>BGZK01000386.1:0-441513 GCA_005406025.1 Eumeta japonica
CAGCGGACGCTGCTGCTTCACGTCTGCATTCCGAGTGTGGTGTCTCCCCAGTCGTGCCGAGTTGCCCACAGCACGACTCCAGCACATTAAGTTAGATGACAATGTACAATAAACTGATGGAGAATCAAACTTTTGTATTTAGTGTTTGGTGCTATATTAAAAAAAAAATAATTATTTACACTAAAAAATGTTAAAAGTAATTGTTGTTTTCGTCCCGAAATTCGATTGCTTACACAGTTGGAGTTGTTTTAGTTATTTAAACCTCTATAATATTTATTTTCTCCCAAATTCTGGGTAAAGAATGGCGCTTATTTGTTTCAGAAGAAAGTAAGAAAGCCCCAGGGCCGGACAAGAAACCTAATGAAATTCTCAAGGAAACCTTAGAGGAAACCAGTTCTGTGCTCGCAAAACTTTTCAATGAAATCTTACAAATAAGACAAATTCCAGAAGAGCGGACCGAGTGTCACATAATTCTATTACATAAAAAGGCTCTAGAGACGAGATTGGGAACTATAGACCAATATCTCTAATATCTAACATATATAAAGTATTTGCTAAAGTGATCCTGGAAAGAATACCGTTAATATTAAACGAAAGCCAACCCGTAGAGCAGGCAGTATTCAGAAACGACTTCAGCACAATAGATCACATTTACACAATAAAACAGTTGATACAGAAGTATAACGAATACAATAAACAAATCTACTTAGCATTTATAGAATACTTAAAGACATTCGATATGAGGATATCGATTGTCGAATGTGTATTGGTGCCTGAGGAGGCACCAATACATATGGCGGAGCTTTGAACAACAAGGGGTCCAGAGCGACTATATAGAAATACTCAAGAGTATATACAAATCATAGGTATTAAGCTTAAGAATCCACAGGAGAATCATTTTCTATCAAAAAGGACGTACGGCAAAGCGATCCTCTCTCCCCTACGTTATTTAACGCCGTACTCGAGCACATCTTTAGATAGCTCAACTGGGACCACTTAGGTCTAAACATTATTGGAGCTCGCCTAAACCATCTAAGATTTGCCAATGATCTGGTGCTTCTTGAAGAGGATTCAGCAGCAATAGAGCAAATAAAGCAGAGCCTAGCAAATAAAAGTAGAAAAGTAGAGAAGAGAAGAAATCAATGACAGTAAAACAAAATTGATGACAAACTCAAGGAAAACAGACGTTATGGTAGACGGCAACAAGATTGAATATATCAAAGAATATATTTACTTAGGACAGATAATATCCCCTTCAGATGATATGACAAAGGAAATAAACAGGCGAATAGCCCAAGGATGTAGAAAATACTGGTCATTGAAGGAAATAGTGAAAAGTGAGGATCTAGGCAATTACATAAAAAAAAAACATTCGAGACCTGTATTCTACCAGTTCTTACTTATGGCTGTCAAACTTGATCAATAATACTTCACCACAGGGAAAGACTAGCAAAATGCCAACGTCCCATGGAAAGAAGCATGCTAGGGTTAAAAATCAAAGATAGAGTCAGGAACGTAGACATAAGAACAAGAAAAAAATTTACAGATATTCTTACCCGGATAGATGTCCAAAAATGGAGATGGGCTGCACATATGCTACACCACCCCATTAACAAATGGAGCAAGCAAGTCACACTCTGGCAACCAAGGGTCGGCAAAAGTAGTAGGAGTCGTCAAGTCAGGAGATGGGAAGATGACTTGAAACAGACAGAGGGACTATTCTGGTTGAAAGTGGCAAGGGATAGGACCCATTGGAAAGAATTGGAGGAGGCCTAGGCCAAAAGGCACTAACTTAGGGACTTCTTGTAAGCCTATGTTTAGGAACAAAATGCTATTATTATTATTAAGCAAAACTTTATTACTTTATGTTCAGATTCTTTTCTGTAGTTGTACGCATTAAGCAAATGAGACCTCACCATGCTTCAAAGGGGGTAATGAGTTGAGAGGTCATCGAGATTTTTTCTCCCAACACCCTATATTCCTCCGGGAAGTACGGCATGTCCGGTTCTTCCACGTCTTCTGCAATAAAAAAGTAGATCGATTTATATTAAACTAGCGATTATTCACTCGCTTCGCTGAGAAAAAAAATTTTGTTATCATTCAAATCTGACCCCGGTTTTGCTTGTAGACGTAAATTATAACTAATTCCTTCGTTTTTTCGACATACCGTCCTATTTTGCTGTAAATTTAGATCGCGATCATAATCCCGATCTCGATATAAGCTCCAGTTCTACTTCGGATCTGGTTCAAAACTATCAAAAAATTATTCCGCATCGGACGGTCAAACTCCCACGCAGATACGTTCAGTAGTCTTTACGTGATCGCGTTACAAATAAAGCCGTTTTCATTATATATAGTCGTTACTTGCCCGCATCGCTGAGCGCAAACCAACATTAAGCAATAATTGACTTGTTTTTGCATAGAATGAATCCCTTCATTTATTAGCCGATCTCGCTCTCAATGCCGCTCTCAATCACGGTCCGGTTGTCGATGTCAGTTATGAGGTCATTGTGAGGTCCGATCCCGGTCGCGCTATTCCCATGCTCTAGATGGCAATTTCGGTCCTTTCTTGGCCATGGATGTTTTTTAATAACATTCTAATTTTATACGTAATCTTATACACAAACATAATTTACTTCTATTCGAAATTTGGGGGTCCAGTCGTAAGCGTATGACAATCATCATACAAATATGGAGAAAAGTTTTTCGTATTTTATAAGTAAAAAGTGCAGTAAAATCTCTCTGATTCCGTGATTTGTACCTGACTAGTTTTGATATTACTAAATGACTATTAAAAAAAAACCGGTCAAGTGCGAGTCGGACTCGCGCATCGAGTGTTCCGTGCAAACCTGTAGGTATATAAGTGATGACAAATATGAAAGCTGGAGGAGTGTAAATTAAAGACAAAGGTCTCCTTATCTTTTTTGTAATTTCCTTACCGTATATTAACACATATCATTTATTTTCTAATTTATCTGAAATACCTACACTGCAGCAGTCTTGCAAAAGTTATTTTGTCAAAGTTATTTATTTACAAAGTTTTTTAGTCTCTATTTAGAAATCTGGTTGAAAAATACTAAATAAGTATTAAATGTGAACCAGATCTGTAAATGGTGACTGAAAAAGATATGAATAGTACCACATTGAACATTGAAGTTCCAAAAAACGTTATCTATAGTTGTATTACTTCTTGTAGTGCTAGTGTTTATTAACGGAAACATGTTTATGGATGAAAAATATGTGGAAATTCCATTTTGGGGATTCATTCTAAAATAGATTTTGAAGTCTCCCACAACAATCAGACGAGAACATGAAGTATACCTATTGTTGTATTTATGCATTCTATTGCAACATTAATTTGATATTGTGGTGACCTATATACAGTTATTACTCTGACATTAAACATGTCAAAATGCAAGCACTTACAGTGGTCATTTGCAGCGCCTGGGTTGTTTAAATAATATCCTTTATATGATCCATCTGTCACAGCATCTTTAAGATTGCGACGTACATACGCGATACAAGGTTGTCCTCTCCCCATGCCTAGAAATAAGTCGCGGTCAATGCGGTAACTACAATTGCGTTTATAATTTTTTTTTTCACAACTTAAAGGCAATTAGACCTAAGTATTTGATATGAATTTCAACTTGATACCTCTACGCGTTCATGAGGAAAAGAGTAATAAGCTTATAATTATTAAAAAAAAATTATGTGATATAACTAAAAATTTAAGAATTTCGAAATTTTTCCCTTATATATGCTATAAAACGTAGCTTCGTGCCAAATTTCAAGATTTTAGGTCGACTAGATGTACCCTTTAGGTTTTGATTCCCTTGCGAGTAGTTGCGAGTTTCAAAACATGGGGCTTAAATTGTTTTTTCTTTTGATTGCGTTGACATAGAAGTTTGATTTTGTTACAGCTTAAAGGTATTACAAACCTGATTATTTGATATGAAATTCAATTTAATACCTCTGCGCGTTCATGATGAAATGTGTAGTAAGTTTTAAATTTTTTTTAATATTTTTATCATATGATGTAACAAAAAAATTATGGTTTTCGCAATTTTTCCTGTATCTGTGCTTTAAGACGTTGCTTCGTACCGAATTTAAAGCTTCTTTATTTATGGGAAGTACCTTGTAGGTGTTGATTGCGTTGACTTAGAAGTTTGATTTTTTCATGTGTCTAAGGGACATTAGACCTGAGTCTTTAATATTTTCAGCTTGATACCTCCACGCGTTCCTGAGAAAAAGGGTCTTAACAGATAAACGGACGGACAACGAAAGTGATCCTATAAGGGTTCCGTTTTTTTCCTTTTGAGGTAGGGAACCCTAAAAAGATAAATTAAAATTAAAAACGGTGTCCCGTCATTTTTCTATTGTTTTTCTGTCGACTTAGATGAATGACTTTAACTTAGAAATTTAGTACATTTTGAATTAACAGTACAGAAAAAGAAAAATGCGACACAAGTTGCGAAAAAAATTTATGACGTTTGTGGACCCAATGCAGTGACGGTAAGAGTGGCATAAAACTGGTTCAAGCGTTTTCGGTTCGGTCATTTTGATGTCAAAAATGGACCTCGGTGTGGTGACCTTTTATGGATAAGTCGATGCCACTGTGGAAAAAGTAGAGCAAGATCGGCATATCAGTTTTTATGACATAGATACGCCACAAAATAGTTTTGATCCATTAGATAAAAGATAGATATTCAAGTATCAAAAATTGGATACTTGGGTCCCACACGAGCTCATTGAAAGAAACCTATTAGGTCGTGTACTCATTTGCGGTTCTCTATTGAAACGTGATAAAACAGAACGTTTTTGAAAAGACTGATCAAAGTTGATGAAAAATGGGTTATATATCTACGACAAGAATCTACGAAAGAAATCATGGTCAAAAGCCAATCACGCTCCACAGAATATAACGAAACCCGGATTAACTTCCATTAATTCCAATTCCACCATAAACAGGGAAGGCTATGCTTATGGTGGGATTGGAAGGGCATTATTCATTATGAGCTTTTACCGCCGGACGAAACCATCAATTTGGATTTCTACTGCTAACAGCTGATGAGACTCAAGCAAGAAGTAGAGAAAATTTTAAGTTTGGTTGGGAAGTGTTAATGCATCCATCATATAGCTCTGATCTTGAACCCTCTGATTTTAACCTGTTTCGGTCTCTTCGTAATTCTTTAGGTAGTGTTAGGTTAATATCAAAAGACGTCTGTCAAAAGGTAGATTTATAATAAGAACTCCCAAAATTTCTTCAGCGATGGTATTATGTGAGTACTTACAAAGTAACATATATATATATATATGTCGGAGATAAATATCCCGTACGAGCGAACTCGGGTAATTCAGATGTATACAGGAATGCCTGGACAGAGGTGATGTGCGGCGGCGGCGCGGGCAGTCGAGGCGACGACGAGAGCGACACGCCCGTGTGCGCGCGAGCACATCAAAACTGTCGGTTCGCGAAAGTAATATTACTGAACAGCAGATATTGTGACAATGTGTTATTTGTGATTCAGTATTAAAATAGTTCATATACAGTAAATTTAGTGATCATAAATTATAAATAAGATACTGTCTTTAATAAGATAGTAAAATATAGCATTGTTTATTATATTCTGTGTAATTATTCCAGCTGAGTAAACATAAGCGATGGAATCAGAAGATGCAGCCCACAATTCGACTCAAAGTCCTGACCATGTTCCGACACACACACACATATATATATATCTCACACATATATATATGTGAGATTTAAATGTAAATAAAATAAGACGAAAAATTATATTGAATTTGTATATAACATATCAATAAACTTTTTCCCAGACCTTATCACATTTTTATATTATAAGAAGTCTACAACCATCTACGAACAATTCCGCATAAAATGGTCATGGTCCCATGCTAATATACACGTACAACAATTTCCGAGATCTTAGGACCCCAGGAAAGAGTATTTTTATTATATGTATATATATGTACCTACATTAAATCTCTCTCTCTCTCTCTATACACATATAGATGCGTCAGACGATAGAGTCACGGCGGCTACTATGCTACTATAATTTAAAAAATATTGCGTGTTAAAGTAAAAGTCACAGAGACAAAATTGAGAAAAAAAAGCAAATAAAGCTAATTTATTGATACACTAGCTTCCGCTCGCACGTTCGCCCTCGAAGACGTACAACGAGCTCCTCCGTCTTTTATACATTGATAGAGTCAGTTTCCATCCCGTTGCCGTTCACGCTCTGGTTCTGAGTCAGGTCCCACGCGCGATTCCAAAATCCGGTCCTGTTTCCGATTTCAATCCCGCTCACTCTTACGATTATGATAGTAATGTTGTTTGTCTTTCGTTTATTCTCCCCGTGCCGCCGTCAATTCTGATCGCACTACCCATAATCTTATATAACTATAGGATACAGTAGATTTCTATGTATGAAAGGAGCAGGTCGTCAATTAGTATGTTTTGTTATTTATACATAACCATGTATTTCTAAATATGTAAAAAGTGTCTTATGTCCTATTCTAGAACGTAATCTACTTCTAAACGAAATTATATTACAATCGGTTATACGTTTCGAACGGCATTGAAAAATCATCAAACATTCAAACAAACATACATTTATAATTAATATACATATAGATATATAGATATGGCCATGAAACCACAAAATGAAAAAAAATGATAAAAAACATTTTACCCAAAAAATGGTAGCCCGAAGATTGACCAAGCCACAGGACAAAGAACGCCAAAATCGTTGAACGCATTTTGAGCTTCCAGACGAGTCCCCGCTCAAAACAGAACAGAGCGTGTGATCAAAACATGATTAATTCAGCTTTTATATGTACTTTTGGTTTCGCAATTAGCATTGCGTTAATTTGATAACAAAACAGTAAAATAAGAATAATTAAATTAATCTAATAATTTGCTGTAGATTACTGATATAAACACAACGTGTCGATCGACATTAATATTATAAAGATGGAATTTTTTTGTTCGTCCGTACGTAGGGGCTAAATCTTGGAAGAAAGTTACTAAACCGATTCTAAAAATGCTCTTATTGATCGTAAGTTGGTCCCACTCGAGTGATATAAAACATAAGTTGGTTTGATTTTATATCGTTTTTAGAGTGCCGTTCGTACGATAAAAAATTCCGAACCCTTATGAAATCACTCATGTGTCTGTTTGTCCGTTTGTCACAGGTAATTTTTTCCGAAACTTTTAAACAGATTAAGTCGAAAAATTACATACAATATTAATTGCGGTGACTCCAACATAGACCAATAAATATAACTGAATGAATTTTTAATACAGAGTCACTTTTAACCTCTAAAAACCTTTTTAGCCTTAAAAATAAATTAGGATTTGAGTCGGATAACCGGATGGTATGAAGTAAACAGTCTAGTCTTAAACCCAAAAAAAACAAATTTTCTCATTGTTAGTGTAAAAACTCAAATAACAAAAATCAATTATTTTAATCCTACTAGACCAAAATTCAAAATTTAGGTCTACAAATCGGATTGCTCAAATTTTAAAAACATGTTGAAATATTTCCGTATTTTTTTTATAGACTTTCTGTGTTATATCGTATGTGCAATTACCTAAACACGGAACTTAGAAATGAAGTTCTCTCGAAAGTAAGTTATGTTGGCGCAGTATTTGGAAAATACCTACTTGCTCGTTCTAAAAAACATTTACAATGCACACAAAAAAAGCATGCGTCCGCTTTTGTGTCCCCATCCCTAGACGAGCCCTTACATCACCCTATATCGATAAATATGGTGTAATGAACGTGTCACTGTAAAAATCTTGTATTCTACATTTTTCTACCCTTCGTTTTCGTGCTGCAAAAAATCAAGTACCTTAGTACTTGTAAGAAAAGTTCTGTTTTTCTGATCGCCACATTTCTTTTGCTGGCCGTTTGATTTGTTCGCGTTCTAGAACGACCGCATTCCGTGACAGTTACCGTTACGTTGCCACGAATTGCTGGAACGACTTACCACCACCTATTAGAAATTCAGGCTTTGTCTTCTCCTTCTAAAAGTGTTTGAAGTAATATTTGTTACATGTACGTAATATGTAACAAATGTGAGTTTACGTCGTGGATCAACTCACAAAACATTTTGACTACGACCCGCCGCCTTGCTTACGTGGGAAATATATCTAATACGTATGGTTCATGTCATAGTAAAATCAAAATAAACATCTTTCAAGGCAATGGTTGTAATATTCTAGTGATAGTGAAAAATTTCATTGAGGTAATGACTGAGGACGTGGAATCATATTGTTTTTATTATAATTTATTAGACGTCAATAAAATGAAAGATTCTTCTGTAAGTTTCTCCATTTTAGCGTAAAATATCGCATCCGATATGATCTTTTGAGCTATAGCCAATTGGCGTTTTTCTAAGTCCCTCAGTTGAATGCCTATCGCCTTCCCTATGATTTCCCACGCCTCTTCGTTCATGAATCTCTGCGCCGCCTCTAGATATGCTTCATCCTTTATTAGGTTCATCCGCTGTTTCTTCTTCGGTAATACCGGCATTTCTTCCTCTTCTATCCTTTCCAGAAGCCGTTTCGAAGGGTGCTGATTCTGTAAGTCTGGCGATTGTTCGTCCAGAGTTTGTTTACTGTTCGATTCTGCGCTGGATGGACGACTGCCCTGTTAACGAAAAAAGGCGTATACGTGTTTAGGATTCGACAAAGGATTAAGATATTATATTATTATGGCGCAGTTGGTAGTGGCCCTACTTATGTGCGTGAGTTCGAGTCCCGCACAAGACAAGAATTTATTTGTTTAATTGAAAATTAATGTCAGTCTTGTGTTTAGGTGGTTCAATGTATTATTTGTATTATATACAAAAAAGGTACGTATTAGGTCGAGAAAAAAGTTTTTTCGTATTTTACATATAAATCAAGATAATTTTTCATCGTATTTTATTTACATTTAATTATAATACATATATGTTATTTTGTTCAACAATTTGTTGCCATTTTGTAGGTAGTGATATAATGCTAGACAGATAGGATAGACAGACGGATGGCTTAAGTTTAGGAATACATTTCTGCCAACACGAAACCCTACAGAATTAATGAACCCTTTATTAACTCGTAGCAACACATAAAAGTAACATATTTCTTCTGTAAACTTTATTATTTATTAATTTAATTTCGACAAATCACCTCGTCGAAGGAATTGAACGCGTCCGCGTCGTACGGAGACTGCTCGTCGCCCTCTTGCAGGAAGCAGAACGCGTCGTAGTACCACAAGGACGGCGTGTACGGCTCGCCGCTGTCCTTGGCCGCGTGCACCTGAGGTCGATGGACCACTGCGTGAGACAGGCTGCGTGGGAGACGTGGAGCTTGCATGGAAAGATCTAGAAGGGGAGATCTATCGAACCATAGACCATTACAAAGACCCTCTCCCTTGAAAGGCGTCAAGTCTGTATTAACTTCCTGATCAATACTTGTGAAGAACTAGCAGATTGCTGTGCTCTCTCGGGGCATGCGGTAGTGATTTAATATGGCTTAGCTTAAAATTTAACTCGTTGCACAACCCGTATGTGGTCGGGATTCGCAACCTATATTGACTGACAATTCGGTTATCGTAACTGTAATGGGTCATAATTACGAGGAAAATTTAATGAATAAACTTGGCAAGTTTGGAAAGACATAGTAATAGATGAAATTGTCGTCTTTACTATTATTTTTTTTTTTTTTTAATTTTTAATCAGCCCTTATTTTTCATTAATACCCGGTCTTAGAAATTCAAATGTAGTTAATTGCTCAGAATGATAGAATAGCAGTAGGCAGACGTTTGCGCTGGATTAACTATGTTATCTCGTTCTGCACAATACTAATTTTATATAAAATTTCAGTTAGTATCAGGAAATATGGCACAAACCGTCAGATAGAATACCTGACAATATTTTATGACAGCCAATTCGTACGAATGTCTTGTATCATTAGTATCGTTTTTTAGGGTTCCAAGCCAAAATGATAAAAACGGAACCTTTATAGTTTCGTCATGTCCGTCCGTATGTCACAGGCATTTTATTCAAAAACTACAAGATGTATATAAATAAAATTCGGAGTACAGGTTTCATGTATAAGCCGCTAGTTAGTTTATTAGTTTTAAATAACAAGAATAAACATTTCTAGTAGGGCACTTCATACATGTAACAGAAGTTGAAAAAATTTTTTTCCAACAAACATCCACATGTGGCACATATTTCGACAGTTCTTTCAAAAACTTTAAGGTTTCTAAGCAGTGTTTGTGATTACGTCAATAATTTTGGAAATAATCACTCCGAAAGTTGCAGAAATTGCGCCCCCTTCTTTATTTTCTAAACCGTATGTCCATAAATACGAAAAAAATAACGAAGATAACACTTCATAAATACTTTCATACAAAAAACATTTTGAACGTGATCGAATATTTAAGTTATTTCCGAAAAGTTGCGCTTTTCATCAAAAGGACGTAAGTGCCATGAAGATAGGCCCTTTCGTTGGTACATTTTAATGAATTATAGTTAAACAGTAATTAGCCGACATACTTGTTTCTCTAGTTATAGGCGACTAAAGTGCTTATACCTATTCGATGCAGGAAACATGAAAAAATTATAATAATGTAGTTTTTTTCATCTATGGTGCATTTCTTTGTAGTAACGGCTTCAGAAACCTAGAGTGTGCTCGGTGCGACATGTTCTTGGCCGGTCTTTCTTTCACGTGTGTAAATGAAGTCGGTTGTGTAGAAATCGCCATCAGCAGACGGAAAGTCAAGAACTTCATGCTAAGCCTTCATGCTAAATATATATTTTAAGGGGATCGGTAAGGCGACATCGATATCGAGAACCAATTCAAGATGTTCAGATAACTTAGGAAACATGCAAAATAATATGACGATTGTGTTAATTTTACCAAGCCCGTGGCAGTCGATCCATAACAAGCATTGTGTCTACAGACATTCGATGTGTTTTGACAAAGTAGACAGAGATCGCCTGTGTTGAAATTTATACATTGATGGTTAAATGCAAAAGATAACATCAAACAGTCGTTTTTCAATCCCAGATGTTACAAGTTTCGACCTCGTTCTCGAGGTCCATGTGCGTGCTGTTCTCAATTCCAAAGCCGTTCCCGATGTCGGCCCTCTCTCGGAAATTGTTGTCATCTTTGTCGTATTTACACATTTTTGGATAAAAAGCGTGTTATATCGTATTCAAGGTTATCATTCTACCTTGATACATATTTTATTAAAATCTGTGCAGCCGTTTTGGAGATTATTTCGAAAAAAATCCGGTAAAAGCATATCGAATCATGCTCAGTTTGGGGTTCAGAAATACACTACAGATAGAATTTTGTATTAGTTTGTGTTGAGAAATTTTGGATAGTTAGTTATACTAACATTATTTTTTCGGTTTGAAGGGGAAAATAATAAGTTTTGATTAATAATTTGATATGAGAATCAGTCAGTCAGACTGACTAGACAGTCTTTTATACAAAGTTTATATTAAGTATATTTTATTACTATTACTGTAATGCATTATCATTTTAATATATTTACCTAAAAACATAATTATGATTCAAAAGTGCGTTAAAACACAATTAAAACACTTACTGCAGTCTCAAAATGTAAAAATACGATTTGAAAAACTGCACTAACAAAAGAACGTATCTTCATGGTCCTTACGTCCTTTTGTTGCGAAGCGCAATTTTTCGGCAGTAATTCAAAAAGTATATCCCATCAGTAGAAAATAATTTCCATTAAATGCTAATCATTATCTTTGTGTTTTTTTTTCATGTTTTTTGGATATTCAGTTTACAAGAAAAAGACTGGAAGACACCATTTATATTACTTTTGGAGCGATTATTAACCGAAAATAATCAGCTCATCAAAAATGCTTAAAACCTTTAAAAAGTCTTTTAGAAGAATTGTCGAAATATGTTGTACCCATACGTTGATGTTTTCTGAAAAAAAATTTTGTTATTTAATTACCAAACTAAGCAACGGCTTATACAAAACACCTACCTATATTCCATATTACACCAACATACATCTTATAGTTTTTGAGTAAAATGGATCCACGGACGGACATGACGAAATTGTAAGAGTATCGTTTTTGCCATTGGTATTTACCATTTGGCTATGGCACCCTTAAACAGAAAGACAAACACTTTATCAATAAAATAAACCCACCACTTGCCAAACCACATGTTTTTACTGTAGGCCAAATTTCTTCGTATGTAAGTTAATATATAATTTGTTTATTTATATACCAAAAATATATAAACAAACAGATTTATTTTAAAACGGTGACTATAGACTAAGCACGTCACAGAACGAATATTTATTATGAAATTTGACAAATATATTGTACGTACAAAATTATATATTAAACTAGTATTGGTATAGAATATAGATAGATGTAACGAAATTTAACAGTAACAGTATGAAATATTGTAAATATTCAAACGGATCACGAACATACACACCTTTTTCAACTCGCGGTTGAAGGTCGTCCTCATGTTCTCCAACTTCTTCTTCAGAGTGGTCACGTTGGCGTCGGGGTCGAACTGGTTGTATATCTCCAGGAGTATCTCGAATCCCTCCTGCCGTTTCTGCCTGTTCAGGTAGTCGCCGTCGGCCTTGTCCCACAGAAAACGCATCTGCTTGAACAAGTCGACGATTTTCAATAGGAACTTCTTCTCCGACTCCCTCATCACGCCCGGCGGTCGTCGCGCGTCGCGCCCGAGGCCGACTGATCGTGGCCGCGGCCAATCGGCACACACGACACGACTTAGGGCGCGCCCGCCGGGCCGGGGCGCCGCGATCGATCGGCCGCGAGGGCCGACCCGTCCGCCGACCGGGCCACACACGAGGCGATCTGCAGGGTTCCGTCCTACCTACTCTGTTGTCATGATAATATTACACATTACATGGTATATCTGACTATACTTATTAATTATACTAGTCCCTGTTCGGCGTTCTTCTAATTTACCGCGGGTTATTATAAATTGTTATGCGAAAAGTTGCATTATACTTATTTCCATTCCAATTAATCGCACTCTTTGATTTTCCATACGAAGTGTGTGGGAAAAATTATTTCTCCTCCATCTGAGTTTTGGAACTAACTAATAATACATGTCAATTTGGTCGATTTTGGAGTATTGTAGTGGATTTATTAGTCTTAAGGAAAAACACATAAATCTATTTATACACGTAAAGCATAAATTGCACTTTTAAGAGATGTTAACCAATAGTTCTTCTGCATTATTATAAAAAAAATTTTCACGCAACGCTTTTCAAAATTTCATTCAATTTGCCCCGTGTAGTTGGACTCTAATTGTGGATCGCTGCTGAGTTATCGGGCCAAAGAGCCCGTGCGCCGTCATGTCCATAGCGCATGTTGTATAAGTAGGTACTTAAGGTTTAGTAGGCGTGGTCTACACATGTACTAAAATTTAGTATCTGTGTGTTGTCCGGACTAATTCCTGTATGGAAAACCGTATGGGAAACAAATTTCATGTAGTGATAGATAAAAATAGCATCAATGTCCAGGGAACAGCCGAAATCGATATCTGAACCGTCATCGGAGTAGGGAGCAGACGATTATGCTGACTTAAAATGATCGAGTCTGCATCATAGTGATGTAAAAATGACGTCACGGGAGGAAGCTACCATGTGTCGGAAATTACAGAGCATATGTCACTAACGCCATCTGTAAGAACACTACAGAATAAACATCGATATGTTTACTTCTTGAATGTTTACTTGTAAAATAGCTAAACATTTTTTAGATTATAAACAAATAGATAGCAACTATATGTGAAATGTAAAGTTTGATACGGTTTTTTTTTGCTTTTAACTAGAATGTTATTATACTATTACCGATATCTTTTGGAAATTATAAAATATGAAAATAAATACCTTTATTGTTATTTTTGTTCAATAATGACATTGTATGTAGAATCAATATATTTTTAAACGATTAAAAACTTATGTATCTATAAAAAGACATAGCTTATTAAGCAAAAAAATTTGATCTATAGCAAACATAAATGCAACAAGCACTTCAGAAGTTATTTTGATTTTTTTGCAAACTTTTCCTTGTCGATGTTTCTTTTTTAGAATTTGTCGGTAGAGTACTTTAAAAATATTAAAAAAAAAACTTTTAGAAATTTTTGCCGACGTCTTGAATAAATCAACCGATTCAAGTACATTTAGTAACGATCAGCGTTGTTTTTTTGGTAAAAGAAGTGAAAATAATTTATAAGAGGAGAACTTTGCAAAATTCGGAAAATAAACTCTTTCGAAAATATTAACCAATGATGTCTCTTTAATAAATTCATTTTTGTAGAGTTTGTAGTAGTCGGTGTACCTATTTGAGGAAAGGAGCTAATAAAATTTTGGTGCCGTTAGGTAGAGTAGTCTAAAGTTTATTAAAAAGAAAACATTTTTCGGGAAATTTATTTTTCAAATTCCACAAAATCTATCTGGCGGAACTAGTTCGATGTTTCGGGAAGTTTAAATAGACTAGACTCCTTTCGAATGTCGCAAAAGATGTTTCGATCGGTTAATCTGTTCAAAAGTTATCGTTACACTCACACACGCAGAGAGAGAGAGAGACGCACAGACACACACGCACACACTCACGCACGTATGGACGGACGGACAGACAGACATACAAATACGCGCATGCGCGCACGCACGCACCCACGCATATGTATTCAATTTTCATAGCGGGAAGTTAAAAAAATTAAGAGGTTTTGAATTCATGTGTATATATTCTATACATGTTCCACACTTTCTATGTATGGTACTACATAACTTCTTTGTTTATGAACCGATGTGATGATTATTTTTGCGTTGGGTCCAGTGTAGCTCTATGGCGGTCTCATTTTAATTTCACTTATATTCGACCTTGGACTTGGATGGTGGACAAAGGTACACCAGGAAACTCTTCGAAGTCAAATAAAAACTCTTAAGTTATTTGGGTGTTTTTAAGTTTATTACGGTCCTTACACGAACTAGGCTCCTAATTATGCCATGGATGGGTTGAACTGTACTGGACGTGGAGTATGAAGGCATACAATGGAATTCCTTAACAATAAACAGAACGAATGTGTAAATACAATTAAAATGAGTCATGTACTTGCAAACCAGAAGACGATGAAAACCTGTTATGATTCAACTCTTTTACGTCGAACAGCGTAGCCTCAAAATCTTGAATACAAGTTATTCTAACGATGGATCATGTCTTTACACATCAAAGAACGATGCAGCCGTAAAACTTTCTACACAAGTGAAGAAAATGGCTCCTGCCTTCGTACATCAAACGTTGACAGAACCATGAAGGTTTCTTCTTTTTGTGATTTTTTTTACTGGTGAACAAAATAGATTTAAAAATCTGCGTACTGGCTGTTGTGACGATGGATAGTGTCCTCGTTTATCAGAAGATGATGCAGCCATAAAGGTTTCCTTCTATGGTGGAACTCTTCAACGTTGAACAGCGTAGACTCATAATTTTGAATACAAGCTGTTCTAACGATGGATCACATCTTTATACACCAAAGAACGATGCAGCCGTAAAAGCTTCTACCTACGGTGAAACTCGTCGATGGTGAACATAATGGCTCCTGCCTTCGCACATCAAAGGTTGACACAGCCGTGAGGGTTTCCTCCTTCGGTGGGTTTTTTTTACTGGTGAACAAAATAGACTTGAAAATTTGCGCACTGGCTATTCTGACGATGAATCGTGTCCTCGTATACCAGAGGACGATGCAACCATGAAGGTTGAAACTCTTCAACGGTGAACAGCGTACACTCAAAACTTTGAGTACGGGCTTTCTGACTATCGATCGTGTTCTTAAACATCAGAGAACGATATAGCCGTAAGGGTCTCCACCTATGGTGGAGCTCACCAAAAGTGTTTTCAGTATTTTAAATTGTGTATTCAATTACGCAATTCTCTATTCTATTATCACAGTCATTCGTAAGGAGTTAACTCCAGTCGTGCATCGGAACTGACACAATTTTTCTACATACAATTGTCTTAAACCATGGTAAAATTGATGAATTACAACCAACAAATATCTTTATTTCACATGTTATAAAATATCACATTAAATACGTCATAATTTTTACTTTACAATTTACCGCTCGTTCGGAAGACGGTTTTCCCTCAAGAAGAACGAGCAAGAAACTTAAGGGTAGCTCTTTTTTAATGCATCACGCATAACCAAAACAAATACACAACTACTAATGGACGAAACAGCCCGGTAAGAAGTCGAGCCGCTTATGCCCGTGGATATTTCTCTTCTAAATATTCGGAAATTGTGTAATACCGTTTTTTACAGAGTGATTGTTTAATAACACTCTTCAATTTATATAAGGGTAATTCTTATACATCCACAGAAGCCCTATTGATTCAAATTCAAATTCAAAATATCTTTATTTCATAGGTTACAAAATAACACTTAAAATACGTCATAATTTTTTGCGAATTTACACTTTACCGTTAATTTACTTGATTGAACATATAAAATTAGTTTTCCTTATCACTAAAGAATGAAATACATAAATACAATAAGTTTCCAAAAATATTAAATCGTCATTAAAAATATTAAGATAATTGTTTGTGGTTGTTTTTGTTGTTAAGAAAAGTTATCTTTGAAGTTAGTGCCAGCTAAAGACATAACAAGAAGAAAAATTAAAATTGAATAAAAGCCAAAAAAAAAACATGTTTTTCGTATGGGGTCCCCTTTCCATTTTCCACTTTGTAAATATTTTAAGCATACTCTACTGCCATTATTAAAATCAGGTGAAGAATACAGGTGAAAAGATTTTGTATAATGGAAAACTATATTTTTATATATAATTAAATCATATGACTATTATTGTATAAATTTTGCAATCAAAACCATAATACGCACTTTGATTTTTCTTTTAAATTTACTGTGCTTGCGCAGCCCTACATCTGTTTTGATTAATAAATAAACCGTACAAAAAAAAAAGTCATTATTATTGCTACTTAAAGCGCCGTCAAATGTGAAAATCAGAATAATATCAATGATTTTAATTTACGGATTATGATATATTAATATTTGATATTACAATTAATTTGAAAATCCCAAAGACAAAAATCTATTTCATAGTTTTTACTTTTGTCGGCAGTCCCCAATGACAGCCTGTTTTTTTAGGCGGGTTATCCGGTGTCGGGGCCCCTAAGAGACCTCCTACTCCTGCCTCGAAGCGCCTCTGAGCGTCAACGCTCAATAGAAGTCACCAAGTGTTTACCACAAGTTTTTACTGTCATGAGCAGCAAGCGACGGAAATGTCGTGTTGATTCGCCATGACGGTATTTCGGCGTGCTGAAAACTCTAAGTGGGGCTATACGCCATTACCCGTGTCCTGGGTGAAAAATCAGACCTAATTTTGGTGGCTCTAACACAGCATGGCTCTACCACAACACCGAATATTGTGGTAAATGCCGTATAATACTCTCATAGACTCAGAATTCTCAATAAAATCTAATTTAACTTGATCTCACCAGTTTGTGAGATCGTGTTTCGTAGAATAGATTCTAACAGACAAATTTGTTTTAATTGCAGAGAACTGAAGCAGATAATGAAATATTGAAAACGACCTTTATTGTGTAGAGTTTTTTCCTACAACTTTTACTTGAAAATTTTTTTATATTTCTTACCGTTATCGACTTATTTTGGAAAACGCGTTTTCAACGCTTTTCTTATTATTTTCATCCCTTTCCCCTCAATTTAAATTAAAATTTCTTTTATATTATCATTGTTTATGAACATATTATTGCTATCGCTAGTAAGATCATGTTTTAATTGAGTTTTATTGGACAATACAGGCGTGAGTAACAATTTATTCTGTTGGCTTCCATCAGTGACAATCTCTCTCATCACATCTCCCTTCCCTCCATCATCAATAGCCCATTTCTTCCTCCATATGGCATATTCTACCCAACGCAGTGGCGGCTTCCTACAGTTGTGCGTGTTCATGAGCTGCGGTGACCACCTATACTCTAGTGTATGCTCGTATACTCTTCAATAATTCTATTTAACAAAAACCAAGGAAAATCAGTTTTCATCACCGTAAGATACACCGACTATATTTGAGGAGATGATTGAATAGGTGTCTGACGTGGTCTGGACAACTTGAAGATAGATGTTGATGGAGAGTTTTTGGACAACATACAATAGAAAAATTACAAGTGGTAGTATATATATTATAGTATAGGAAAACTTTCCGATTTCCCCACGTACGTTAAACAGATATCTGAGTTACGATCGGACCGGTGTCGATAAAACCGGCACTGCAGCTGAGAGTGGGCCCGGACTACCGTTGAAATAGAAACTTTAAATATTACCGAAAACAAGCCTAGGATAGCATCGATATGAAAAATAGCCACCCTTATTTTGTGCATTTTACGCGGAATCAAGTCATTAACAAATTACATTACGCATTGCACACAGTTAATTAGCTCCAGTGCGATAAGTGCACAGTTTTTCCTGTCATTTAGGTAACAGTAGCTCGCGCCCGCGGCTTCACCCGTGCGGTCGTCGAACGAACTGCGTCGTCGCTTTATCGAACGATCTCTCTTCGTATCATGATCCCGACCCCGGTTTTGTTCTTGAATTCGATATCCCGGTCCCTCTCGACCTTGTATTTTCATTCTATCCGTTGCGCTAGGTATAACTCAATTTTATGTTCATTCGATATTGTGTTGTAGAGTGGTTTACGGTGTTTAGCTGGGTTATAATGATATAGGTACGTATGTTGTTTAGGACTCAAAGCATCGAATCGTAAAATTCCTTCTATCTCATCACGATAATATTATAGAAACAAATTATGGATGAGAAACTGTGTACTTGCTGTCATTGAATTCTGAACCTATTGAACTGATTGTGATAAAATTTGACAAGAAAATTAAAACGAACTTGAAAGAGTTGAACTAGCGTACAGACGATTCTGTACGATGAATACATCATCTTATCTAACATGTTTTTGAAATCGGACTCAAGTAGTGTGAAGTAACCAAAAAAATATTGAAAAGATTTACTAAATGATTATGAGAACATAGACTTCTTTTAAATATTTCTACTTACTCCTCTCTTACAAATAGTTCATTATCTGTATTTTTTTTCAAAATTTAAATAGAAATAGTTTTGGAGTAAGTGAGGGAAGCCAAATCGTCAATTTTCAACTATTTTCTTAATCATTATCTACTTATTTTAAAATCATAGTGTACAAAAATATATTTCATGTCTTCACAAATACCCTGTTATTTTTTCTTATGATTTCCTCACAAAAGTGACACTATATTCAAAATTCATTTAGTTATTTATTATATGTATAGTAATTTATCGGCTTAATCGGTTTTGAAAGTTCAGAGAGAATTGCCTGTAACAGCCACAGACATAGGCATGAGTGCTTCTAAAAGCTTCCGTCTTTTCATTCGTATGAACGGAACTCTAAACCATTATAAAACCAAACCAACTTGTGTTTTATATCACTAGAATAGAATTCTGATCAAAAGAGAGTTCTTAGAATTGGTTTAGTAGCTTTTTTCTATGAGTAACTCTCTACGTACGGACAAACAAAAAAAATTTCAATCTTTATAATATTAATACCGACCGGCACGTTGTGTTTATATCAGTAATCTACAGCAAATTATTAGATTAAATTAATAATTTTTATTTTACTATTTTCTTATCAAATTAACGCAATGCTAATTGCCAAAAGAATTACATATAAACTGAATTAATCATGTTCTGATCACGCTCTGTTCTGTTTGAGCGGGGACTCTGTCTGACTCAAAACCGGTGCAGGGTGTTCTTTGGTATCTGTGGCTTGTGGTCAATCTTCAGCTCACCATTTCTTGGGTAAAATGTTTTTTTCATTTTTTTTTTTTTGTTTTTTAGCATGGCCATATCTATATATCTATATATATATGTAATTATAAATGTATGTTTGTTGAATGTTTGATGATTTTTCAATGCCGTTCGAGAGCAAAACTTGATTGTAATATAATTTCGTTTAGAAGTAGATTACGTTCTAGAATAGGACATGAGACACTTTTACATATTTAATACATGGGTTATGTATAAATAACAAAACATACTAATTACGACCTGCCCTTTCCATACATACATAGGCTACTGTATCCTATAGTTATATAAGATTATAGGTGCGATCAGGGTGACGGCACGGGAGAATAAACAGAAACTTTTTGCTTTGTTATATTTATAATATAAAAATGTAATAGTATAAAATCTGGGAAAAGTTTGTTTCTATTTTATATACAGTTTTGGTTTTAAATTTTTCATTTTATTTACATTTATATATATATATATATATATATATATATATATATATATATGAGTTTTTGATCAGAGAGTCCAAAATTTCTACAGCTATATACATATATATATATATACACACACATATATATATATATATATATATATATATATATATATATATATATATATATATATATAGATATATATATATGTTGACTACAAATGAGATTATGTGACTATCTAGTCACATAATCATAACTAAAATTTAGGACATTGAAAACTGTGACAAGTAGTTTTGACAGTTCTCTATATTTACCTAACACTTCAGGTGGGCAGGTAAATTTGAGGGTGTAGGGTTAGGGTTATACATTGAATGCATCAACACTTCGCAACCATGTTTTCTCAATATTTGCTGAGTGGCTAAAAATGTGTGTGGTCTGGCGTTATCATGGTGAATAACCACATTCTTCTGTTGATCAATTCCGGTCGTTTTTTGTCTACCTTATGCTTGGGTCTCATCAGCTGTTGACAGTAGAAGTCTGAATTATTGGTTTTGGCTGGCGGTAAAAGCTCATAATGAATAATACCCTACCAATCCCACCATACATACGGTATCAATTTAACGTGAGTTAATCCGGGTTCTGCTATAGTCTATCTTGTTTTCCTTTTGACCATGATATTTTTGGCACGTTCTTGTCGTAGGTACATAATCCATCTTTCATCACCAGTGATCAATCTTTTCAAAGACTGTTCTGTTTCTTTACTTTTCAATAGGGAATTGCAAATAAGTATACAATTCATTAGATTTCTTTCAGTGAGCTCGTGTGGGACTCAAATATCGAGCTTTTTTGTATATCCATCTTTTTTTCAAATGGGTTAAAACTGTTTTGTGGTCAACCCTCTGCTCTTCATCTATGTCGTAAAAATTAATATGCCGATCTTTTTCAACTTTTTCTAAAATGACATCGACTTTATCCGTAATAGGTTGACCAGAGCGAGGTTCGTCTTTAATATCACAGCTATCGAACTGAAAATGCTTGAACCAGTTTAACACTGCATTAAATTCATAAACTTCACAATTTTTTTTCGCGGCTTTTGTCAGATTTTTCCTTTTTTTGTAGTAATAATTCAAATAGTATCGAATTTCTACGTTAGATTAATTCATTTTAGTAGACAGGAAAACAATAGTCAATAGGAAAATGACGGGACACCGTCTTTAATTTCAATTTTTCATTTTTTTAATATCGTCAATTAGTGATATTAAAACTAGCCAGATACAAACCACAAAACTAAACATATATTACTGCAATTTTTCACTTATAAAATAGAAAAAAAACGTTTCCCCTTGTTTATATGAATTTTTGACATACTTACGGCTTACGGCTTACGGCTCAACGTATTATAACCAAATTTCGAAAGAGGTAAATCATGTTTGTATGTAAGATTATGCATAAGATTAAAATGTTATTAAAAAATATTCATGGCCAAGAAAGGACCAAGATTGGCATCTAGAGCATTGGAGTAGCGCGACCGCGACAAGACCTGATAATGGAGACGTAATCGACATCGATAACACGATCGTGATTGGGAGCAAAATTGACGGCGAGAACGGCTAATACTTAAAACTCATTCATTCTATGATCACGCAAGTGGAACTTCGGGCGTATTTGAAAAATAAAAACTACAATTATTACTGAATGTTAATTTATGCTTAACAAAGCGGGCAAGTAACGGCTATACAAATATATATAAATAAATATTCAATTAAAACGGCTTTCTTTGTTACGAAATCACGTAAAAATTACTGGACGTTTTCTATGAGGGACTTTGAATGTTCGATGCGGAATCATTTTTTAATAGTTTTAGGACTGTAATATTATGTTGGTCTAGATGTCCGTTTCAGTATAAGTAGTTCCATTATAAAATGTCCAAGGCGGACCAAGATCAGTATCGGGACCGATATTGGAATCCAGAGCGGGACGGGGACCAGACCCGACAGTGGATTTGGAACTGACAGCGACTACGGGATTGTGATCGCCACATAAACTGACAGCAAAGTCGGACGATATTGAAAATGAAGGAATTAATTCTAATCTATGTCCACGGGAGCAAAACCGAGGCATATTTGAATAACAATAAAAATTATTAATTTTTTTGGCTAGCGAAGTGAGCGGTAACGGCTAGTTTAATATAAATCGATCTACTTTTTCATTGCAGAAGATGTGGAAGAACCGGACATGCCGTACTTCCCGGCAGAATATAAGGTGTTGGGCGAAGAGATATCGGTGACCTCCCAAATTATCACCCCCTTTGAAGCATGGTGAGACCTTATTTACTTATTGCGTACAACTACAAAAAATAAACTTTATATAGAGAGCAATAAATTTTTGCTTACCTCAAAAAAATGGATCCCGTTTTTATTAATGCACACTTTATGTTCACAATATTTCAAAAATGTG
The DNA here is from genome assembly GCA_005406025.1 of Eumeta japonica. Taxonomy (NCBI): domain Eukaryota; kingdom Metazoa; phylum Arthropoda; class Insecta; order Lepidoptera; family Psychidae; genus Eumeta; species Eumeta japonica. The sequence continues at coordinate 22,798 of BGZK01000386.1, forward strand.
TAGACATGAATTCAATAATTGAGAATTTGAAAAAAAAAAAAAATTTTTTTTTTTATGTATTTTAAAACTTAATTATTAATTTTATTGATATGTTATTTGAAAAACGAAAAAATTTTTTTTTTCAATTAATTATAAGCGATTAAAAATTGATAAAATATAAAAAAAAATCACGTGACTGTGAACGCGCCACGATTGGCCACCATACTTGTGACGTCATAATGTTATAGCAATTCCATAACAGTGCAGCGTTTACAGCTATTATAAGTAACTCGACAAAACATTGTAAATTTACTATTAAAAACGATTTGTTGAAGTGAATTTCGTTCAGCTATGTGTGATAGGATTTATAAAAGCAAATTCTGATAATATTCTGATGTTGATATATTTATGTTCACCAATTTTTAAAAATGACCTTCGATTTAATTTTGCCGAAGTTCGAGGTGCCAAGGCATCAAGGTAAGTCTGTTAAAAATATTATAAACCACAATATCTGAGTATTAATTTTTATTGAATATAATTACTTATTAAATTAATTTTAGAGCATCACGTGAAGTTACGGCGACAAAGCTATAGGTTATGTTCAACTTCGGCGCAAAATGGTATTTGTATCGTCAAGGACGTGTATGCCGAGCATCGAGTTCGAAGTAAAAGCTTATTCAGTTACTTTAACAATTAATGAGAAGTTAAGAAAAGTTAATGACATTGAATGCCATGACTGTGCAGCTTCAGCAGGTAATTAGTACAAAACAAGAGCGGTAACTTTTGAGATTTGACATTTTTATATATTTTTGAGTATTTAACAATGACAGAATAAAATAAATCAAAACTCAAAAAGCACTACACTTATTATCTCCGTATACTACTACGAGTGATAACTAACATTATGACGTCACACGCACTCGGATTTGTTCGGGAGTTGTCGGCGCGTCTTCGGTACTGGATTCAAAAATTAATTTTTATTTTGATATAGCTTTTTAATTATTGCAGAAAAAAAAATAAAATTGTTTTGTTATAAAACTTATATATGATCTTTCCATTTTTCAAAAAAAAAAATTTTTTTCAAAAACCCAATTTATTTTTTATGGTGTTGTTATGTTCATACCCTATTTCGTTTAGTTCGCAATGTCTTGTTACTATTTCTTTATTCGAATGAATTTTTTTTTGATTGGCCAAAGACAAAGCTGTTTTAAAAATTTTATGATCGATTGCTTTACATTATAGTTATGGACTTCTTTTGTCGCTTCTCCTCTCTCACCCTATTATAGCAACATGAACCCAAATTCGGTTCATGCTAAACCAGTATGAATTTGGTAAGTTATTTGTTTAATTTGAATAAGTTAAAAACTTATTGATCTAATCATCCATTTTTGATCATTAATCAACTAATTGACCGCTTGATTCCCAAGCATTTTTATAACGACTCTGTTAATATGAACAAATCCCACTAATTATATAAAAAAAAAACATAGACACCATTCTCTACCTAGATGCGGGAAAAATAATGATTATAGTGGTAAAAACAACAAAAACAACTCCGATTGCGTAAACAATGAGCTATAGTCTGCATATTTTAATATAAAATGTGCTATCCATTTGAATACATGGCATGTTTATTTATGTGCAAAAAATGTTAGTACAATATAATATTTCAACGACCGTGTTTAATAAATTAAATACTATATTAATTGTAACATATCGAACGTGAAAAATCTATAAAACGTTGCCCTCTCTAGATCCATCCCAAAACTACCCTCTAAATTTGAGTCCAAGAGACTTAAGGATATGACTATCTACACATTTTCAAGTTTGATCATTTGTGGGTGGCTTATTTTATGTTTTATATGATACAGTTGTTTGAGATTTGAACCTGATAATACTCGGAACTTGATTGTTTGTGAGTTATTCCAACTTTTTTAATTGCATTTAGGTAGTAGCTTTTTTGTATAAATGAAGTTGATTATTTTGAAATTGATTTATTACTTTTAAAGATACATGATAAAAACACCATTTTGAAAATTATAAAAAATTATAATAATTAATACTTTAAATTATAATTATAATTATAATCATGTATCTCAACACTCATTCATACAGCATTGGAAAAGATTGGGCAGCGAATCAATAGACCAAAAACCGAATGCCTAAGTTGTAACTTTAGCGAAGTTAATGGGCTTGAAACCATATAGCTACAGGAAATTCCGTGAAAAAAGTAGATAGTACGGTACTAATTGTTTGTCACTAACCAAACATCAAAAGGACTAACTATATACCGCAGAAATGAGGATGCTGCGGCTGGCGGGCGGTGTAACGTAATTGTGCCGCATACAAGATACGCACACATACGAGGTAGTTTCAGAGTGAAACTTGTCCCAGAAAAACTAGAAGAAAGCCAATTCAGGACGGTACGGACACGTCATGACCATCTGTCCACATGACCAATAAAATGCTGTACATACACTCACTATAGAAACGGCACGAAGACCCCGAAAAACATGGATGGCAAATATACTCGTAAACAAGAACTTAAATAAGACAAAAAATGAGGCAACAGGATCCGGAACAGACAGTTCTGGTGTACAGACAGACTTAGAGAAGTAACCCCTAATAGCACTGGTCAACACAAATTTTGTTTCCTTTATTTTTTTTTTCTGTTATTGGGTATTTCTATCGCCCTTATTATAAAAAAAATACTGGGAGATTGCTAACAGCTTTACTTTTTGAAATATAGGGTTTTATTATATTGACAAAACACTACAGAAAATTAATATATTATGTTAACAAAATTTCTATTTAACACTTACATAAAGGTCTTTTATGAGATTTCCTTGAATGTACGACTTTATGTAGATCTCCTTGCAAACTCCACCAGTGATCTGCCATCATATGTGAGTTCCACCGCCCCTGATAACGCATTTCCATTGTCCGAAGATCCTGATGGAATCTTACACCCTGCTCCTCACTAAAAACACCCAGATTTTATGGAAATCTGTTTAAAAGCGAGTGCAGAATGTGAATTTTTGTGCTCATGTTGCACCCTAGTTCTTGCAAGTCCGATAGCATGGACTCGATAAGCTCGACGTGGGCGTCAGATTTCTTTTTGTCTAGGAAATTACTCATAACCAAAACAAATAAATTCTAAGCTTTGGATTCGACTTCAGTCATTGATTTGACAAAATTAGAATCTTTTACGAGTTGCTTAACCTGTAGTCCATCAAAAATATCAGCTTTAAATTTTTCTGCTCTTAATCCTGGAAACTTGCGTGAAAGTAAATTGAAACATTCGCCACTTTTGTCAAGCGCCTTTACAAAGTATTTCATTATGCCGAGCTTATTATGAAGTGATGAAAGTTTTATGCGGTCTCGGCTAACTAAGGGCATATTTATACCATTTTTGGTACCAACTTTTAATTCTTCCCGCACTGGCCAAATTTTTTGTAACCGATGGTGTTGTTTGTCCCTGCTGTTCCAGAGACACATGAAACAAGGGAACTTCGCGTAGCCCCCTTTTTGGCCTAAAAGAAAATAAATCATTTTCAGATCAACACAAATGTCCATTTGTGATCTTGATACTAAATTATTTCCATAACCTTAGAAATATTGTGTATTTTTCTTTTAAAGTGCAATAAGTATAGATCCGTACTTATTACGTTATGAAGTATAACATACTTTAAACTTCTTTTGCTGCTGTCTATGAAAAGACGCCAATCACTAGGTGGGTACTTTTTTAATCCCATCTGTTGTAAAATACCACTAACATCGTTACAATAAACTAAATCCTTCTCTTGAGTAAAATACGGTGACAGATTTTTTTCGGGTACGATAAAATGTAATGTTGGTTTCCGGAGTAAGCAAATTTTTCTTTTAAACGAGATGCTAAAATTTCAGAAGTAAGTTCAGATCCCTTACTAAGTCATTTAGTTATTTCTGATTAAATGGTTGAGGTTCTAAATTTGTAAATTGAATCAGAGTCTTCATTTAATTTATTTCGTTCGAGTTCACAGAGATTTGGATCATCAGAAGATTTAGATTTGCTGGGTTGTAGCTCTCGGGATTTTAATTGAGGTTGTTCAGCAGAAGACAAGTTAGAATATGACCACTTATTTCGATTTCCAGGGTATTTTCACAACGCAGAAGTAGCAATCGTCATTATGGTGTCAAGGTTCTCACCAAATCATGGGTATTACGAACATTACTGCATCTCTTTTTCCACTGGACCATAACCGTAGAGATACCACACATTTTCGGCATGCAATATGAGGAACCCATGGCTTGTCACACAATTTTATTTGAAATTATTGATGATACGCAGTTTTTACAAAGTCCGATATAGATTTTAGATATTTCGCAAATACATATTCACCACAAATATAGCAAAAAAAATCGAGATTAAGCACACAACATCTACTTGAAGAAGCCATATCGAAAACAACAACAAAAAAGTTTGTTTTTCGCTCAGATTATTATACATGGTCATATAACTTAATGTGCTAGAGTCGTACTGTGGCCAACTCGGCATGACTGGGAAGATACCACACTCACGGCAAGCAGACGTGAAGCAGCAGCGTCCGCTGTCGCGTTTCGTCCTCTGTGTCAACTCACGCGCCGCCCTTCGCCAACAGGTACAGCAGCGAGTACAACAAGTCCAGGATCGACTATTTCGGCGGCATGGTCAAGAAGTACTACTACGCGGAGAGCGAATACTATTACGGCACTGCTTTCGAGGTAGGTGAGCTTGTTTATAGTAAGTTAAGTAGACAATATTTTTAAAAAAATAATAATTAATTACTTAATAAGTGATAGTCTGTGTAACGAAAAGCAATTGACCCGACATCCACTGATTGGTTGAGAAAGGTGACGCGTAACGTACAGACTTTGCACGTCATATAATTTGATCAAAAGGGGCAAGAAGGGATACAATAAATATGCTTGCATATTCTTTAGAATAACAAATACAACGTAATTTATAGTTAAGATCATAGATGATATACGGCGCGTATGCAGTGTCGAACGCAATCATCTGATGATGATTGTACTGATCATTATTACAAAATTGAGATAAAGGCTCGTTCGACTCGAAATAACTTTGAAAAAATAATCGAAAGTTTCAAAATAGCAGTTAAATAATCGCAAAGGTTTAAAAATTAAATATTAAAAGAAAAGGAATCTAACGTTGGTATTGCAAATATCTCAAAAAACTACAAATGTTAATAGACAATAAAACAACTCTTCAAAAAAAATATCCTTCGACGACTACCGATTAAAAGGCTGTTTATATTGAAAAGTTGCCAAAAGGTATAACGTTAGCTCGAGCACTCAAATCAATAAAATAATTAATTTTTCATTGCACCGGACAAGTGTTATTATTATTAAAGTAAATTGTGTTGTGTAATTATACATTTTAAATAACATGTATCTTGAAAAGGGACCTTTGCTTTCTGGTGATCTAATGATAGTTACATTTACTGGTATAACAATATCCATTTTCTGTAATTGTAATAACTAGTTAGTTATTTTGTTTTGTTAGCAAAATAACTAATGGCTACGACAAAATATATGTAACAGTATTGTAATCCCACTAAATTTAACTGACGTAGTGAGCTGATTGCAGACTAAAATACTTCGGTTCAAATCAATATGTAATTTGCCAACGTCTTCAGGACTATGTTCATATTGTTTATTGTCGATTTACATTGATGGAATAGTGTTGACATTATGCTATATGGGCATGTATGTCTTTAATATTGGAAATAATGCATGAAAAAAAAAAGCAGACGGAGTATTCTTAAACAATCGTTTGTACTATAGCGAGCCCACAATGAGCCCTCAATGTAAGACAGTACATCGTACTACGTACGAGCTTTTAGTCTGCCGACTGCCCTTGCGCTGTCAATTTCGTCAGGTTCGGTGTTTCAACTATTTTCCTATTCGCTTTCATAATTTGATAGCCTTCAATGCTTCAATGTATTAAGTGTGTCTTATTATAGCAAAAAAATCTCATTTTGATATATTTTGTTCCTTTGACAATAGTTTTTGATACATAGCCGATCATCATTCACGAGAACATACTTAGTCCGCTGCTATTCAGTACCTAGCGATATTCTGTCCTCCTATATTTACATCGATGTTTAAGATAATGATTTTAACTTATATTAAAATTTGTTATAAATGTTATTTATTTTTTATTCAAAGAATAAAGAATTCTCATAATGTAATATTGCTTAGAAGAAAAATCGTTTGTAACACTGTGTATATTATTATATGATATCATCACATTATTAAAAACTAAAAGAATGGAAACTATTGTTATTTGTACATGTTTTAAATCACAAGTCCTGTTGATTAATTACTTTTTTATAAAATTGTCGTTTTGGTAACGCCTCTCTGTGTAATTTTTTTTAGTATTTAAATATTTTTTTAAAAACAACAATTTTGTTACTGACTGTCGGAAACTATTTTTTACCTTACAGCTCTATTTTAAGAGATCTTGGATGGACTTAGCTTCTCACGTAAGATTTCCTAGTAAATTTTTAAGCAATTAGTCAAAAATTATATATCGGGGAAACTTTGTTAATTTTTTAATATTTATCATTATCTATTACTATCTGTTAAACATGTTCCGTATAAAACATAATAGTGTTATAATAGTATATTCTCTGAATTTCGAAGTTGATGTGAGATTTTCCATTGACCCCCTACACCTAAATTAGATTTGGTGACATTTCACGTATTCCTTCCACTATTTTCTGTTGTATTGTGTCAGGTTTCTTACTTATTCCACTGCCGAGGCACATTCTCTTACGATCTCTTTTTTCTAATAGATTAGCTTGAGTCTTAAAGCCTACGCGCTGGCTCGGTACAGGTTAAGGGTTGGTGATGACCTTCGTCACCAATGCAATGACCGCATCGAGGAGCGACGGTTTAACGCGCTCTCTGAGGCAACTTGACTTAAGTTAAAAACTCATTCACTTCGTCGTGGTCAGTACCGAACGTGATACCTTCTGAGACGAAGGCGATGGTCTTTACAGCTGACCCACCACCGTCGGTCATTTTGAGTTCACCTACCTGGTAAATAGGTGACTTTTATCGTTACCTTCGCATTGCAGATTCATCCCATAAGCAATGAAGAGGTACTCGACGAAATGGTCTGCTACGAGAAGACCCACTACGGCGAGCAGGAGAACTTCCTGCCGGACCCCGAAGGCTATGAATTCACAGGTAGTATGGATTTTCTGTTGGCTAATTCGTTTTGCTATCGGCAAAGTGTTTCAAAAAATCTCGTCGTAATTTTTATTTTATTAAAATTAGACTAGATTCAGAGCCTTGATGTTACATAGGTATAGACTAAATGTATAGCCTAAAATGATTCGATTTGGGTATAAAGTGAATTATTAAATTTATTCATCAAAATCTACTTAGCACTTTCTTAAGTAGGTACAACAAAAAAACAATTATTTGAAGATATGTTCTGGCTTAATTACGATGTTCCTCTTTGAACACCCAGTAGTCGATACTTAGTTCAATTACATTCCGAAATAGATATATTTGTTATTAAACACATTGTTTTTTAGGGTTCCGTACCCAAACGGGACCCTATTACTAAGACTCCTTTTCTGTATATCTGTCTGTCACCAGGCTGTATCTCATGAACCGTGACAGCTAGACAATTGAAACTTTCATAGATGATGTATTTCTGTTGCCGCTATAACAACAAATACTAAAAACAGAATGAAATAATTATTTAAATGTGGCTCCTATACAATAAACGTGATTTTTTTGTCGTTCTCTACTCAATAGTAATAACAGCAACAGGTAGACGCTTGAAATATTCACAAAATATATGGTTCATATATTTACTTTAAAAATAAATAATTAAAATAAAATAAATACTTGAGGGGGATTCCCATACCACAAACGTGATTTTTGCCATTTTTTTTTATAACGGTAGCAGGTAGATGCTTCAAATACTTACAAAATATTTAGATTTATATTCGTTTTAAAAATAAGTACTTACTTAATTCAAAAAAATGAAAAATAAAAAAAAATAATATAGTGTCTAATAGTAATAATGGTACGGAACCCTTCGTGCGTGCGCGAGTGCAATTAGCACTTGGTCGGATTTTTGTTGTTTATTTACATTTACTAATGTTGCTATTTCATCTGTAGAACGGTAGAGCCATGCCACTCACAAAATACAGACACAAAGTAATAACTTTCGTTGTTGCCTTCTGTCAAGTGAGTGAGAGTTCCAATGGCCCATTCCCTGAATGATTATTTCCGAAGATATTTACTTAATCAAACAAATTGCTTAAGAATCTTAAAGTGTTTTTTAAATGGCTGTCGAAATATGTGTCTTACGATGGTCATATGTTGATATTTGCTGAAAAAAATTTTATTCCACTTCTGTTAAGTACGTGTAAAGAGTGCCCCCCTAAAGTTTGTAATTTAACTCCCAAAGTAACAGCTTATACAAGATGATACTTTTATACTTCAAATTTTACTAATATACTCCTTGTAATTTTTGTGCAAAATACCTGTGATGACGGACATGATCAATACGACAAAACTATAAGGGTTCCGTTTATGCCATTTTGACAACGGAACCCTAAAAATTATTGCTTTATATATAAGAAGCAGTAGAGAAATTTCTTCGTCTCTTCTGGGTGAGCCGATGCAGTTGTTGATATTGTATGTGACTGATGCCGGTGATTGATAAAAATGTCGTACTACTGATATTCTAATTTCAGACCAGATCGGTAAATTTTTGGACTCCATATTCGGACTGGACCACCTTTCGCAATGTTAGACTATATTAATAATTATAATACAAAACCAAAAAATATATATATTTCTCGTATCTTATCCACGTATCAAGTGGGAGCGGTTTGTTTGTACCATTGTGTATATTTTTATCGAAAACATCTTCCAAAAATATGGAAAAGATGTTATGGATGTATTTCTCGATTCATAGATCAGTATTTGGAATGTTGAGCTTTAAATAGATTATTTTTGTAATACATAACTGTCCTTTTTTTCTGCCAACTCAATCTTTATTTTTAGATATAACAAAAGTATTCACAAACGACGGTGTATAGTATAACACAAAGATATAGAAAAATATTATCAATAAATAGTCGCTAGCAGTTTGCAAGTGATAGTCGATCAACTTACGTACTCGAAGCAAAATTACTTAGTTCAACTTTTATTTTGTCATAAATTACCCTATATTTGATAAATATCTATATACCATGAGTTGGGTCTATTTTAGAAAACCTTCGCATTGCTTCTCGTCTTATATAGGCTCATGTTTAAAACCTGACACATCCTTCAGAAACACTTATAGCTGCATCGAAAAAGTAAACATGTACTGGGTCAGCTTTTCGATTCTAATTTCTTACAGCTGCACACTAATGTTGTTTTTATCTGTATCGATTATAAGATTATGAAGATATAAATGGCCAGAATACTGAAAAGTGGATGAAAATCACCGACTCCGAGAACGATTATGGCTACAGGCTAGAGGAAACTCTATGGATCAACTCCATCGACAAAGATTGGGAAGCTGTACCAGTGAGGTAAGAGTAATCCTGCTCAAATTAAACAATTTTTGTGTCAATTTTAGTATTTATGAATACATTGAGAACTTCCAGGTGTTAAACACATTGAGAACTTTGGACCAGTAGTTTACAAATAGATGTTATGCGACTTGACAGAATTTCAGGTCTTACTGTGGTAGGATGAAGTATAAGAACCTGTAGGTACCTAAAAATAAAATAAATTGTTTGAGATTATTCAACCCAAAACCTCTATACAGGTTAGAAATTCACTGGAATTTGTATCTAGATAAATGAAATTTTCAGAAATCATAAGCTACCTTCGTAAGGAAATAGCCATTAAAATAAAAAAAAAGGAAAACATATATCAAATTTTAGCAATGAACTAAACAGTAAACAATAAAAGCATATACGAATTCATGACCTGTTGCACATGTACTAAAAATCTGTGATTGTGAAATTTTAAGAGCTATGGAAATTATTGTAACATTGAATACAAAAAAACCTGGGTGTGTGCAACACGCATAACTACAAAAAAGTATAGATAGATCTATCATCGTAAATTTGTGTGGAGCATCACACTCATGAGTTTGAAGGCTTAACGGTTCGATCAACTCAAATAAAATCCAAAATATCTTTATTACGTAGGTAATAGAATTACACTTTAAAAAGACGTCATTAGGTCAGCAGACAAAATTCTAAAAACCAGCATTTAGGTTTACAGACATATGAAGTTAAAATTACCTTCGTCCGTCCGTTCATAGACGGATTCAAACTTTAAAAATTTCTTTCTTTTGGAAATAATATAGCTATTTAGGATGATCTAGAAGCTATTTAAATTCTGAGAACGACTTTATCGCTTAACGTTTAATATTTATGAAGGATTTGACTGCGTTAGTTATTTCACATCAACATTCCGACACAATTTTGCCATTCACTAACCACATTCTTTGACGCATATTGTCTTAAGATACTGTGTACAAAAGATTTCCGAAGTGGATATATAAGATTCTATACATAAGATTCTATTAATATAATTGTTTTTTTTTCTTATTTAATAGGTATGAAGTCAAAAAATTCAATAATTGGCTAGGCAAGTTGTCCAAACACACAATCGTCAACTATTTCGAATTTGAAGAAAATGTGGACAGTGACGACCTGGAAATTGAAGATGGTGCGTGAAAAAAATTTAGTTTGCTTTGCATTATCTTTGAAAATAATGGTAACATACAACAGAAAATTAATTTAGTAAGTATATAATTAAGAACTACGACAGATTCATGTAGTGGTTTCCTTAAATACTGTCAAAATGATCTCTAAAAACAGTTGCAAAATGTACTTGGAATTACTTGGATGTAAATATTATGGAACTGTTTATGTTTTCATAACAATGAGTTTTTTTTAGTGCAAATTCATGAATGTATTTCACAATAATTTATTTATTCTGTAGAGCAATTTCTTAAGTGATAACTTTGGCTGTGATGATCTTCTCCCGATGTTTGATTTAAGAACGATACAGGCCAAAATACACATTTTTTTAAAAATCTATATAATATGTTTGGCGTTTCTATTGTAATGGGTACTAGGATTTATAAAGATAGAAACCATAAAATTCTTTTACGATAAAATTGAGGTAGATTTCCTTTTTATTTCTCTATAGAAATCATATAGATTGAGGTCGGTTATATGGCACGGGTAGGTGTCGTGCCATTACAATTGCAAACGACATTTCCACTTTTGCCAAACTGACAGTGTTGCAACTGCATTTAGAACGTCGAGGTCTGAAAAAGACCTCGATCGTTCAATGAGGGCGAGGAAAAGGGATCATAGTCAATTTTACATCTTCGTCTTATATCAATTTGAGCACACTCTTTACAGAGAACGAATGCGAATTCAAGAAGGTGAAGAAAGGAGACTTGGACACTTTGGCCTTCGTGAAACCGGAGGATGACGAGGATGTTGATATAGTTTTCAGTCAGTAAGTACCGTTTTTATTGTCCCTCGTGTAAAGGACTTTTATAAAATTATCAATTGTGTTTGTGTATAGTATTGTTGCATATGTGAATACATCCTTCCTACAGTAAAGTTATTTTGAAAATATTTACGTACGTTCCCCGAAAGGATACAAGCGGTTACTTGTCATACTCGTCAATGACTGGCTCTTAAGATAATATTTAATATGACTTGTGTTTCATCAGACAATCGTCTTAAGACGCATATGTCTATTTAAAGATTTCGAGTGTATGTCGCGAATGATGCATTTTTGTATTAAACACTCTCATTTCATTTTTAGATATAAGGACAGGCACAGCAGGCAGTACGAGACCGAGCACGAGCACGTAATGAGGAGAGACATCTTCCGGCGCAATTTGGAGTGAGTATCCAGAGCAACTAGGTTTTATCATTTCATACAATACAAAGTCGTTCCCTAGTTAAAGAGCTTCGCACGCCACATTCCGTGTTCACCATGGGAGTATGATAACTATCCATGAGAACAGTTGCTTAAATTCATTTCCAACAATGAATATGTGAAGACAAACAGAGTTTAAGGTTAAGATTTTTTTTATCTATTTTCTCCAGTGTAACACCCACGTAGATAAACTTGAAAAGCGAACCTTTATTGAAATAAAAATGTTCATCGCTATTGTCAGGGCCTTTCGCGAGATCGTCCTAGCACATAATACAAAAAATGCTCGTTTACCTTATCGATTGTGGATATAGTATACGACAAGAATGGATTTAGCTTTCGAATCAGTCAAGGTTGGCTTTAATTCGATTACAATAGCTAGACAAAGATCCAGCCTAATGGGGGTCATGACCTACCCATGCCCGCCCCTAGGTCCACCCTTGTATATGATATAATAAGTTCAATCGGTCTGACGACTTCTAATCTGTTATCAAGAAAAAATGCGACCAAGACTCTTCAGAAACAATTTTTATTTAGAAGTGGTGGACGATTCCTAAATTTTGGTGATTAAATATCTCATTATCGGAAGGTTTACAGAAACCGTACTTGCACTTTGTGTTTTTTCATTTCCGTCTTCTGAAATTAATAACCATTAAATTACTTATCTTCCATATCTGTTTCTATTGACACCAAAAAACGAGAGCGCTCCGTAATGTAGGGTCGGGAAAAAAGTTTTTTGGTTTTAACATGAAAAAAGTTGCAATAAAAGCTTTTTGGTTGTGCTGTTTGTATCTGGCTAGCTTTGATACAATTACATAGATGGCACTTTAAAAAAATAAAAATAAAAAGTAAAAAGTAAAAACGGTGTCCCGCCATTTTCATATTATTTTTCTGTCTATCTTTTAGTAGACAGAACATTCATTTTTGAATGCATCTAAGATAGAAATTCGGTAAATTTTGTAGTTTTATTACAATAAAAAAAGGGAAAATGCCCTACAAGCCGCGAAAAAAAATTGTGAGATTTATGGGATTAATTTAGTGTCGGTGAGAATTTAGTGGTCGGAGTACTCGACTTAACGACCAAGGACCCGAAATCGTTTGTATGTACTTCACGTATTCAATATTTTATCTAATATTAGCTGCGCCCGCTGCTTCGATCGCCTGGACAACATATTTTGTTTTAGTTTATTATCTAATAAAATTAAATATGATACAAATAGGAATAAAACGATTATTGTTGTTTTAGACATACTTTTATGCGTTTTGGGTTTTTTGTTTTCTAAGCCAATAACGTATATTTTATTTATCTCTAATCCTCTTTAAATACAACATTCTTTGCTTTTTTTTTGGAATAAAATAAGAAATACTTTTGCTTATTATAGATTAGTCAAGTCGACAAAAATCCTTATTGTAAGTTATCCTTAGAAGATGACATATAGGACTTTTCTGTTGGTCTTTTTAATAAGCCATAAACCACCTTTATCAAATTATTTTGCGTCAAAGCTCGAATAACTCCAATCCAATCATTGATTATTACATGAAATTGAATTGTGCGCTCCTCTGCTGGCTGTACGTTTGTCTATAAAAGTTTTACAAGCACTAAGTTGTAATGTCTCCCATAAATATATTTGAAAAGATTCTATTGTTATGTAAAATAGTTAATGAATTATGGCTCCTTTTTTAATTTAGTAGTTTATATAAATAAATTTTTTTTAAAACGAATACATAGACCGAATTTTATTATTTGTAAAATTAAGAGTTATTGGTGGACACACTACATCGAAAGACCTTAGATATTCGATAGCCACGTAGAGTGGTTGTATAAGTGTGAGACAGCTCGCGGATAAGAATTGTAAAATGCAGCACTGTCTTTGGAATCGCATATAGCCTGCCTTTCGTTGCTCTAGACGTCCCTCTGCCTGGTCTGCTAGGAACTCCTCCTGTTCTTAGGACGTTCGGCTAGGCGGAATACTGATACACATCAAAGTTCGTAGATCAATATTGACATTTAACAATAATGTTTGTAAACAAGTGCATCGCCGGCGAAGCAAGAACAATTTTGTTGAATAAATAACGAGATACATATACATATAGTAAATTATTGAGGTGTGATATCACATAGCGGTGATGCAATAATTTTACCTTCATGCAAAAAAAGATCAAATGATATAGACCGTTGCTTTTTAAAAATCCCTTCCACGATTCGGATAAAAGGGACGGCGAATCTTCGGCGTAAGCGTGGAAAAAGGATGGAATAAAGGGAAGTAGCACATGTTTATTTGAAAATAGCGCTTACAGTTATACTGATATATCTACTTTAACAGGAAAGTGATTAACACGAACCACAAACGACTCGGCTACACGCTGGCCCTCAACAAATTCGCGGATCGCACGGAAGAGGAACTTCGTCATCTTGCCACCTTAGAGCCGTCCGAGGCCGATGACGTCGGCACCATTCCATTTCCTTACAAAGAAGACGAAGTCAATAAGCTGGCCGACGATTTCCCCAAGGAGTACGACATGCGCCTGGACGGCCTCATAACACCGGTCCAAGGTACGATATGAGCTTTAAATTTCAAGCAATGATACAAGTCTTTGTACATTTATTCTTTGTGAGTTGTGCTACCACTAGCTATACTGTGTGCATTGTTCCCAGACCAATCGAGTTGTGGCTCGTGTTGGGCGTTCGCTTTAGCGGCGACGATAGAGGGCGCACTCGCGCGCAAGAACGGCGGCCGAGCGATGCGTCTTAGTGAGCAAGCGCTGATTGATTGCGCTTGGGGGTAATTCAAAACGTTCATTCCGATTCAGAAAAAAAAACTATTTATATTATTATTATAAGCTCACGCCTATTTCCCAGAAGGGAAGCCAGAGACCACCGATATCCACATGCTATGATCTTTGCATATCTCTCTCGCTTCGCTGACGGTCATCAATCATGTCATACAAACTCGTTAGTTTCGGATATTTCAAATTTGGCCCTTTATTTATCCTCAAATAATAATGTTTATCTCATGATTCCGCATCAGTTCAGGTTTACCAAAGGCTAGTAACAATATAATGTATGCTGGTTGCGTGTCATAGGTGAAATGGAAGGAGGAAGCTTTGTAAAAAGTCCTTGTTGGGTACAAAACACTGATCCCAGAAACTAGACTCGCTTTTCTTCTATCGTTTTGTGTAATTATTGATTTAGTAAGCAGTACGTTTTTGTTCTTAGTAGTAAGATATGAAACACACTCGAATTCAAATACACACCCGTGGTTTTGGGAAATAGCCAAATATATTATTAATAATTTTGATCGTTGTCCTTAATTTACAGAATTTGGATTCACAAATTATCGTTCAAGTAAACGTCTCTACACTGAGCAATTGAATTGAAATAACCGAACTATAATCCATTTATTCGGCCACAGGAAAGCCATTTCATTAGATTAAAAATTCCAGCGTTAGGGGGCGGATGAATACCGTTTCTTTTTATAAAGTTTTATTTAACTGTTAGTGCTCGTATGTAATGTATGTTGTCTTTCATCTTTACAAACCATTTTTCAACTACTTGCTGATATCCGATTGAGCTGAAATTTGGCATAGTGACGTAAGTTTGGTGACAATGCGATATGGTGTATACCACCAATACCACCAAACTGACTTGATGATGGATCTCGAAGGTGGCCATAGCATCTCATCAACTACGGGACAGCTATGTCGTGTTTAAACGCATCGGGTTTACCTTTACGAGAATCGTATCTCCATTTAGTGCGCAGACTGCGATAATAAAGTTGGAATGTAGCCATAGCTTTTCCTTACTACACGATATAACCCCGTCGTGTTTACGCTCGCCGGATTTGTCTTACCGAGAACAATATCTCTATTTAATGTCCAGGATCTGTTCTTCTAACACATACTTACTAACAGATTCCAAAGATTTAAGACTAAAAAGTAAAAAGGAAATAATAAGCAAAAAATAAAAAATTGTTTTTAAACAATAGTTTGTTTCAGAAACGTAAATTAAAAAGTTTAAAAGTTCAAGTGGCCTTTGTCGTATTTACAAATCACATGTAATAATAAATGTAGTCTAGGTTCCGAATAACCCTCTTCTAATAATTCATTATTATTATATAGGCGTAATTAGACATGTAAGAAATCGATCACATATCTTTTCGCAAATATTCATCATTTCCTCTTTATTCAAAAAAAAAAGAGGAAATAATGAATATTTGCGAAATTCCAAAGAAATTTCGAAATAACTATAACAAAACTATATCATTGATAATATGCTTATAAATAATATATATAAAATTCTACGCAATGCTCGGCCAGACTGCGCCCACGTGCCGCCCGCCGCACGCCGCGCCCGCGAACGTAGCGAACTCGACTTCTGTTTGGCGCTCGGACTATGCGATGTATTACTTTTATAGAATTTATTTACAAAGGACGCTTGAAACTGTCAGTGATGTAAAGGTCACCGACGATGTTATTAAGTTGTTCTCTGATTTTCCACATATGTTCCATCCACTTCTAAGCAAACACGCAGTCGTTTTATGTATAGTTCATAAACCATTTTGAAAAGCTCCCCTCGATTTTTCACGCACTTGTTCAAAAGCGAGTAATACGCTTGATCACATTTCTTCTTCCATTTCACACTCGTGTTCGAATATTATTCCTTTTATGTATCCTCACAAAAAAATAATCCATAGGAGTGATAGTCCATAAGCAAAAGAGCATGTATTGTTTAAATGTGGAAAACATGTCGTTAATTTTTTTTTTCAATATGTGCAGTGCTGCTGTGTGTGTAACGCGAAGGCGCCTGCCCGCTTGCCTTACTACTTGCTGTTAAAAATGGCGTAAAAAATCTCAATATTCTTTATTTAATATGTGAAGAGATTTCAGATGTACGATCATCACGGTGATGACTTAGGGAAGTTTGTGGCACGATAGACAAGTTATCACGTAAACGATAAACAGCACGCAATATTACTTGTGGACTCGCAGGCTGTTACCTGTCAGGGTAGATTTCACTATAAAGTTTTAGAGCCGTAGCGATGTCACCTCTGCAATCTCCCCAACAATAAATAACGTTTGTATATTCGATAGTAGTGAAAGGCATTGCTACTTAAACACTTAGTTATTAATCACACAGAATCATAGTTTCAAAACGTCAATATCGTAAACGTAACATTTATAACTGTAACCTAACATACTCATTGCAAAATACGTCTCTACAATAAAATATTAAAAAAAAAAACAAAGATTATACAGAATAAATTAGACACGGAAGGAGCTAAACGTCCGGCCATGCCGGTAGGTCGCGATCGACTGCCCTCCGCGGCTGGCAACTTGACGGCGGCGCGGCGGGACGACGTGAGTCTCACGCAACCGACAGCTTCGCAAATTCTAAGCTCTTTTTCTTAGAAACGACTACTTCAATGGCTATGATTTCCTTGGCAAAGTTGTCCTCAAAAAGTAGGAGATTAAGAATTTTTGCGGAATGATGCATGATCAATTCCATACGGTATTAATATTGGCCTTATTAAAATCTATTATACATTTTAAAAGCTCGACGCACTGATTTTGTATAGTGAACGGATGATGTTGATGGTGTCTAAAGCTTTTAAAATGTAGGTATGTACAATATATATTTTGAAAAGATCAATATTTACATATTTCCCTAGAACTTAGTTATTTACATACGCCTATATAATGATGATGAATCACCAGGAGGGCGGTTACGCTGAAACTAGAATATATCTACTATATATATGTATATACGCAAACGTCACTTAAATTTATTTTTTATTCTTAAGTCAGGTTTTTTTTAAAATAGGTTGTTTTAATTTTTTTTTAACTTTTAATTTCTCTTTAGTGTATATTGACTTTCATGCGAATTTTTTTGGAAATAAAATGCCCACCAAAGGGATAAATGCCAAAATTTCTAATAGACTATTTCAGTGCCTCTTTGACCAGAACTTGATTATGAAGTTGATTATAATAATGCCGAATATAGAAGAGACGAAGCATAATTACTATAGAATTATCATACGTATATATATAAATATACATATATATTTGTTTATCATCACGTTCTCTGAAATATTTTTGTTATTTCCATAATAATATTTATGGAGATTTTGGAGCCGAAAAATTGATTTAATTAGGTCTTATTTCACGTAAACCCGTTACCATTGAACACCATTGGAAAATTAGCAATGTATGGCGATTTCAGTAGCTTTTTGTAAAGCGACAAACGATGTGCCAGATCAGTTGTTTCAAACTTACTTGCTTGAAAGCAAGACTAAGGCTTTTAAT
The DNA here is from genome assembly GCA_005406025.1 of Eumeta japonica. Classification (NCBI taxonomy): domain Eukaryota; kingdom Metazoa; phylum Arthropoda; class Insecta; order Lepidoptera; family Psychidae; genus Eumeta; species Eumeta japonica. Next base: position 41,059 of record BGZK01000386.1, read on the forward strand.
AATTAGTAATGATGAGTTACAATTAGATCCAACTTGCCGTTTCTCTAAAGGGTAACTAACTAATCTCAATGTTTAAACTATTGTGTTTCTTACTGCAGATATTCGGCCAGAGGCTGCGATGGAGGTGTGCTGGGCAAAGTATTGTATTTCCCTCTCAAGTACGGAGTGCCCACAGATGAAGATTATGGACCGTATTTGGCGATGGTACAGTTACGAAATAGATTTCGCTCATATTTTGGATATCCGTTACAATAAAATTCCGCTCCATTTTTTTGGATAAAGAGTTGTCAGCTATTGTCTTCTGCTCGTCTACTCCGCCGATGTGTATATGAAACATCGTCCGATTTTATATTCAACCCGATTTGGATTCTAATTGAGTGTCACTCCCGATCTCGGTGTCCATTTCGTCTCAACGCCGTTATCGGTTCAAAAGGCCATCGGTCGACCGATAGCATTGAAGAACATTAAAATTGGCTCATCATCATCAGTATCTGTCGTTTGCACTCTCTGATTCCCGATATACACCCTACCCTAAAATATAATTGCACCGTCAACTTGTCTGACGTATCGCGGGGAACGAGGCGCGGGGCGAATACAGTAAGGAGCGGCCCGATTAAGGCGCTAGTGCACCGGGCGCGCGATGAATCACTGCGGACTAGAGTTAATTATAACATATATAAAGATGTCAATTCTTATTCAACTCATTCGATCGCCGATTAAATCCGTTTATGCACGGATGACGTGCGTGAGCAGTTATTTACGGTAGTGTGTGCTGTGAATCAGGCATCCTGGACCCAGGGCATTGAGACGGCCGAGGCCACAGTGGTAAGAACGCAGAGAACAAATATTTCGGACTCGCGTGCCCTTGCTTCAAACGATACCTCTCTAATGTCCTTTGATTATCTCTTTTCTCACGTCCATGCAGAGCCTTGATGATATAAAAGACCCTATGCCCTCCTTCGGACTTTAAATTGACACTGTGACAATCTATCAAAATTGTCCTACTATACAGAAATTTTTATGCGATTTTTGCGACTTAAACACAAATTTTCGTATATTTCACCTTTGTAGAGGGTGTACTTCAAAAAATTATCTTTAATTAAAACCTAGTTATTTAAATTTCGTGAAAATAACTAACTATTTAAACTGAAATTGTTAATTGTTAAACAAAAAAAGTTTGCTAATTTCGCCTCGTCGTAGAATTTCATCAATTTTTCGGTTACGTCTCTTTAAACGCGAAGAACAAAGAGTTGAATTATGAAAACTCGTTAAGTCGCCGGCAGACGATCTTGCCCGTTACACTAACGACATTAAAATATCCTAAAAGATTTGGTGATTTATTGTTATCGGCCAATAGGAACAAGTTATGCACGCAGAGCTAGTAGTTAAGCACGTGTTATGTATTTGAATTTAATTCTACAGGATGGTTACTGCCGTATAGACGATATGCCGAGTGTGCAAACCATCAAGGGTTTCACGAAAGTGACGCCGCATAGCGAGAACGCTCTCAAGGTGAGATTTTAGGTCCATATTATTCTAAATTCTCGCATTTTTTTGTGTGTGACTACAACAGACTGTACTTATAATTTAAGTCAAATTAAACCACTTGCTCTGTACCTCGCAAAGCACCTTATATGGTTGGATGTGGATATTGTCACCGCATTGGTAACGGTAATAGTTAATAACTATTATCTTCACTATTACCAAACCAGACTAAACGGCTTAAGGTCCATACTATTTAATCTAAAACAACAAGGGTTATTAGAGATGATCGTTAGAATAGATTCTCCCTAAGAAGAGACGCATTCGATTATACCTACTATAATCCATTGACCGCCGCAATAGTTTAAATTGGCTGGTGATTGGTAACTATTTTTATTTATTCACTATAAACCAAAAACGTCTCACAGCAATGGAATTGTGTAATAAAAGAGTAATCATATACCACTCTGTTATTGAGATACTGTTAAGTGCGGGAGTTACGATTGCGCATGCGCCCAAGTACGCTTCACTACAAAAACGCGCGCAGTAGTCTCTTCCAGCGTTTTTAAACACAAGTGTCCCGGAGTGTGTTTCTGTGAAATAAGTATGTGTTTGAAACGTAAACACTGGCGAGTGAGTATGGTGTACTCGTATTTATAACCGTCACTCAAATGATGCCCCATCTCAAAAAGTAATGTGAGAGCGAGACACGTATTATTTTCTATAGCAAAGCACTATAACTGTGTTGCTCTTGCACTCTCAAGATGGAACGCCACACTTAAGTGTGCACTATTAATACAACCTTATGATATGGCCTGTTCTAAGACCAATGTGTGCAGCGGTTATAGTCAGCATGAAGCGCCAGCTCGAACCACTTTTTCTGTGGTTTAGAGAATTTCGTAATCGGAAAGCGTCGTTCACGGTGGCCCAGAAGGGGTTGTGTGCTACCGACGAGGTCGTCAACACTCAAACGATGACGTCCGCGACCGGCAGCTTAACGTGAGCTTCGAGTCATGGAGCGAGTGACATCGTGTGGTTTAAGTTGAAACTTCATTGGCCATTTCTCCTTTACGTAGTACCTTCGGGTTCGTACTCAACGCACTCAACAAGTTAACCTCCATCGCTCATCACTATATAATAATGCGTTTGCCAGTGCTGGCAATATTGAGTTATTGATGTTATAATTTTTATGTAGTTTGACGAATTATTTAAAATTTTCACCGATTAATAGGTACTGAATATATTTTTCGTCGGTAATAATAAAATTAGTTATTTAAGTCAACTACCTACCAAGGTTCATTGTTTGATTTTTACTAATACATCGATACTAATGTATGTCCGCGTCTGTAGCCGATTCGATTAAAATGTTGCCATTCACCCCTAGGTGGCGGTATACAACCATGGCCCTGTAGTTGTGGGGGTTCGCGCCAATTACGAAATGCACCTCTATTCCGGTGGAGTCTTCTATGACATTAGTTGGTAAGGTTGTGTGTCATAAAATACTAACTTCCATCCAAAACTTTGCCCGCTTGGTTATACAATTAATACTCAATTTTAAGGTTCCGAAATTCAACAAAAAAGTAAATGGAGCCCCAATAAGATCAATTTGTTGTCCTTCTGTTTATCTGTTTGCCTTTTAATGTATAGCACTTATCGAGACCCTTCATCTCAGCGATGATAGAGATATCTAGTAAAAATTAATACAAATTACTGTGGTTTGCAGTCCCTTGGATATGTAAGAAATGAAAGTCAGCTCATTTAAAAGATACAGCAATTTTGTCAAATATTTTTAAACTCAAAAAATCTCCATCAAAACCTATAAAGTACTTGCCGTTTACCTAGAATCATGGAACGTAGCCAAAGGCAAAACTAGCACAAGTTGAGAGAATAATTCTAAAATCGTCAATTTGTCGTTATATCACATAAGTAGATATTTATTGCTGTTACTAGCAGACATTTTAAGATGGAGTATCTACTGTGATAAATTTCCAATATAAAAACGCTATTTTAATGTTTTTTCTTAGTGACAGACCTAACACTCGTGCCAACCACGCGTTGACAGTGGTCGGCTACGGCGAAAGGTACGGAGAGACGTACTTCATAGTGAAGAACTCCTGGGGCCAGGACTGGGGCTCCGGAGGCTATATGCTGATGTCAGCCAAGAACAATAATTGCCTGCTACTAAATTATCCTTATTACGTAGAGGTTTAAGGTCGAAATCGACGAGCAACCTGATATCGTAAAACTAACAAAATCGGTATTGTGCATATATAAGAATGAAATTTAAGTAATTCGGAAAAGTTAAAATAAAATAACTATAAATAAGCTAATTACTCTAGACATTTGTTTCGAGGCTTGTGTTACGAATCCGTTTATTTACTTTCATTTTAATAAAAGAAATGAATAAATTTGTAGTGAATATCATTGCATTGAATTTTATTTAACTTTATATTGATTTTCATGGATGGATATGTGTTTTTATTTTAAATCTCCTTTCCTCTTATTTTCACCTTTTTATGGTTCCTATGTATTGCTTCAAATCTATATACTTATGTATCCAAATAAATATTCAATAAATAGTACCATTTAAGTAACAGTATCCAAGTAAACAGTTCTTGTAAAATAGCATGATGAGTGCTATACGCGTTGTTCTTAGAACGAAAGTGCCGGCAAGTTTATTAGAAGAAAAACGTGAAAATCCAAAAGAAGATGTTCCAAATAACGTGATCAAAATAAACTATCTGCGACATCTGACTGTTCTGATGAAAACGGTCTTTCTTTTATTTCGACCTCAATACGCAAGTAATACTCGACAGCGCCATCTGACAACGAACGACAACAGGTTGTATTCAAAGAATTCTTTTCACCCACAAGCCACTGCGAATTTTCACCGGAACGGGATATTTAAATGTCTTCCACGTTGCTAATTAAAAACGGCGATGAACAACCGTTCATCTGTCCTGACCCTCAGACGGGTGGCGGCCGAGGGCGAGAGACCGCCCGCGCCGTCCGGTTCACCTTTCACCTCTTCGCACAAAGAAAGGGGATGGTACACTCGGCTAGGGGTTTCGGCGCGTCTCACAGCGCGGCGGTCGCCCGGGCCGGACGCACGCTTCTGTGGTACCCTCGCGCCTCTGACACCCGACGCCAGTGTTCCGAGGAGACTGAAAAATCGCCTCGTATGCGCGGATCATTAGTACGTCTTTGAAAAAATGCTCACCTTCAAACTCAACTTGGCCGTGGTTTTCGCCGTGTCCCTGATGTGCGCCATGGGTGAGTGTTTTGACGTGTTGTTGCAAAACATGTTTATAGAGAAATAAACGGATAAAATTATGAAAAATGTATGTTGAAGTTCATTTGAAACGACTGTTTTTATTTGTATAGTTGTTGTGATCGTGTGAAAAGATCTAGGTGCGTTTTCATTCTTTATGACAATTGAAAATCGGCGCATTGCAATTGTTTTGTCTATTTATAGTACAACTTTATTAAAAGTTTGTACGATGCCTTCGCTTCTTTATCGGCAAATTCCGTTTTCATTAATTCAGGTACTTTTTTGATCAATTAGATGTGCTAAATACAATTTTTATTGTAAATGTATTTTCTAATATTTTATATTATGTGTAAAACTTACTCAATAATGAAAATCGTACACTTTTCTTTATTATTATCGTAATAATAATTCTTAAATTAAAATAAAAATTATGTTCTATTAGTCATAATTCTACACTATCTATTTGATTAAACTAATGTCAACCTTTCTCTAAAGTACTGTGTATCAAACTAATTGGAAATTTAATTAAACGAACTCATATTGAAATTTCATTAGCATAATAAAGACCCGGTGTATATGCATAAATTTTGTTAGCAAACTAGGTTAACCCATACACATAGGAATGGGCGTCGATTCTAATAGTGTTCGACAATTCACCGTATAAGAAGGATTTTTCTAAAAAAAAACCGACTTGAATAAAATGAATTTGATAACAACGCTCATGGATAAAATTTATAGTTTGGAGATTTACATACAAAAGAAAAACATTTTAAAGTAAAATTAATTCAATACTTCATAAAAAAGAAGGAAAAAAAAGAAGATTAAGAAGAAAAAAGAAAAACATGTTTAAAATTCAAAGGAAAGGAGTACTGAAAACAAGCCTTCTTGTTTATATTCCTTTCATGGCTTTAATGTCGAAATCATATTCAAATTTACATTAATGTTTAAGCGATTGACAAAATCAAATGTGGCATTTTTTTAGAATTCCTCTATGTGTTTTCTACATCGGTCCATGTAATTCTAATGTCATCACTTGATGGATCACTAAGCTTTCGCCTTTGCCTGACCAAATATTATTTAAGCTCTTCGTAATTTTCGGGTACCTGAGAAAAAAAAATTTCTTACAGTTTAATTGAAGACTTTGTAGTAAGGACATACTTTCAATTAAATCAAACATGTTAAAATTTGAGACCACTGTGAAGTTATAGCGATGAAATTTTCAAATTGAACTAATTCTTTTAGATTGGTTTATTTCTTTTTTACTCTTAACCGAAAAAATTATCAATATTTACCGATTCGTTTATTTGAAAATTTAAAACCCCAAGTACCACATTACGTTATAATTTAAAAGTGTTAAGTGACACTTTTCGATTTTATTTTCATTACACTTAACAGAGCAAAGTTATTAATAAAAATTTGTACCTATTATTATTGTTTCAATTGATTATAAATTTTTTTAGAGCAATTAAAAAGTTCTGTGACCTTCTTTCGATATGTCACGTAGAATTAAAGAAACTAACAAAAGCAAAGGAAAAAAAGTAGACAAAAAAAAATCAAAACTTTTGAATCCAAAAAATAAATACAGATGACAAAGATATAATGGTATACTTATTACAAATTTGAATTACCAAATTGCCAAAAATTATTATTACCAATTACCAAAAAAAATAGATTGCGTTTTTTATAAGGAACGAAATTCCAGGAGGTACAGGCTGATAATGTGTTTAATGTATCAAAGTCATTGTTGTTTTACATTTTTGATAGCATGCTTTAGTAATATAAAAATAATCTATAATGAGCAACAATTTTTATAGTGTTTGCGATATTACAATAGATTTTAATGCACTAAAATATATTTAATAAAAGTCATAAATTAAGAATGATCATTAATTTATCTTCACGAAATAATTATTTATAGTTACCGAAATTATACCTAATAATTATGCATAGATATAGCTTTTAAATTAAATTTAAGTAGATTTGAATACGTCCTCGGAATACTAATACGTAATCCAATCAAACAATATTGTTCACAAATTCAGAAATAAAAATGTACCTACTAGTATAAAACATCTTTAATAAGTCTACATACTACAAAATCGAACCCCAAAACTGGTATGAGTCTAGCATAAAGCAGATTGGTGGTGTGGAGTTAGAGAAGAGATATAGAGATGGCGGAAGAGGCTCTAAGAGTCTCTTCCACCATCTTCTTTTAAACTACCTTTTAGCAGAAAGTCACTTATAAAATTAAATTTGCCTTCCATGTCTTATTTTTAACTGTTTTTCAGGCTAAAACTACTTCATTACTTCATTTATTATAAAAGTAACTTTTAGCTCAAAGTGAGTTTAAAAGGAGGTGGTGGATGAAGCCTTAAGTCCCTAAATAGCATTTTTCCGTTTTTTGAGGATTAAGTAAGAACGCAATACACAAATCACCATTTTCGCATCAATCATCTCAGAAACCTGAGACGTAGAAACTTTTGTAACAGAAGAAATACATTATATTAATACACATATTTACTTAAAATTCCAATGCAATTGTGTAAAAAATAAAAGTTTTGTTCAATTTACTAAATTGTTCAAAATTTTCTTACATGATATAACATTATTTCAAAAAATCCATGGAAATTTAATGTTCTCACTTTATTCCTCAAATTATTGAACCTAAAATTATTAGAAAAGTCAAGGTATATAACACATTAGGTACCCATATTCAATAATAATTATAATATAAACTCACACCTATTTGGCATAGGGGTAAACAGAGTCTATTGATTTCCACATGGTACGATATTTAATATCTCTCTTCCTTCTCTGGCATCTACCAATTTTATTACACAAGCTCGTCGATTTCGGGTGTTTAAAATTTGGCCCTTTTTTAATATACTATTATACTATCATTTTGGTCTGTGCGGGACTTTCTAGGGCAATCCCTGCCGACCTTTCCGTCACACATATTCTCTCTATAGATTTGTTTTATCAGTCTATCTTCATCGATCCTTTCCAGATGGGATTTTACTGGGAAATTAAAATGAAAAAAATCTTTGGTCTGATACCTTCAAATGAAGTTTCAATTTTATGAATACATCTTTCTTTAGAATTTTTTGCGAAGGTAGGAAATGATGCAGGCGTCGATTGTTTACTTGAAATAAGCCGCATTTGTCCATCATCACCTTTTTTGTTGTATTAATTTTGTTGATATTATGAGATATACCATTTGAACAGTCAGTCTGTTTCAACTGTCAATTACGATCGCGCATACCGTTGTCTAACCTCGATGATTGATTACGTACTTTAAAAAATAAAGACTATATTTTTTTATTATTTAATTACAAATGCATGATTTTCAGATTTTTTCCTATACTTGTATTATTATTATTCGTCAAATTTTATAGTTCTAGTTCAACGGAAAATACCCTACAAATTTTGATTCCCTTAAGCACGCTTAATATAAAGTCAAAATATACTTTCTTGCGACATAAACTGCAGTATATTTTTTTCACGTTAACTTAGAAGTTTGATATTTTTACAACTTGAAGGGACTATATACTTGAGTGTATGGTTTTAATTTCAACTGGATACCTCCACACGTTCCCGAGTTAAAGGTTCTTGATAGACAGGCGGCCGACATCAAAGTGATCCTGTAAGGGTTCCGTTTTGCCTTTTAGGGTACGGAGCCCTAACAAGTAGATATGGCAACTATTAAACCAGTGTAAACTAAAGTGCATCAGCAAAAGAGCGAATCTTGATGACACCTACGTCCTTTTGTTAAGAAGCACAGTTTTTCGCCAATAGCTCGTAAAAAGTATATTCAACGATGTTGAAAATAATTTTCGTTGAAAGGATTTATTAAGCGTTACCTTCGTTATTTTTTTTTTCGTATTTCTAGACATACTGTTTTTGAAAATGAGGGTGGGGACATAAATTTTACAATTTTCGGAGCGATTGTTTCAGAAATTATTTACGTAATCAGAAAAAGTTACTAAGAAACCTTAGTTTTTTTTTAAACCGTCAAAATATGTGCCATTCGTTGACGTTTCTCAGAAAAAAAATTTTAAGCTTCTATTACATATATGGTCTGCTCTTCCTCGAAATATTTTGTACTGTTATTTAATTATCCAACTAAGTAGCGGCTTATATAAGACACCTACACTATAAATTTCATCCATGTACGTCTTGTAGTTTTTGAATAAAATGCCTGTGACATACGGACGGACGGACGGACATGACGAAACTATAAGGGTTCCGTTTTTACCATTTTAGCTCGGAACCCAAAAAATAAAAGCAATGCTAGTACTGTCTTAATATTAGTATAAAATATTTTTGAATGCAAATCACAAAATGCACCAGAACATGTAATTTTACTATGAAAATTTTGTTTTGTATTACAACAACCCGCTCATAAATACTCAAAAGATCTCAGCGACTCAAAATATTACATTTCAAAAGAAAATATAAGTAGAAAAGATAAAAGATAAATAATTATTTTATATATATATATATATTTATCGTTTCATGCAACGTACTAAATATCCAAGTACTAACTTTTATTTGTCCAGCTTTTGTATTTTTTTAATACCTAAAATACATCGATTCCGCCACAGACTCAATCGTTCAATCATCAAAAACTTTAGTCTTAGAACGTCCCGACGACCCAGAAATCTAAAATTTGGTATGAAGTCTTAGATTCGCTCATAAACAACGAAAAATTAACAAACTTGCAACTTTCGTCCTTCGACTCCCATGAAGGGGGACACAGGCCTGAATGTAATCTTTTTATGAGTAAGTACTTCCACATATTATGAAAGCTAGATTAAAATATAAGCAACTAAGGAGACAGGGGACTTGACCATCGACAGGACCACGATGAGGAAGGCACTGCTGACTTCCAAGAAATAGCTTTTTATTTCACCCGATTATATAAAAAGAAGGGTTATGACTTTAACGTCTATGTTTAATATCAGTACAATATCACCGCTTAATGCTACTGCTCCATCTGCGTGACAGTTAGCATTTATGTGCGTTCGTAATTTAGGACATTAAAAATTACCCGCTAAAATTTGTTTCTCATATTAAAGCTAGTACTAATTTATGGGTACTGAGGTTAATAAACCAAGTAGGGATTTTTACAAGAAGGGACAAAATTCCATCAAAACATATAATGATCCTTTCAAACGGCCCAGCCATAGTTTTTGATCAACAAGTAGGTTTTGTAGGAGAAGCTTGGCCATTCTTTAGATCTGATAACTTATTAATAGTGTAAGCGGTTATGAGCTTGTGAAGACGACTCGCACGAGACTTGTGGGTTTCATCATTCATTGCGGTATTCACGCGGTTCATTGTTTTATGAGCCTTGACCAACTTTGTAACCTCATTCTAATAGTTCTAATATAACTTATCATTATTTAACAGTTTTCTACTTGATATAGCAAGCAAGAAATACTAATGTAAACCGTAAAATTTTACATGGCTTACTTTCTACGCAAAGGAGAGGAACATACGTTATAAACTGTGTAGTAGACTGGCAATGGTTTATGAACACTTCTAACATCATTGCGGACATGTATGAATTCAGTTCTAAAATTAAAATAATAATTTATATTTTCCTGATAAAATTCAACATTGTATTATGATGTTGGTCTTACTACAAAATCTAATGTTGTAAAAACATATTATTATATAAATAGATATAGTATAGGAACATAATTACTATTAGAATAATGTATACGAGGGGCGTTGAAGAAAAAGTGAGAATGATTATTTTGTCGGTAGCTTTTATTAAATGTTATTGTTCTTTTCGAGATGGCCACCTTTTAGCATAATACAATTGGCTTATCTATTTCCTGAATTTGAAATTCCTTTCTTAAGAAGCTCTTCATTCTGAGCACCTAAAACTTATACACAGCGACTACTCATATCGTATTAACATATCTTAGGCATCCTATTCGAATCTTTGTTCTTTAAGATACTTCTTCAACCTTAAAAATAGACAGAAATCATCAGAGGCGATATCGACTGGATATGGAGGATCTTCTAAATATTTCGAAGTATTTTAAAACCAGCATCTCGAATTCCAGCCGCGGCAACGACGAACCGGTGAGCCGAGGCATCACCTTCATGGAACAAAACAGTCTTTGCTAGCTTGTATCGCTGTTTCTTTCGACAACAGTAGTTCCACAGTCGAGGTATTCTATCATGACCGCCCCCTTTACACCCATGATCTTTTCGGCAGAACCACTCGCCTCAAATTTCTTATAGGTTGGAGATGATAGTTTTTTCCATGTTATAGACATAATTTTGTTTCTGTATAGTAATTATGAAGCCACGTTTTTTCTATGATTGTAAATAGAGCCAAAAAACTATCGGGATATTGTTGTAATACTTCTAAAGAAGCTTGGGAATTATTCTTCAATGTTTAAATTCGACGCACTAACGGGTTACTGTCGATACGATATAGCATTCGCTGTTAAAGTATCCTGAAGGTCTTTATTAACACGTTCTGTAATAAAACTTTTCTGGCACAGTTACTTAATAACCACGTATATTTTTTTTTCATTCACAACAATACGCTACGACAGACTGCAATCAAAAGACAAAAAATAAACCAAAAAATAGTTTCAAAAACGAAAAATAGTAAAATTATTTCTTGTCTTTATAATCTAATCAATATTCCAGCTTTACCGGCCAGTATTTTGTTTTGATTCCAAAGAGTTTGTATCTCGTTCTCAATCCTACAATCTTTTTGTTTCACATTGAGGGATTTAAATCTTACAGTCCTGTACGCTGGCCCGGCGCGGGGTGGGTGCTGCTGATGACCGTTGTCACCGATCGATGACGTCCGAGACCTGCGGCTTAACGTGCTCCCCGAGGCATGGAGCAAGCGTTTTGATTTAGACTTAAGCTATAACTTAACAATCAATTCGTTCATGGTCAGGATCGAACCCGGTACGTTCTGATTCGAAGGCGACGCTCTCCACCGCCGAGCCACAGTCGTTCTTCCTCGACGCGTACACGCGGACGGATATTCCCCTGGACTCGATTCTGGGACGTTTACGGGTTTCCTCCTAAAAAAAAATCGTAAAATACGTTCACCTCTCGACTCGCAACAAAGGTTATTTGTTTCCATTACGCTAAAGTGCCTGTATTTTTTCGCCGTACATTAATATCTCTGGGGCCTACAGCTACCTCCAGGTCGGGTTTTAGTGGTATTGATAGTTCAAGTAACCGTATGCGACCTTAACAAAGAGGCTCTGCGTCTAAAGGCATGGGCGGCAGGGGGGGGCGAAGGGAATGATTTTAATGCTGTGAAGGCGGAGAAAAACAACGATCAAGTGCGATTAGAACTCGCACTCCGAGAGTCCGTACAAACTGAAACATGTACGTTGACATTTCATACATCAAGAGTCTCGACGATTTATTTCTGTTTTCGGCAATGGCGAGGTAATGGTAACGGGAAATCTGACACTTTCTTCGATCGTTTTTAAAAATATCCGAATTTTCAGAATTCTGAAATTTTTCTAACAAGGGCATAGACTACAAATTAACGATTTTTGGAATTCGTCCTTTTGTGTTGTGACACCATATTTCTTATCAAATTTCATGATTCTAGAGCAATGGGAAGTGCCTTTTATGTTTTAATTTAGTTAGATCTGTCAAATAAGACATAAATGACCGTATTATTTGACTGTTTTGACTTAGAAGCTCGATTTTTGTAGAGCTTCAAAAGACTTCAAACCTAAATACTTAACATTAATTTCAGTTTGATAATTTAAGTGGTCCCGAGAAAAAAAGTTTTGGCAAATAGACAGACAGACGGACAACGAAGTATTCCTGTAGGGGTTTCTTTTTCTCTAATAGCGTACGGAATCCTAAAAAGACAATAAAAGTGGAACAGTTTTTGCTCCGGAATCTTCGCTCGCTAAATTGGTATTAACGTTAATATTGAGGTTCGAACTCCCAGCTTTGTTCTTTTTCTTGTACCTACAGTCGTTCTAGACAGTGTGTAAAGCTGATTTCTTTGTGAAGCGCAGCCAGACTACCAAATGGTTTCGTGCGGTTCTTGTACGCCATTATCTTAATTCATGTACATAAATACAGTTATTGACGTAGATTTTGTACAGGAATCGTTCTTTACAAGTAAATATAAAATAAAATGCAGACGAATTCAACACTTTATATTTTTTAAATTAGATTTCCTGTAAAATAAACCTAATCTTTGTTATTCATTAATTGCGTCTTCTTTAGAAGCACAGCATTCACAGACCTCTACAAGAACAGCTTTTCAACTTCGAAAAATTTTTTAGGGAGTTGTTCTATTAGATTGGCAAATAAACCGACAAATATATACACATCAAATGTTTTTTTACTAAAGACACATTTATAGATATCATACTAAGAAATACAAAGGGTCGCTCAACAACCGAAGCCGGTGTTGAGCTCGTTCAGACAAATTTTTGGTGTCTGCGGAAGTCACAGGACCCAATCGATGTTTTTTTGTGATTTATCTAAGGCATTTGATTGCCTTCATCATGATAAATTGGTCAGAAAACTACTTTACTACGGCGTCAAGGGTCGATCACTTGGACTTCTGGAAACATATTTGAGTGGCAGAGTTCAGAGTGTTGACAATAATGGTGAGAGGTCGTCGGGATCTGTAGTCAATACGGGTGTGCCACAGAATTCTTGGACCATTTATATTTCTAGTTTATATTAACTGTCTACCACACCTTGTTAGGGACGAGTACAGGATTGTACTGTTAGCTAATACTTCGTTACTTTTTAAGGTTAATGTTTAGTTTTTAATAAAGTTTGTTATAAGACAACAACCATCTTTTGATGAAGTAAATAGTGCTATCTCAGAAGTAATCGAGTTGTTTTCTTTTTTTACTCATTGAGAAAAAAAGAAAACTTGTTAAATTTTCCTTGTCAAATACCAAATCAGTCGATGCAAACCTAGTAGTCAAAGAAGAGATACTGGATATTGTGGACACAACCCTATTTCTTGGTCTCACTTTAGACACTAGTTACAGTGGAATTGTCATGTAACAAAATTGGTGAAGACGCTTAGTTGCGCAGCATATTCAAAAGAATTCAATGGCATACAAATGAAAACATCGCGAGATTAGTTTATTTTAGTCCTTTTCATAATATCATGATCTATGAAATTTTATTATGGGGTCACGCAGCCGATATAAACACAATTTTGTGCTGCAAAAGGGGGCTATTTGTGCCATTTTATACTTGACTCCAATAGTATCACTCTGAGAATAAATTAAAATAAATAATATTTTAACTTTACCGTCAAAATACATATACGGAACCGTTGTATGTACATGTGAAAAGAAATATAAAGTCGTTCCATAAAATATAGCGACATTCTTAATATTGATATAACATAACAACAACCTTGCTGTTCATAAAATCAAACTCGGCAATGTTAACAAACGATTTAAAGGGCAATGTGTGCGCTTTTACAATAAAGTATCAGTTGAAATTCACAATTTGCCATTTCACGAATTTAAAACTTTCATTAGAAAAAAGTTATATACTAACGGCTATTATGCCGTATCTGAATACATTAACGAGAAAAAACCGTGGGAATGAACAGCTCGGCTATCAAGTTGATTCATGTAAATTTCAAATGTTGTAGTATTTTTATTAACTAACCTATTCTGTATATTTAAATAAAAAAATAGCAAACTTTGGAAATTTTATCCCATTCTTTTAAAGGTGAATCAGCATTTAAAATAAGAGATAATGTTAAAGCCAAAAGATTACAATAATGACGTTATTTCAAGTGTAATTCTATTACCTACAAAATCAAATATATCTTTATTTGATCGGTTTAACGATTAAACCATAACTCTTGCAACACTTTCAAAAAAACAACCCTTATGTTTGTCGCCCATTCTTCTGAAAGTGAATCAGAATTTGGAATGGGTGGTATAATCAATGTCAAAAAGAATTCGTTAATGACATATTTCAAGTGTAATTTTATTACCTACGAAATAAAGCTGTTTGGATATGATTTGACTTTATTCTGAAAAAACTTTGCCAACGACGAGCAAAATTGCAGATGATTTAGTCGCATTTCAATTTTAACCGTCATTTTACCCAAAGCGTTTTAACCGTCTTCCAGTCTGTAATCTAAGATTACATCATTTGCATATAACATTGTGCTTTCTCTTTTTCTTTCTATATAATTTTTCTGCAAGCCGTCGGATATGATATTGTAAAGCCTTTTGTAACTCGAGGAGAGGTAAGTCTCTTAAGAAGACCAAAGATTCGAGTATTCGAAATTAAAGAGTATTTTCCTTCGAGATCGATATGTTTATTGATCAGTTCTTCAATCTTCCCTTCTATTATTTCTAAACTTTTACTTATTAACTTATTATAACAATTCACTCTTTATCACTATAAAACTTGTAAACTCGGGCATCAGCCCTCGTCCCCTTTCTCTGTACTTCTCTCTAGTTCTCAATTGTTATCCGCGAACTCGGATACGAATGTTTTATTCTATTCTAATTTGAAACTGAACGCGAACCCGCGAACCCTCATATGCGAGCAGGGAGGTCGGTTACCTGCTATGTCACCTACTCCTATTACAATATGATGAGTTGAAGGTGGTGAAGGCATCTTTCTGTACGACTAGTTGTCAATAAAAATCTCCGAAAATTATTTAGAATTCATGCAGCTTATTTATTGATCGATTATTTGTCTATCCTAAGATCATTGACGACGGAGCATACTTATAGATCTTCACTTATAAGATTGCTCATTGTTTTCTACATTATGTGGAAATAAAATGAGTTTTACTACTGTTATTATTTTGTTTATTGTTAATTTATAAATTTGAATAGTTGAATAATGGTTTTTCATACAAAAATTTTTTTCAATTTTGTTAAAAAAATTGCTAAAACGACTGTTCCATTTATAGAATAATTAATGGCCTCGTATTTGTTTTGACTATGTATGTGCAAATTAGAAAAGAGCTACCCTTAAGTTTCTTGCTCGTTCTTCTTGAGGAATAACTGCCTTCCGAACGAGCGCTAAAGTGTAGGTTCGCAAATAATTATGAGGTATTTCAAGTGTTATTTTGTAACCTATGAAATAAAGATATTTTGAATTTGAATTTGTACAGTTAGTCAGAGTTCAGGTGACCCGCTCCCTCTTCCGTTGCCCCACTTCCTCCTCCATCGGCTCAATTCCTCCGATGTCCTATTCTTTATCAGATATCCTATTCCTACTCAAAATACCGGCAACGCACTGGTGACTCTTTTTGGGTAGCGAGTGACCATGGTCCACGGTCATTACTTGCATTTTGATGGTCAGAGTGTTCGGTTACTCCTGAATACTGCTATAAAAAAGAAACTGTTTTGTGTATTTATGTGCGCAAGTAAAAAATATAGTTTTTTGATGTAACAAAACAAAAATAATTCCAAAAATTTCATCCCGCATGCCAGTACTCTAGTTTGTAAAAACAAATGCACAGAATAAATTCATTTTCAATATATCTGTATACAACAGCAATTAACATATCAAACAAAATTAGAATAAACTACTTATTAGATAATTAATATAATACTTATAATTATATGTAATGTAAACAATTAAAAAAAATATACACCCAATTACTTCAAATCTATGAACGTACTTAAAAAGTTAATAATCAAATTTCAATTTATCACTAGTATTCGTAATAAATTGTAAATAAATACCACTCACCACCGTATACAATTTAAAAATATATACATACACACACACACATACATTTTTTAATATATAAACTAGTTGAATCTAAGCGAATAAGAGAAATACTATCAGAATGAGTGGATACATCATTTATTTTTGTCTCGCTGGTTATTATGCAAAATGATTAAATAGAAAAATCTAATGTGAATGGTGTTGAAGAGGGACATGTTTTCCCGTGTAACGAAATCTTCGCTTGGTTATTCATGGCCAGGCGATCATTTAGTAAAAACACTACACTGATTACGAAAGAAGTAGGTTTTGAACGCTGAAAATGAAGTTAAAAAGTTGTGAGAAATTGTGAATAAATTATTTTTATTGTGTATTAAGTATAAATTACCTTGTCACTAAGAAGGATCTTATTATATGGTGCAGACGTAGAAGAATGTGAAATATGACATAAAATCGTTAAAATATATGTGGAAATGGATATTCAATTGTCATGTAAATAATTGGCAGGTATGAATTTATTGTGATTCGAAATAAATTCTTATTTTAGAGAACGCTATATTTTTGACACATAAATGTAAAATAATTATAATGCAATATTGACTACGAGATTTAGAATTTGCAAATTCCATTCGGTTTTATTCCAAGATAAATTTGTAAATAAAAATGTTACAATAATCCTACTTATACAAATGTCAAAAATTTGCATGTTTTTGTGTTTGAATTCTTTTTCCTCAATCACTTTTTATCGGTTAAACAGAGTTACCTGAAACCTTACAGTAATACAACTTATACATCAAAATAACGTATGGGATATAATTAATAAAGACGCTAACATTTGCTCGCGGCTTCGCCTGCGTGATCGTATAACGAGTTCTTTACTTATGTCGATCGGTCATCGGTGCTAACAATGTTCAAGAGAGATTCGAGTTCAATGTCGGTTCGAAATCGAAATCGCGAGCAGGAGTGGGATCCAGATTTAGAGTGCAAGTTAGATCGTTTCATTAAAAAAATGTAGGAAATGTAGATTTTTTCGACGTAAGAATATGTTTTTTTTTATATGGAAACGAACAAGCGACCGAGATCGGGATTATGGTCGATAAAGTTATCGATTGATATAAAAGATGAAAGAGTTCTGACTGTAGGTCCATTTGGGCTGAATTGCTTATATAGAATAATATAGACGTTTTATCTTTATTTGGTTATATATATATTTAACTAAACCAAACCGAGCCTATTATTATATATTATATACATAATAGGTTCGTTTTATGAAAATTTTTCATATACTTCATAAGTACGTCTTGTGCAGGGTACGTTGTTCTCAGATTGGCGTAGGCAAATAAGATATTTTGTGTTTAATATCGTACGTTGTTTTTTCATATTGCATAAGACTTTTTCTTTCAGACCCGATAGACTATATAAAAAGTTTATGATTAAATAATTCGTAAACAAATACGAATCGTAATAAACATACCTATATTTCCCAACTGGTGGTTTTTTAATGAGAAGGTGTAAACATTTTACTTTGATCAAAATGAATGTGGCGTACTCTTCCATATTTATGTAACACTGGCTTCTACACGCGTGGACATACAATGTATTCCTTCATCTTTTTCCTTCATATTTTTTAATTAACTATTCATCATAATTCCTTCATCTTGCATATCAACCAACCACACTCTAAATTATGATCTCGGTTGATATCTCGTTCTCGATCTCGGTCCCACTCCCGACCCCGCTCCCGCTTTCACTTATTATCTCGGTATTGCTCTTTGTTCTGATTCTGGTCACATTCTTGACATTAATTTCAATTCAAATGTAATTTCGACCTTGGTCCCGTTTTCGATTTCAATCCTTCCCGGTCTCGACTCTCTTTTCAACCAAATTTCATAGTCGTATCTTGCTGCATAAAAAAAAAAGTATTATATCATTCAAAGCTTCGTTCCACAAAATGTGAACATCCAAAAATTATATGTTAGCGAGTAAAAAACTCACTAAGAAAGAATCATACAAACAATTATCTGACCAAATTTCATTTCGATCGAACTTCCAGTTTCGGAGATTTAGAGCTCAATCACATCACATATTCTTACTGTACAACAATTTTTATAATGATCGGTCAAACCGTTCTTATGTTATAAGGAGAAATAAAAATCAGACAAACAGACAAACAGTAAAGTATCATTTGCACAATCACATGTTCTTACTATTTACCTATTTCAATTTTATTCCAATCAGTCAAACCGTTCTAAGTTATAAGAAGACTTAAAGTAAGACAAACATACAGGCAATAACCTATCATTTGCTCAATCACATGTATTACTGTATACTCATTTTCATTACGATTGATCAAACTTTTTTTAAGTTATAAAAAAATTTACAGACAAACAAAGAAACAAATACTAGCTCGTCGTTTGCGGAATCATATGTACTTACTGTACACGAATTTTCAATAAGATAGGTGAAACCTTTTTTTGACTTATAAAATAACACAAAAACACGCAAACACACAGACAGACACACAGTAACCTATCATTTGCGCAATCACATGTACATACTGTATATTAATTTTCATCACGATTGATGAAACTTTTATTAAGTTATAAAAAATGTACAGACAGACAAAGAGACTAACAGTGGCTCGTTATTTTCATATAATAATCATATGTATTTACTGTATACGAATTTTTAGTAAAATCGGTGAAATCTTTTTTAAGTTACTATATAACACAAAAACAGGCAAACATACAGACAGACGAAACGTAACCTATTATTCGCGTAGTTACTGTTCTTACTGTATATTAATTTTTATTTTGAGCGGTTCAACGGCTCTTAAGTAATAAGAAGACATAAGTTAGAAAAACAGACAGACGGTAGTGCGCAATCACATTTTCACTGCATATCAGTTTTCGTCACGATCAGTCAAACCGTTCTTTAGTTATAAAGAAACGTATAAACAAGACAAACAGACAAACAAGCAGATAGTCAAATAGTAGTCTGTCATTTACGCGGTTACAAGTTCTTACTGTGTACCAATTTTTATCATGATAGGTGAAGCTCTTCTTGAATTTTAAAAGGACATGCAGACAGACGAACATAAATTTAAAAAATGGTAGAAGCGGAGTCAGTTAGTCACAAAAAGAATATCTATAACAAAATTTTACAAAAAAAAACTAAATATCAGGCAGAGGCTACAGATTTACAAGTAGAAAGAATATTTGGTGGGAAAAACAGTTCTTTCGCATGTTTTAAGTTCGAAGTTGGGGTAAAATCTCTTTGGTTGCGCTATTTAAATCTGATTAGTTTTGATACCATTAAACAAATAACATAAAAAAAAATGTAAAAACGGTGTCCTAATATTTTTCTATGTTTTTTTTTTGTCCACCAACATTAGTAAATCTAACGTAGGAATTCGATACATTTTGAAGTTTTATTACAAAAAAAAGTTTCGCTTGTCTCGTGGTGTCAATTTAAATATCGATGCGCGCGCACATCGTGAAAATGCACTCATCGTTTTTTTGCTAACCCGCCAAAAGAATTATAATTTCAATAAAAATTTTTTAACAAAAAAAATTAAACCGCCAATAAAACTGAAAAGCGAAAGATAATAAACCTTTTTTGTTTAACCTTAATAACTGCGTTCTTAAACTAATATAAGTATACCTAAGTAATTTTGAGTCGGCGCCAAACACGGCGTAAAGCTTGACGCGCGGTGGCGCGGCGCGACCGCCCCTTCGCCGGAAGATGCCGAGCGTTCACGAAGTTGACGTCGGCGAGACAGCCCGAGCGGGCGCACGTCGTTGCGAGTGGTCGTGTGGAGAACGCATTTTTTAAATGTTAATTAAATCCCTGGAGATTTCACGTTGCATTGTTTATTTGATTTAGTTATTTTTTAAATTTGAGGTAATTTAGTAATCTCTATTCATCGATTGTTTGACGCCGACTCAAAATTACTTAGGTGTACTTACAAATTTTATAATTATTTGTGGCTATAATCTACTAATTATTACATGCTTAATTTTGAATTACTTTTAAAATAGCCACCTACCTTACTTTAGCTATTAACTGTTATATAATCCTAATTTAACTATTATTTGTTGCATAATACAATACTTAGACGAAAAACAGACTTTATATACTAACATGGGTATCTGTGAGTAAACAATCTATAATCCCCTGTTCTCCAACTTTTAGGGTTGGATTTTTTTCAAATTTATATGGGACTAACTTTGGGATATACCCTATCCTATAATAAGAAGAAAGAATTGTCAAATACGACTACTCTCTAAAATTATGCGTGTTCATACATTACAATCAGAGAGTCAACAATCAATCATCCCCTGTTCTTCCACCTTAGAGTTGGATTTTTTCCAAATGTATACGGAACCAACTTCGGGGCATACCCTTTCCAATAAAAAAAGAATTATCAAAATCGGACTACTCTGTAAAAAGTTATACATGATCATACATAAAAAAAATATATATACGTGTCGACTTGAGGACCTCCTCTGTTTTTTTCGTCGGTTAAAAACTCTCAAAGCACTGTGCATTAATTTTTAAGAGACGACGTTATGCAGTAGAATACAACGTTCATGTACGAAAGAACGGCTATATTTGAAATAAAGGGACTTTACCACAAACAATGCATAATACTCATTTAGCTAATCAGCAAGGGTTTGTTAGCTAATTTCCATTTAATCAGTGTTTCGGCATTCCGATTGAAATTAATAATCATCGACTGTCGGTTGAATGGAAATTTGATCAGCGTTTAAGAACTTGGGTGGTAATAAATTAAGTCTCGATAAATAATACGCATGAAATATAAACAATGGTAATTTAATAGACATCGTCGAATGAACATGGACAAACGAAATTTCATTTTAATAATCCTGTTCATTATTACCCATAAATACTGATATTTATAATACTATTATTATTACTTGCTGCTTATTATTATATACTTTTTATTATTCATTGCATCATTAACAATATATTTTATTGTTTATTAGATAGGTGAAGAATGTATTTTTTTTTAGTAATCAACATATTGTGGCAAAATAATGCTGAAAACTGGTCAAGGTTTTTCGAGGAAGGATGTTTTTTATGATACATTATTCAATTTAATGTATTACGTAGCAAGAAATATACAGTTACGTATACGACTAAATACCAATTAACTATTTTATGCTATTAAATTGCCTATCACAATTAGGTTACTTAGAACTTCAATCTAAGATAGATGAATCGCAAACAGATATTTCGTATGAAAAAATATCATTACTTTTATTTACCATATCGATAATTGAGATTATATAGTGGAGAGACATCAACATTTTCTGGTCCTTCCGGTGTCATTGACCGCCAAGTTATACGCACTAAAGTGTATTCCACAGCCGCTGACCGCATCACCATAAAGGACTCTGTCAGTGATGAAGACTTCGAACGCGTCCGGACAGCAGGGGGAAACAGTACTTCTGAATGGGACTCGCCTTACGCCGGCATTCTTCCCAAAAATCCAGGCGCTCGCAGCCGACGGCCGCCTAGTGGCCGCTAAGGGCTCACTTCACTCGCTTCCGCTAATAAATGATTGTGGGATTTATCCCGCAGCAGCCCGCTGTTTCGTTTGTTTTCCTCTGCGCGTTCGCGCATCGACCGCCCGATTAGTATCCCCTTTTTTCATCCTGTATGAATGCAAACGTCGTCTTGTCTAGCAACTAAAAGACGTGTGTATAACATAAAAACAGGCGCGGTCGCAACTTTTAATATTTGGGTGGGAGGGAGGGTAGGTCATGATCTCACACTAATGAGCAAATTAAAATTTATTACCTTCATAAGAATCGATAGCCAGTTTTTTTTGTTTGGTACGTGTAGACAAAAATGGCTACTTTTAGTCAAAATGAAAACTAGTGTATAAGAAATAAAAATTATTCAATAAATATTATAGGTATTAATCTAACATAGAAGTAATAAAGTTAAAAAAAATGACAAATGCTTGAAATAGACGTAAATCAGCGATCAAATAAATATACGTAACAAACCGACCGTCGTGTCATCTATTAGCAATAATTAAAAACCAAAACGAAATCATATTTCCACGAAGTAAAGGTGATATTTGGAAGTTTAATCTTTTTAACGTCCTGACATGAAAATTGAATAACTTTGAAAAATTGGGAAGTTACTGCATACAGACTGATATCCGAAAATCTGGTTTTAATTAGATCTTTACATTTCAGAGTGCTAGAATCTATTTTGACTATGTACAGGGTGATGTCTGTACGACTGTGTGTGTACGTGCGTGCATGCCAGCCTGAGTGAATGCGTGTGTGCGTGTGCGTGTTGTATGTAACTTTTGAACGGATTAACCGATTGAAGTGCAGATTGCGGCATTCGTAAGGAGTTCACTCAACTTTAAATTAGTTCGCCTGATAGATTTTGAGAAATATCATAAATTAAATTTTCTACTCATATGAGTAGAAAATTTAATTTATGTAAATTATATATTTTTGAAATATTTTTTTAAATACTTTTCCGATCGATATCGAAATTAAAACAGAACGTTTTGACTAAACAGATTTCATGAAAATCGGTTGATTTGTTCAAGAGATATTACTGGAGAAAATTTTTCAATTAATGTTGTTTTATACAATATTTCTTAAACTATTCTACCCATAAATTATAAAATATTGCCAGCTAATTCGTTTAAAAAGCAATTTTGATTCTTTCAAACTTCATGAAAATTAGTTTGTTCTTTCTAGAAACGTAGTAAACGAAAAATTCCCAAAATGTACGTTTTCAAAAGTACTTGTAAAATTTTTGTTGGATTAACGTTTATTATTGATCAACTTTCTTTGCTTAAAAAACTTCCTCATGTGCCGCAAAACACGTCAAAACGTTAATCAAAATTTAAAAAAATAATGAATTTTAAATAAATGTAGATGTCCGAACTCGAAGAGCTAAAAATGTATTAAAATTATATTTTTGAGCTCGAAGAGCTTGAAAAACTACAAAAATCGATTTTATCAGCTCAAATTCAAAAACTTATTGCTAGTTATATTTTAAAATTATAATATGGCAAGAAGATTCAGGAATTGTTTATAAGCGACACTTTTCGAATTTTCGAGCTCAAAATCTTAAAGATGGATAATCTTTGAGCTATGAGACAACTATATTTTTGAATTCGAGGAGCTCAGAAATACATTATTGGATATGATAGATAGATGAAAGTTTTAAGGATGGCCTACTTTTATTTAAATTGGCGATCTTTAAAAAGATTGTCAATTTCAAGATTAATCAGTGAATGTGATTTTGCGGGGGCACGACTGGCATGACCCCCCTTTGGACCACCCTTAATTATAAGGAATAAAATGTTGCGTTTATTTTTTTAAATATTTTGTTTGTGGTTTTTTTAGGTTATTTGTAAATATTTAATGTATTCAGTTATGCATATTTAATAAAAATATGTAGCTAAGGAAAATATTTGATTTTATTATGTTCCCAAATGAAACATTAATCTATTGGTTTGCAGTACAGATAATTATAATTCTACGAATTTTTACCCTTAGAATAAATATGCATACATTTCCACTGTTCGGTTCCGAAAATAGGCCCCCTCGAAATCAATACAACACTAGTACATATCGATTAAAATATAACTATTACCAAGATAACTAAATTATATTTATAATAACAGTTACGTTTGGGTTTTTAAAAAACTTATGCACCTTAAATTGTTCATTATATTTCCTAGCGTGGCAATCAAAATGTTTCGGCTCCCGCAGTAAGGCGTTAAATTTTGAGATACGCAAACTGAAATATCTCGAATAACTGTGTCGGAATTTCGAAATTAAATTCGATCGAAATTTCGACATCATAATTAAAATGCCTTTGCACAACCGAAACCGTTAAATTTCGGGAATAACCGGGATGCCCGCCACCTCGGCACAGCCTTGACCGGAATCTGACGGGAGAAGAGATTGTATCATCGCGGCGGACGAAGTTGGAACGGCTGCTCCAGAACTTGGAATGTTTTCCCTTTTGGTTTCGTAATAATTAAATTTCGACATGGCAACATCGCGCTGCGAAAGCGTGTCCGAAAAGTTAGCATTACTAAAACGGCCTCGTCTATCCTGGGCTGTCGCTGGAAAAAATGTGATCGGTGCATAGCATAGGTTCGTGTTCTCGATTACCTAATAATATACAGATATTAAGTATATTATTAGGTAATCGAGAACACGAACTCAATGTCCCCCGTACATTTTATGCAGTATTGTGAATTTAGGCCATGGGGAAAGTCGCGATTAGTGCTTACACTTTGGTGTAAAAATGTGTGACCGGTTCACTTAGAAGCATTACAACCAGTGGATGCATTTACAAATTATGAAAATTGATAATATGCAATCTGTCTTTCTTTGCTTCTCATCGTCACCAAAATGCAAGTTAAGTCGTAAAGAATACAGGATAGGGTTTGTTACTAAGCGACTGTGACCTTCACAAGATTATAACTGTTGAAATTGTCCTCTAGCAGTCTTGTAGGTACTCATTAAACTTGTAGTCTTGTAGTTTCATACCCTTCACATTTTAAAGAGTGTAAAACTAAACAAAAGTAATGACAAAAAAATTCTAATATACAGTTCAACGCACGAATCTTTGCCGCTGTGAAATTATGCACAGAAAAGATTGGCGTAAAATAGAAACTCGGGTTGGAAGAAGTCTCCTCCAAATTGTTGCGATGCGTTTCCCCGACAACTTGAGATGCGTATAGCAACATATCAGGCAACTCCGAGCGGCAAAGATTCGTGTGTTATACTGTATTGGCCATCAAATTAGTTGCCGGAGTATGAAAACGTCGTCAACTTCAAAAGACTCACGCAAAATAAGCCTAGTTGACGAAATCGTTTCACCAACTAGGGATTGGAATCACATCGAGCGTACAATATATAGGAAAACAAATTCATACCCTAGTGACGCACTAGCGCCTAGACGCTTTTATCTTAACACACATATACTCGTTTGTCTGTGACACACATGTAGTTATAGAAGAGATGAATATTTACGATATATGAAAGTTTGAAAATCAGTGCTATTCTCGAATGAATATTTTGATGTATCTAGTAGTTTTGATCCGGATTTCACTATTGAGAGAAAATCCCGAATCTCGGCTCACGATGATCCAAGAGCGAAAATAATAATGACGAATAATATACATTCGCCAAAATAGGCACATAAAAATCAAGGATGGGATCAGTTAGATCTTTGCCTGATAGGAAGCTTTACCTGAACTGGGATACGGGTCAAGGCAAGGACTTGGATGTCTACCGAAATGCAGCTAGAAATAAAATAGATAACAGTTAGCACCTATTAATAACACGCTTCGTATACCATTAATTGTAAATATTAAATTCACATATTATTACAGACATTTATTAATTGATAGGTATCCCTATATGAGCGCGACCCCCACTAATTATTTCTTAAGCACGTACGTGTCTCAGGCATCTCATTATCACAAAAGCTGTCCTTTCATTAGCAATTATTATGAAACACCGTATATAAAGTTCGCTAGCGCGTAGATGAAGGAATTAATTTTTGACTACAACCAATCATCAATAGGGCTTAGTTCGGCGCGCAATTAATGATCTATTTATGTATATAATTAAAGTTTTTGTATTCCTTATTTTGTTTTTTATTCTAAACTTTCAATATTCACCTTTAGATATTAAAAGGTTCTTAGTATTGTTAGTATAAATAAGAAGTGGATATCATTTAAATGGTTAGTAAAATATTTGAGCATTTGTGAGCAATAAAATGTATTTTGGTCAAAATGCCTAGTTGGTCAGCAACTAGCCATTATATTATACTGGACTGCTCAAAGATTTATTGTATAGCCTATCAAATATATTGGCAGCCTGATTTTTATTTGTTGAAAGCAAAATATTTAACAACAGGCATTCATTGCTAACCAAATTAAATATGAGCAAACCATTTAATTACTTCTCAATAACCTGAAATTCGATTAGCAGGTTTCTTTCTTCATTTCGAAGGTTTCTTTCTTCATTACACCAACAGACGTAACGTATCTACCTTAGTCTATAGAATGACATCGCATTGATTTTTCGTTTCTTTAAGATCTCCAACTATAATTGTCCTCTGAGAGAAGGAACCGTTGCCGACATACATCTAGAAGGGTAGTTCAATGTTGCGGAGTATAAATTTTTAACTGAATAGTTACTGTGAGTAAAATCGAAAATCTCTAATTAAATTTTTATTCATATACTAAACAAAAATATCTATTATGGTAAGAAAAAAGCACATGCCACTGCTGAAGCATGCCGTCCTACAATATTTTAATTATGGTTTGTGGGCTTTGAACCGGTACTGCACGCTGATCACGGGCGCGTTCAGGACCGCTAACCGCCATCGTCGACAATGCGTAATAATTCATAATTATATTCGCCTTTTGTCAGAAATCAAACTCAGTAAGTTGTGGTTCAAAGCTACGCTTTTGACCACTTAACCATCATCACTCGCACATAATGACGGAATTATTTTGGTCTGCTTTCATATTTAATTCATACGTATGATAATTCTGTTGAATGTATTATAATCGAAATAAAACGAACACATTTTTTTTTTATCCAGTAAATCCTCAGCGTGATACAGGTCTCCAATGTGTCGTATATCGCATTTCATTTAAAAAGCTACCCCAATAAATACTTTAAACGGACAAGCGATGTATCAGTGTTGTTGGATGGGACGTCCGCCGCACAGTGGCATTTTTATCGTGGAATGGCTGGACAAAATAACAAAGATATCATTAATCTCCTCATATACAACGGTATTTTAGTAAAAATATTTGTAAAAGCTAAGTTTATTTTTACATACCACTTTTTAAAATTGGTTTATGTATATAAGAGCGGTGTTAAATAATCGTTTAACCCGAATTATAGGCAATGAAATCGGAACGCCAGTTTAGAATTCAACCATATATGTGTGTGCATTTGTGTGCGTGTATGTGTGACATGGAACAATTGTACTTTTTTAATTACTCGTCAGTGTGAGTTTCCTCATGATATTGTTCATCAATAATAGTGGTACTGTTAAATCGATATAAGGTTCAATTAAAAATGTCTTTAATGTTGATGTACGTGGGAAGCTCAGAAAATTTTGAAGTATTTCAAAAACTGGACTACAGTACAATATTTTTTATTACTTGTTCCGAAAGATATCTCCATATTTCCTATACCAAATTTCATATATCTACACCAGTTTTCAGAACATTTTTCCAGGTGGCATCAGACAACTCTTTATTCGCCTTTACAAGTGTAGCCACTGCATCTTGTGACGATGAGAACAGTTTTATACGTTGAGAAGGTTATTTATTTTGGAAAACAAAAAAGTTATGCAATGCCAAATCGTCACTGCAAAGAGGGTGATCTATATGTTTGATCGGTGTGCTGTCGAGAAAGTTCCTTCTTTTAAGCGTCAAGTACTCAGACGCGTCGTCGAAGTGAAGCAGTAACCTACAGAGTAATGAAATCGACCGCCCTTTAATTAGTTAAATCGGCGATGAAGAGTTGCTTTAGAAGGGCTTTCGTTTTTGAACGTTATTTGAAGCCTTTGAAATTATTCTTCTGATTTTATTCGACGTTGATCGATGTGTGAAATCCTACAAAATCATCGAGTAAAAAGTTCTCATTATAAATTCATTCCTAAGTGATACAAAATATATAAATTTAACTCAGTAAATGACTCTTTAGAAAAAAATTAATTTTGAATTGAATTTTTTCTCTTGTATAATCAAACTTTATAACTTAAAAACAATAATTATCTTTTTATTAAAAAACTGTTTTTTTGGAAAATATTTTGAGTACTAGTAGTTACATGTACCCGTCTATGACTTTTTCTAATTCCCACATCTGACTATCCCGTTTTATTTCTTCTATTTTATTAGAAGTTCTAAGGGAAATATTGACATTGCACTTGATAAATTAAACCACTAGCAGTCGAGCTATTTTTCAAGGCGTGTAAATTCATGAAATGTGAAGATTATGTGCGATAATGTAGACAAATGACCCACAGCGCACTCGGTGGATGTCCGGTATTTATGGCCGGAAGTGCCGTTAGTTTAGACAGATTGATGGCTAGCCCAGAATTCAGTAGCGCCGTCTCTGGGACAGATATTGAACCCGTATTAAAACAAACAACTGAAGCGGATGGGGGTTATGGAGATATATAGATTTCGATTGTCCTCCTATTCGTTAGTTCCGATGGAATATATACGATTGAGGGAGATACACAATCTAATTACTTCAACACGTTTTCAGTGTTAGAATTACATATGAATTGTCCTCCACATAAAATTTAGAGTGATTTGAATATCATTCAAATTAAAATTCAAAAAATCTCTTTATTTCTTAGGATGCATATTAGGTCGGGCAAAAAGTTTTTTCGTAATTCATAAGTAAAAAGTTGCAGTAAAATCTCTTTAGTTGTGCTGTTTGTATCTGGTTGGTTTTAATACCATTTAAAAAAGGAAAAATAAAAAGTAAAAATGGTGTCTGGCCATTTTTTTTTGTTTTTCTCTCCACCGAAATAAATGAATCCAACGTTGAAATTTTGTACCTTGTGAAGTTTTATTACAGAAAAATGAAAAATGCGATACAAACTGCGAAAAAAAAATTGTGACATTCATGGACCTAATGCACTATCGGTAAGAGTAGTACAAAACTGGTTCAAGCGCTTGCAGTACCTGTAATTTTAATGTCAAAGATGAACCTCGCCCTGTTCGACCCATTACAGATAAAGTCGATGCCATTAAAAAAAAAAAAGTAGAGCAAGATGATTGGCATATTAGTTCTTACGACATAGCTGAAGAACTGGAAATTGACCATAACACAATTTGACCAATTTGAAAAAAAGTTGGATGTACATAAAAGCTCGATACTTGGGTCCCATACGAGCTCACTGAAAGAAATCTAATGGATTTTCGTACTCATTTCCGATTCTTTATTGAAACGTAATGAAACCGAACCGGTTTTAAAAAGATTAATCAGTAGCGATGAAAAACATACGATAAAAAGGTGCGAAAAAGATCATGGTTAAAAGCCAAACAAACTGCACAGATTGTAACGAAACCTGGATTAACTCGCAATAAGTTGATGTTATATGTATCGTAGGATCGGAAGGGAATTATTCATTATGAGTTTTTACCGCCCGGAAAAACCATCAATCGGATATCTACTGCCAACAGTTGATGAGACTCAAACAAGAAGTAAAGAAAAAACGGCCGGAATTGATCAACAGAAAGGGTGTGATTTTTCACCATGATAATGCCAGACCACATCTTTAGCCACTAAGCAAATACTGAGAGAGAATGGGTGGGAAGTATTAATGCATCCACTATTTAATCCTGACCTTGCACCCTCAGACTTTTACCTGTTTCAGCCTCTTCTGATTTCTTTAGGTAGTGTTAGGTTAACATCAAAAGGAGAGTGTCAAAATAACTTGTCGCAGTTTTTTGATCAGAAGTTACAAAATTTCTACAGCAATGGGATCGTGTCACTACCTTCAGAATGGCAACAAGTTGTTGAACAAAATGGCATATATATATATATTATAGTTAATCTTAAATAAAATATAATAAAAACTTATTTTGAATTTGTATATAAAATGCGAAAAAACTTTTTCCCCTACAAAATATAACTCTTGAAATGCGTCATTATAATATTAATTTACCGTTATAATATGAATTTACTGCTTGTTCCGAAAGCAGTTTTCCATTAAGATGAACAAGTAAGAAACTCGAGGGTAGTCTTTTCTATTGGAATTGTATACTATAACAATAAAAAACAAAAGTGTTACGGAGCGAAACAAGCCAATAAAAGCTGGTTAAGTCTATGGACTTGCGCCCTCAAATTAAAAGGAAGTTTTATATTTAACCTTTTTCACCAAGTAATTGTTTAATAATGACGTTAAGTTTTGAATATTTACAGAGAGCTTAATGAACAAGCGCACGCAGAGCTTTAAGTAATCGACTGAGAGATAAACAATTTATTTTTATTTCTAGTATTGATATAATATCAACTAGTGTTTCTCTAGAACATTTACATGGCCCTTGTTATATGTACTACATTTTCCTGCATAAAATGAGTTTTGCGGAATAACCTGAATTTGTAGAATACCCAACTCTTTCACTGATTTACAGCGGAGATATTGTATTTGGACTCATTAGAATAGTCTCAATGAATAAATAATAGATAGATGGTGATCAAGGTTTAATGATGGAATAGAAAAGACAAATAAGGATAGATTGGTGAGGGATTTTAGTAGTAGTAACGTGTGAATAAATGTACGTGTAAAGTGAACAAAAAGATAAAAGAGTGAAATGCATTAAATGAAAAATGAATCACGTACAATTCAGTATGACATTTAATAAAATAAGGCACGATGATGTTATGGTACCAAAGATAGACCTACGAACGTGGGAGGTGATTTAAAGGAATCAAATGAATGAATTATTACGATTTGGTGAGATAGAGTAGGATGCTGAATACAGTGGTAGGATGGTGAAGGATGTTACAGACTACAAAAAAAAAAAACAGTGGCAAATACGATAGTAGTGTTTAATGAATTTTAATTACAGATATCACATTCGAGTCAAATTGTAAAGTATTTTACATATAAAAGTATTTTTAAATAATAAAGTACAACACTCAGTACAAGATTAAAATATTGAAATGTTGCTTTTCAGTCTCTGCAATTCTGCTAAAGCCGATCTGTCATGAAAATCATTCAACAGCCTTTTTGGTTGAGTTCACAAATAGCAAAATCCTACAAGTTTTATACCGCACCTAAGACCACTCAGGCTTGGTCTTTTGCAAATGTATTTTCAATTAATTATACCACAACTTCTTGTATTATGGTATCTTGCAGTTTATGAGCACTTGCCGATTTTAGCGGGTCTACTAATAAAATATAAAGATTAAAAATCAAGTAATAAAATTGAAATAAAAAATTTAAAAACTCTGAAATAAAAGAAATCTAAGAATTAAAAAAAATAAAAATACGTATTGGTCATTTAAGTTTCTGATATATAGTAGGTAATATTTTGTTCCAATAATCGTCGCATTGGGAGACTGCAAACTAGATAAATAATATGTGTGTAAAAATTATAAAGTAGGAAATTGAAATACAAGTATGCTACCTAGGCAAAGTAAATAAATATCAAAACATTAATATCTGACTGTCGAGTCTAAGTCTTAATTAATTTACTCTACCGCAATGACGTGTGTCCTCACGTTCCTGCCCGTTTCAGTCGCCGTATCCGGACGCGCCTCGCGATCGCGGTTGACTAATTATATATTAACTAATTGCAACTCCACTTTTGAGCTTTGGATATGGGACGCATAGAAATAGAAGAGATGAAGGCTTACACTCAGCGATATTGAGGGTATCCTCTTTCAAAAATGATAGTTGCTGTTAACTTAGTATTTTCATTTCAGGTGGCCGACGCGACGACGTTTGGGTTAAATCATTACCTATTACTTATTTTAAACATAAAGGGCCAATAGGGCCAAAGGGCTAAATTAACTTTTTTTTACCTTTTAGAGTTTTGTTTATGTCAAGGACTATTTAAATTTAATTTTTATTTACGTTTATTATAATTTTGGACGAAAACGTTTATGATTTTGAGATCAAAATTGAAAGAAATAATGTTCTGATTGTAGAAAATTTTGTTATGTGATTTGGCTGATTTAAGCACTTAACACTTGCTTGCATCGTAGAAGGGAATATCTAAAATGTTTAATATTTTCCACTACCCTATTTTAGTTAAGCGCTAAGATTGGTTTAGCGTACTTATTTATTTATTTCTAGAAGTCGCTGTATCCTTTGTTAGACTATATGATAATTAATTTTAAATACAGTCTCCTGTATCATATAATTAACAGAATTCTCTCTCCATTTTGAATGTATATATTTATTTTATAAGCGAGCGTTTAATATTTATCTTTAAGTTCTTAAAATTCAACCTATTCATAACCTGTAATATTTACTATACATCGATATAATAGTCTTTATAATAATGTTTAATTTATTGGACAGGTAATGTTCTATGTAATGTTTTAGTTAATGTCCTCATAGGTTTTCGCGACTTATTGAATAACTCTCAATGCTAAGATTTATTTAAAATTATTTTTGCCGATAATTGTATATGATCAGTTGCATTTTACGAATATCCATAATGCCCTCCATGTCAGAGCATATAAAGAGTGACGCATTATTTTCTATTTTTCTCTCGACATGGACTTCAAAATATTTGTTTTATTAAGTAAATTAATCAAATAATTTTTCGGCAGCATAAATGGATTCTTAAATATTATAATACCATAATTAAAACCATAAATTTTGAGCTGTTTATATAAATACAAACGTAATAAATAATAAACTACAGAAGTGTACGAAGTCGGAGACGGATATCCGGCCGGACGTTCTGCCGGAAAGTGTGTGAGCGTTTAACTTTATATATACCTCAAGGAAGGAAGGCGGACGCAACTTTCGCTATGATTTATTGTGAATTTAGTTAATAAGACCCTTAAGTACTAGCGTTAAGGGGCTCCCGCGAAACTAAACATTACGAGGGACCGACTGTGAATACACTCGTTTAGCTGTATTCGAAGTTTTACTTCCTTTTTCTGGATTCAGATTTCAATTTCAGTTTCGATCTAAATTATTCAAAACACATCGGAATCCGTGATGTATCAATGCACCGTTTGTGAAGTTTTGGATTAAGAATTGAATAAATTCTTCTCATTCCACACGTGTCCAAAAAACTTACTATTTTTGATCTATTGATATTTTGACTGAATGAGTGGATTATTGAATACACTCCGGTACGATAAATCCATCATACGATAAGTCCAGTACGGCAGGTTTTCAAGGGACACAGTAGTGTGATGTCCCGATTTGCCGAGAAAAAATACAACCATTTTCTTACCAATGCTTCTGCTCCTTTTATCTTTCGTCGCAAACCTTCAAACGGAAAGACCCATTCTGCCGATTGACGTTTTCTTTCGGGTTCAAAGCAGTGCACACAGCTCTCGTCGCCCGTAACTACGTCATAAACGGGCAAAAGATTGTCCTTCGTTATATCTTCTTATTATTTTACGACATCGCTCCAACCTGCATTCGTTTCTGGTCACCTGTTAGATCATGCAATGTCCATAGAGTGCAGAGCTGTTGAACGTTCAGATGCACTTGCAGAAGCTTTTGCACTAAGTTCATACCGATACCTAATACAGTACGAATTTGCTCACAAGCATTTTTTATCAGTTCCACTTAATTGTCGTACACTATCAATATTAGTTATGATAATTGCAGTCGCCGACAGCTTCATGTAAATCGTCAAAGAGGTGATCACGTCTATGCCTGAATACACTGAAGCAGGGATACGCAGAGCTCTGAGTTCAAGCATCATCACTAAAAGCCGATTGTAGTCTCTGGCAACATTACTGTTGGCGTAAACTATAACAAAATTTGTAAAACATCATGGTACATATATTCCCACGACTGAAGTCCATTGTAATATTAACACACAACTTTCAAAATGGCTGTCAAATTGATAAAAGCAAATGATAATCCACATCAAACTAAAACTTAACCTGCCCCCAAATATTTCCATTTACAAAAATCATAATTATGTTTTCAATATTCTTATTAAATATGGCCAGTTCCAGAAATTTTCAGTAAACCCAAGAATATTCGTCGGTTAATGAAATCGGTTAATGAAGGCTTTAATGTTCTCTTAGTTCAGTTATGTAGCGTTTGTTACCAAAATCCTGCATGAGAATTGAAAGAGCTTTAGAGAGAAATGCCACTTTATTAATAGGTTCACAAAATATCAAAAAACATTAAGTACGACATAATTCCAATTATCGGAGCATCATTGGTACCAATATTATTCGATAAAATTTGCAATGATAATTTTCAGTTATTTATTGATAAAAATGGGAAGAGATTGCGAAAAAAAAAATACTTTCAGAAATATAATTTGATCACAACCTTTGGGAACTGGCGAATTAATTCATCATGATTTATTCAAGCGGGGCATGCTGTTGAATAAATCAAAAATCTTAATTCGATTCGGAACACGGGGAAATTACAGAAATTGTAAATTCTACCTATCGCGATGATGGCCACTTAAACAATGCTGAGTATCAGGTTTGCATCACTGTATCGCTGAGATATCATATAACCCTCTCGCAATCTCTTTATTCGACTTTAAGGTCACAGACAGCCGTCCTGGCCCGAACCCGACGCCGGTCGAAGGCCGCCTTCGGCCGTCGACATCCGCGCGACGTCTGTGTGTCCGCGACAGTACGGCTTAACGTGCCCCCCGGAGGCACTCAGAGGGTGGACCGATTTGTTTAAACAATTTATCGGCGATCCTCCTATGGGTCGAATCCGGTAACTTCCGATGCGAAGACGATGATGCCCTTTGCCGCGTACGCGTTGATCAGCGCGTGCGCGTAAAGTGCGCCCAATAAAAGGCGAAAGGGCACGCCAGAAAGAGAAGTAGAGAAAAAAAATAGCATTTCATTTTTCAACGAATATCTTGATTTCATTGAAGAGCTACATTGATATTTTTAATGTTATACGTAATGTTACTTACTACTAGAAACGGTATGCTCTATTGAAGCAACAAATAGAATTCTACTGTTGAGCGCAAATTTAAAAGTTTCGTTAACATTTTTCTTATTGAAAATGAGTTTAAATCATTCGTTTAGTTTTAGGGTAAGGTTTTACATTGGAACAAAGTAACGTTCTTGTGCAAGCTAAAAAGAAGGCTTTTCTCTGAAGGCGCGAAAAATATAACAAATGAGGTTATCAAACTAATTGAAGATTTGATGAGTTAATTATATGGAAAACAAAAACAGTTTTTATGATGAGCGCCAAACTCATTAGAAAAGTGATACATAAAAAAAAGGTTTTTAAGGAAAATGAAATTACAATAATATTTAGATCAAATTTTAATGAATCATTATTTGCAATTAACAAAATATCAATTTAAATTTAGAATCTTTCCTTCATATAAAATGGTCCCTAATTTTCTTTTAGCGACCTGTTAATTTTTAATACTTGTTGGTAGAATTGGATCTTAGTTTTTAGGGTTCCGAGCCAAAATTGTCAAAACGGAACCCTTATAATTTTGTTATATCCGTCCATCCGTCCGTCTGTCCGTACATCACAGGCATTTTACTCAAAAACTACAAGATATATATTGATGAAATTCTGATTAAAGGTGTCTCTTATAAGACGCTTAGTTTCGTAGTTAACAAAAATAAATATTTATAGAGCACTCCATGCATATAACAAAAGCTGAAAAAAATTTTTTTCAGTTAACATCAACGTGCGGCACATATTTCGACAGTTCTTTCAAACATATTTTGAGCTTCCTAAACACTTTTTTGACTAATTGAATATTTTCATACAATAATCGCTTCGAACGTAGCATAAATTTTGTCTTCCCTCTTTATTTTTTAATCCGTATGTCCAACAAATGTGAAAAAATAACCAAAATATGATCGGATTTACTGTTTTTGGGTTATTGCTAAAAATCTGCGCTTCTCAACAAAATGACGTAAGTGCCATGAATATACGCTCTTTTGCTGATGCACTTTAGTTTAGGCTAGCTTAGTAGTAACAGTCTTTATACCTACTTGTTACTTTAGTTATAGGTGTCTAAGGTGCTTATACTTATTATACGCGGGAAACATGAAAAAAAGTGTAAGACCATATTTTTTTCATCTGTAATGCATTTCTTTGTTGAATTTCGGAACCTTACAGTTTACATGATTTGACATGCACTTAGTCGGTTTTATAAATTTTCATCAGTCCACACTGTTCACAGTTGTTTTTATTTTACTTAATTAACATATAGATACTTTAATGATCTAGGAATTTAACAAAAGATCATCAAAATTAGATCCTTTGCAGTATATTATCGTGTACTCTAGATGCGATTGCGCGTCATTAAAGTGCGCTTAAACATAAGTAATTAAATTGTAGAGTAAAGATATACTGCAATACAAGGAAAGAACTAAGTACGTTTGGAAATATACTTACTTCAATCTTAAAAAAGAAAAACTAATTCTTTTTTCAGAAATAGATTTCATAGGGATATCTATTTGAATAGGCAATTAGATTTGAACAGAAAATTAAACATTGTCTGTTGATCATAATAACCAATTTATTTATAAATATAAAAATTTTAAATCAATTTCAATTCTGTAGTCCAAAATTAAATCTATTCTTGAAAGAGAACCTGTGTAATAAGCTGACAATAAACTCTCCTTTGTGCAGGTCATACGACAATTATAATTCCTATTACTAATTTTGCACCTGTTTTGTGGACGATTTTGTAACTTGTTGGTCATATAACGGTTGTCTCGCCATTGGTAAATACTCACAAATCTAATATCCTGACGCTTCCACAGACGTATATCAATGTAGCCACGAGCAAACGGATCGGGTGTATTTGATGAGACAACTCGCAAAAATGCGCGAAGCCATTTCAAATGTAAATGAACTCCTAAGCGTATTGATTCAAAATAAGTATAATGTTTCATATATAATTACACACACACACATATATATATATATATAGTCAGACGGTATGGATCAACTATTAAAATAATAATGGCGTCTTAGTTACTTCAAATAACCGAATTCATTAGGCTCAGACATTTAAAAACTTTGAGACAATTAGTTAATCTTGGATAGAATTGGTTCAGTAAACTTTTTATACTAAATATCAAACTATTGTTTGTATATAATGACCATATAGCGGGTTTGTTCTTTTAAATGGAACAGAAGAGCTGTGTATGCGGTGTTTAGAGTGAAGAGGGCTTTGCGAACAATGTTGCAGACCAACTCGACGATTTCGGCTGAAACCGATAAAAACTAGTGCACTTTAAATGGACGACACTATAAATGTCGTCCATAACTAAGTGTACTGTTTTTTACGTCAAAATTACGTTTTCTTTTAATTTTTGTTAAAAGAAAACGTAACATTTTGACTTTATTTCTTGATTTAATATATTTATTGAAATTTAATATATTTTTAATTAACACTTTTTCTATAGTATTACATACGCCCCGTTACTCTTTATCAGACAAAACGGGAAGGTAATAAAAATTTCTTAAAAAAACTGAAATTAGAACTAAATTTTTAATATTATTTTTATTACTAGTATTTTAAAATCAGGCGGCATTTGTTTCAGTGATCGATCCATCGTATTTGCTACGTTTATTGATAAACTTGTAGACATCAACCCTCTGAAGATAATTTATCGAAGGTTTTCGAAGCGAACGGTTTAATGGATTTTCTTGCATTATACTGCTTTTTTAAAGAACCCTAAAAAAAGTGACGCTTACAGTCAATAGGTGTTATAAAGGTATGTTCTTTCCGTCCTCCCCCGATAACAAAAAAATCGATATTGACAATTTTTTTTTGGTAAATTAATTATTATATTAACGCTATTAATAAAATAATGCTAAAATTTTCTACCGATACCGCTGCTTAGCTACTCCTTCGCCCCGACTTCGACTAGAATTGAAATAGCTGATGATGTGAAAAAAACGAGACAGTTGCGAGAGGGACGCGTGCGGCCACATTTTTGTCCTACGATCTTTGTACAGACACAAATTTCAGATAAGTTTCGCTATTCGATATGGCGTTGTAGCGAAACACAAGCGAACGTTGGTTGTATTTTATATTTTACAATTTTTGGTTTTCTGTGAAAAAATATTATCCATAGATAACATAAGCACGATTGTTTTGATCTGTGCGTTATTTTCAATGCACTTTCATTTTTCCCCTAGAATTTTCAGTGTAATGCTTTCTGAGATAAACTGGTCATCATCGATTTGAAAACGCTTAAAAGAAATGCTTAAAATAGTTTTCAAGGTTTTTATGAGACAACAATAAGAATCGCATCAGTGGGGCTTAATACTTTGGGTTCCTCATTATTTAATGACAATATTAATAAATAAAAACAATTGTATTGGTAAAGTTATTTTTGAGCATCAACGTAATTACGTACCTCCAAACAATTAGACTAATTCAGGTTCATAACATTTGTTTTCATTCTGGTTTTTCCCCATAACAATCAAATTGGAGAGACTCAAAGTCCTATCAGGTTTGTTAAATCGCCTCTTTAGAACAATGATTCTTTTGTATTATATAAATCTATTTTAACATAAACAATGATGCCTTAAGAAGAGGGTATTACTAATTTTATTTTGGGTTTCTCTACAAAAAACACTTTTCTTTGTTTTTACTTATGATTTGCTTACTATTTTTCATGAGGATCCTAAATCTCTTCTCTCTGCGACATAAATTTCTTGAGATATGTTATTGTGACAGATAGAAAGTGGTCATTGTGAATAGTTAGATTAGCGTAGGTTTTTGCGCTTTTAGCGGGCCCATTATGACAGCCGACAGCCTATAGAACTATCCTCACACAACGTAACGAATGTAAGGGACACTCCTATAGAGCGACTCTCGTCTAAGTCGTCTAAGGCGTCATGCTGCATGACGCCTTAGACTTAACCAGAAACTTAACCAGCGGGCCTATTATGACTCATACTAGGCTCGCTGGTTAAGTTTTCATACACTTAAGAAATAGAACCGATGATCTTCTGCAGTTTACAAAAAAAAAAGTTATCGCGTCGAAATTAGATTTTTTATGTGGTATGTTTAAATTGTCGGATTTTCATACCATCCCCCTTTATGTAACACTCCTAGATTTTGACAACTCACACGAACAGGACCCGCCTCATAAGTGGGATTTAAAACGAAATTCTTTACGGGTGTAATGCCGATGTCGTAAAATCTACATAACAGTCGAACCTCGAACCTTCTAGAACGGCGTGCCGCCTAGCTCAGCCCGCTATGCTAGACATAAAGCTATATGTACGTTAGTGAGTGAATCAATAAATCTCCTTTGTAGAGCGCGCGCCGGCGAGAATACAGCCTTTATCCACAGTAACAGAATAAAATGAATGTCGCTGACGATTCGAAGATTCGGTTTTTATCAAAAATTTCTACAAAGGAAAACTATACAAAGTCGACAACTCTTATTTATGAGTACGTTTTTTT
This sequence comes from Eumeta japonica, assembly GCA_005406025.1. Classification (NCBI taxonomy): domain Eukaryota; kingdom Metazoa; phylum Arthropoda; class Insecta; order Lepidoptera; family Psychidae; genus Eumeta; species Eumeta japonica. The sequence goes on from BGZK01000386.1 coordinate 80,670, forward strand.
TATAGTGATATGTTAGCGGACACGTCATATTGGACCATATTTTGCTAATCTAACAATTTTCATCTTAAAAGAGTCGGCATTCATTAGACACACAAAAAGTCTCCTGTTTGAAGCTCAAACTTCACTAGCAGTTCTGTGATACAGAATAGTCTAGAAATTTAATGAGATAATATTATTAGCATTTATCGACGACAAACTAGTAGTTTATCCTCCAGCTAAGAAATGCTCGTTGCCCCCATAATTTAGCATTCTTTGATTTCTGTCTTTAGGTTTACCTTTCATACATCACCACCGATACCTTTAGTTCTTATACTCCTCATTTGTGGTGTCAATCGTTGAATACCTTCAAGTGCAGTTGTAAATATTGATGACAAGTTCCATTTTGAATTCTTTGAGACGTAGTGTTAGACAGAAGAAGTGGACGCGTATTATGGTTTATATAAATTTTCATTTCAAGTTCCACGATCGCCATGAACGGCGATATATCGAGGGCAGTTTTTGGTTAAATTGTATTTTTCTTTTACTAATCCATCATTAAAGGTATTGTTGGTCTATTGCTCTCGGTGTCGAATTTCTCTGTTCATAATGTAGCAAATCATTTAATGTATTCGGCAGCAACCTTTCATCTCAACCACTTAGTCGGATGGCTTCAATGTCTCACGCTTATCGTAAAATGTTACTCGTATTTTGACCTGAATTGTCGCTGGCAAGTCTTCGTTAGTCGGGTCATTATCAGATATGTTACCCTAGTTCATGATCCATCGTTATAGATATCGTTAATTTCCTGCTTCTTTTATTTGATCAACTATCCACTGAACATTTGGATGAACACTAAACATTTTTTAGAGTTGGTTGCTGAATAGGAAAGGCAAAGATTATAGTGTGGTCTTAAAAAAATCTTCTACTAAGTGGCTATAGTTGTGGATATATAATATATGTATGAGAGATAGTACTTAATTGGTGTAAAATGTTAAAATAAAAAAATGAGACAAAAAATATGATTTCCTTTTCATTTAAAATGCCGCAATATTACTACAGCTTAATATCCACATTTCAATATTTCATTAACTCTGTCTTACGTAATTGCTACAGCCGTAATCATATCCCCAAACCCTATTTGACAAGTATTGTAATATACAACTCCTATGGAGAAATATGATAGAAAGATCTTCTAGAGAAATATGAGACTTCTTCTACTTCTACAAATTTGTTTAAACTTCGAACAAATACCATAATTCATATAAATTCATGGATTTGTCTCATAATATTGATGCGTTTCCCGATACTTTCTTTCTGGAAGATTTGTTGCGAGGTTAGATAAGCATAGAAGATATTAAATAAAATTTATTGAGATCTCTACCTTCTTTTACATCATACATGGGTAACAGCCGGCCTATAGGCCGCATCTGGTCCGCTGTAAGATTTGATCCGGCCCGCTAGACATTTTGAAAAATTTCATGTCTGATATTTATCGCTAAAAATTATAAACACTACTTTAAAATGCATCTACCCTTGAACGCGGCCAGCGAACGCATTTGCACACTAAAGTTTGGCCCGCAACATGTCAAAGGTTGCCCATAACTGTCTTACATGAACCCCAATTTTTACAGTACGAGCTAAATTGCTTCTACGCAAATTTATTGCATGTCGTCGATATAGGTGCAGGTGAAAATGCACTCGCTGCTGCATGAAATGTTCAATGTACGATACGCATGCGTGAATTCGCATTCTCTCTTTCCCGGAGACAATACTTCAACTCGAGTGGGGTCACCATTATTTCTAGCGTTCAGAATATCCGGTTTCCGGACGATCGACCGGGTCTAGATACGGAATCGGTTTTTTATTCGGAAGCGTTCCGGTCGAAGGGACACGCCCGTTCCGATTTGCAAGTCGGATGGTAGCGCTCAGGGTATTGTATTGTACGATATTCCCAACCCTACCGTGGTTGACATTGTGAAGAGGCATTCATATTGTTCAAAATCTGATATCAAAATATATATATATATATATATATATATATATATATATATATATATATATGGAATCATACGTGACTATTGAAAAATATAGCGATGAAGATGTGTTGTGACGTTCGAGGTGTTATTGATGTGGAGAACAAGATATTACAAAGAGAAATGCACTTATGTATATACTTATACTAGCTGACCCGCCGCTTCGCTGGGTAATTTTATTTATAAATAAAATGGCGAAGGATTTACGGAATTCGAAAAATGAGTAGCCTAGAACCATCTACAAATCATCCCGCATCGAATGGTCCCAGTGCCATGTCTATACGTTTAGTAGTTTTTACGTGATTGGCGAACAAAGACAACCTATTTTCATTATATATGTATAGACATATATAAGTGTATATATATATATATATATACATATACTTATACTTACAACTCCGCTATAATGCTTATGCAAAACAATATTTGTGCAGCCGAGTTCAGCTCGAGATTGTATTTCCAAGGATAAATATTTATATATACGCATAACACACAGAACGCCATCTGTAGTTTTTGTCATTTTGAACCTTTCGTTCTTCAGAATCAATAAATAACCACAATGTGATTATCTCGAAATACTACTATATGACACTAAATAAAAAATTGTTCACCTGAAGTGACAAGAATCATGAACTCAATACGGAAACGATACATATCAAAATGTATAATATGTTGCAACAGCAAATAGCATCGTATCGATATCAACATCCCATCAACATGTTGATTGCTCACAGACGTTCTCATTACTACTGATAAATATTTTATCGATTTAATGGCTTTATTCAGAAATTATGCTTTCACGACTAACATCACGTTGATTGTACTCGCAATAGCGACTACATTTAGAAATAGGGAAAGTTTTTGGTACACATATTTCCCATATTTGACTAAAATTTCATTCATTTTAGTCCGCAAATTGGTTGCCGTGACAGTCGTTCTTGACGCATGCGTGCTAGTGGTGATGGTGCTTCTACTTCAGCTTCAATTTTTATTAAATTTTGAGGTGCTTCGAATTTTAGTCGACATCGTATTGAGTTAGAATAACTGAACTGTGACGTTCCTTGTCCTTATCTCTTTATCGATCTATGGTAGTCAATTTTTCTGCCATAGCGTGAAACCTTCAAAATCCATTTCTTTTTACTTTTAATGACGGCCCCCGAACCTGATGCTATAGAGAACTAATGAACAATTTTCGGCGATTGACTCGAAAGTTTTTAAAGCCGGTTAAAAGAAAAGTCACCTGTTTAAAGATGTGCGAGTTAGTTTGTACGGTAGTAGGGGTTCGCCCATTTTCGATATAGTTGAAAGCACTGATTTAAATATAACATGACTTTCGAGCAGGATAAAAGCGGTTTTGAAAAAAAAAAGTTTTTGTATGGAACGCGCGTGCGCCTGATTTGCGTGTGTACACCGCTCTATACGAATGCAGTCGTTATGGGAATCGTTAAAAACGAATTACATAAAATGGTCACGTAAGAAAAAGGCTGTTCCACATCACTATAAAAATTGACGTGTATATTTATTTTTTCATGGGGAAGGTTTTTGTGTAATTCTTTGTTGTAACTTCCCACCAGGTGGCGCTGCAGCATACCAACTTCTATACCGTTTAACCGATCATCATGAAAGTTGGAATGTATACGTATTTTTTTCTGAAAAAAGTTATTGCGTCATCGTTTTTATTTTAAATGTGTTATCCGCTTTTTTTTGTGAAATATTACAGTATTGAAAACGAGCACAATGGCAAACATTGATAACGTATGATAATGTATAACTTAAAAATATATTATTAAAATAACAACATTATTATTATAAACATTATTTATATGTTAATATAAATAATGTTTATAATAATATTCATTATTTATTTCAATGAAATTAAATTTCATGAAATTAAAATTAATGTATGTAATGAAAATATTAATGAAATTCAATTCTTTTGTATATAGGCATGACATAGACTGGCAGGCAACGTCTGCAGGGTTCAGCTGATATATTAACGGAGTTCAAGTGCTGGTAGTTAGCTCAATTCCTACGATCAGTAGTATTGTAATATTTTTCAATGGCATATTCGAGGGACGAGCAAGCGAGCTTTCAGAGAATAAGTGGTTACAGATGTCCATGGACACTTTGCACTCCCCGAAAAATAATCAAAGGGCTGCTGCCCTCTTGAAAGGGAGCTATCTAATGGAAGAGGATCGGGAAGATGGGGAGAATAGAGGGAGTGGTTCTCCGGAACTCTCACTCGCTCGACAAAATCAACAGCGTCAGCTGCTACTTTATGTCCGTATTATGTAAAAATGTCGCATCTGTCCGGTCCGACAGGCCTATTTTTATGCCGCAGCCAAGTTCATAACAGTCCTGCCACTTAAAGGTTCTGTAGAGATTTATTGTATGTCAGTATTTCCGTATATACTGAATCTTCTATTTTTTTTATTACTTACTTTTCATCCTGTTCAATTCAAGTCCGAATAAAGTCATTTCGGAACAATACTATAGTGCGATATATACAAAGTGTAAATGAAACTCACAAATGTTTATTTTATGTAATGTTTTAAATGTATACATTCCTTTGAGGTCATTCAAAGGCAATAAATGTATTGGCTGGCATCTGGAGCATCCGAGTTAAAGGAAATTGGAATCTAAACTCTGGTATTTCAATGTATATTTGTAAATTTAATGATATAGAAAGGAATAAAGAATTTTTTGAAAATGATTATCGACATAAATTGAATGCACGAAATAAAAATAAACCGGATTTGTATGTCAGTCGACTATACAAAGTCACGAATTCATATAGGGGACTCTATGTGTGTATGTATAATAACCTTATTGAAAATACACACAATTAAACCTTAAATAAGTATAAAATATTTATTTGTAAAAAGTATTCTCTTAATGCGTATTAAAAGAGGTTATTATACAATTTATTTATAATAAAAATATACATAAATATTTGTATATTTATCCTCTAAATATTCATAAATTGTGTACTTGATTAATGTTCGACTCCTTGCGCGTTTGTTTCTTTTTTTGTCTTTTCGTATATTATATATTTTATTGTATAATATGTTTCAATTCCAAGAGAACTATGTTCAACCTTCTTGTTAGTTCTTCTTGAAGGAAAACTACGTTCCGAACGAGTGATAAAGTAGCAAAATAGATATTATTCAAATATTGTGACGCATTTCAAAAAATATAACTTACGAAGTAAAGCAAAAAATTTGAATTTGTTAAATTTTCCAATGTTATGAAACAATAAATGCTCGGAAACTATGAAATAAACGAAGGCAATTTTTCATTAGACAAATCCGGCTACACAAAGCATATTTCGACTTGTTATATAGATTAAAAAAAATTATACGAATGAACAAATGAGTGCCTATAAAGGTTCGTGTTCTGCTAAATGAGCTTCATTGTCCCAACATTTCTCGTGATCTATTGTAATATTAAAAGTTATAAGAATGTGGCTCCACAATGTTCAATAATGTACTCGATAAAACATCGGAATTGTGACTTTTAATAACGTTGACAAAAATTTAAAAATAGTCATTCGATTCTTGACTTAAAAATAACGAATTACACTTAACCGTTAATTGTCCTCTATGATTGACACCTGGTGTCTCATTGGTCATATTTGGCATGGAACTAATTTAACAAATTTCAGATTTGATTTCTTCATGTAAAATCGATGCAATGTCGTATATTAAATCAGTCTGTATGTCATTCAAGAGACTGGAAAATATCGGATTTTGATTTCATGAAAACGTATAATCTAAAATATATAAAAGCAAGCATGCTTTCTGAAATTCCGTCAGAAAGAATCTCAGTACGTGTTAACGCTAACGGGTCGTCGATGTGAATAAAAAATTGCGTCGTCCATCGATATTTTTAAGGTACAGCGAGAGGGCTCAGCTAGAAGGTATCATACACGAAACTAGGGCGTGCATATGCGTGCATATTTCAGTATATTAAAGAACCATTTGGATACGCCAAATAACTCTTCAATATGTTAAAATAATGAATCATTATGTAATAAACAATCATAGCTTATTTATAATTACTATAAATAGTTTATATGTTAATATCATTGTTTTAAAATACAAAAACTATATCTCTTTACTAAAATCATTGCTTAATATTAAACCTGTTACTATTTAAATTCAAGTTAACAAATAGTCTCTTAAAACAATATATAACTCCAATTTTATCCTTTGTCTATGTTTTCATAGAAAATTTATAATTAAATCATTTTTTTATATACCTTAACTGTAATGCACCCCTCAGAAAGGAAACGTATCGAAACTATAATTGTAAAAAAAAAACCTAAAATTTACATGTCATGTCTTCGTTTTCACTTATTGTAGTTGGCATTGGAACTGCGAAATATTAATTTTATTTAATTTAGGGACGTTTTAAATAGAACTCTCTATGCGTCGACAACAACTGTTCTAATTGAAAATCGTTCTGAATCACTTGCTTAAAAAGTTTCTATACAATTACCGTCATTATTTAATCATCGTATATCATGGCAAAAATCATTTTATATTGTGACTGCGAAAGGGTAACTTCTTTTTCACTAAGAGAATAAAGACCGGTCAAGAGCTAGTCTCACCGTGCTCACTATAGGGTTCCGAAGCCGTTAATACAAAAAAAAATGCACTACAGATGTAAAAAGTAGGTACATTGTTACAATTTTTCCCATGTTTGCCGCACATAATAGGTGTAAGCACTTTAGTCGCCTATAACTAGAGAAACAAGTAGGTATACCAACTATTACCCTTAATCCAACGTAAAGTAAGGTGCATAAACAAAAGAGCTATGTTTATTAGGCACCTACGTCCTTTTCTTAACAAGAAGAGTTTATCAGCAATAACACAAAAACGGTATATCCGATCATATTCAAAATTAAAGCAAAATAAATAAAAGAAATTACTTATTAAGCGTTATCTTTGTATTTTGTTTTTTCACATTTTTTGGACATACGATTTATAAAATAAAGTAGAATGAACACAAGTTCTAATTTCAAAGCTATCATTTCAAAAAATATTCAATTACTCTAAAAAGATGCTATTAATATTAAAGTGTTTTTAAAAGACCTATTGTATCACACACGTTGATGTTTGCTGAAAAACTTTTTTTCGGCTTTTGTTGCATATAAGGAGTGCCCCCTCTAGAAATATTTATTTTTGTTATTTAACTATCAAACTAAGTAGTGGCTCACACAAGACACCTACACTATAAATTTCGTCAATACACGTTTTGTAGTTTTTGGATAAAACGCTTGTGACATACGAACAGACGGACATGACGAAACTATAAGGATTCCGTTTTTGCCATTTCGGCTCGGAACCCTAAAAACTGTAACAATGAAATGTTTTATTGATTCTCGATCACGATTTACATATTTTTCTATTATGCGTGTCGAAAGACTGAAAAAATATATCTCAATTCAATTATTCCCGAAGTCGTTCAAAAACACAACCACGTAAATGTTCCTTCAGTTTGGATGTGTTTTTTCTGACATTATCTATGAATTGCTTTTAGCTGCAAAATTGTAAAATTTAGCTGTAAAATTGATAATTCAAACATTATAGTCTATTATTGTATACTGGACGAGGGACGAGCACAAATATTACGTTTTTTTCACTTCGGAATAAGACTTCGTTTGCAATATATACTTGGTTGAATAGTTGAATCAATTTGTACTGGCGCTGAAATTGTGGCAAAGAATATGAAAGTGTTACTTTTTGAAAGAAACTAGTAATTATATTAACATTTGCGGAAAGTGTGAAAGTGTTACTTTTTGAAAGAAACCAGCAATTATATTAACATTGGTATAAAATATGAAAGTGTTATTTTTTTAAAGAAACCTGTAATTATATTAACATTAGTGTAAGGTGTGAAAGTGTTACTTTTTGAAAGAAACCAGTAGTTATATTAACATTGGTATAAAGTGTCAGTGTTACTTTTGAAAGAAACCAATAATTATATTAACATTTGTGTAAAGTGTGAAAGTGTTACTTTTTGAAAGAAACCAGCAATTATATTAACATTGATATAAAGTGTCAGTGTTACTTTTGAAAGAAACCAATAATTATATTAACATTTGTGTAAAGTGTGAAAGTGTTACTTTTTGAAAGAAATCAGCAATTATATTAACATTGGTATAAAATATGAAAGTGTTACTTTTTTAAAGAAACTAGTAATTATATTAACATTTGCGGAAAGTGTGAAAGTGTTACTTTTTGATAAAACCAGCAATTATATTAACATTGGTATAAAATATGAAAGTGTTATTTTTTTAAAGAAACCTGTAATTATATTAACATTAGTGTAAGATGTGAAAGTGTTACTTTTTGAAAGAAAGCAGTAGTTATATTAAAATTGGTATAAAATGTCAGTGTTACTTTTGAAAGAAACCAATAATTATATTAACATTTGTGTAAAGTGTGAAAGTGTTACTTTTGAAAGAAACCAGCAATTATATTAACATTGGTATAAAATATGAAAGTGTTATTTTTAAAGAAACCGGTAATTATATTAACATTAGTGTAAGGTGTGAAAGTGTTACTTTTGAAAGAAACCAGTAGTTATATTAACATTGGTATAAAATGTCAGTGTTACTTTTGAAAGAAACCAATAATTATATTAACATTGGTATAAAATGTCAGTGTTACTTTTGAAAGAAACCAATAATTATATTAACATTTGTGTAAAGTGTGAAAGTGTTACTTTTTGAAAGAAACCAGCAATTATATTAACATTGGTATAAAATATGAAAGTGTTATTTTTTAAAGAAACCGGTAATTATATTAACATTAGTGTAAGGTGTGAAAGTGTTACTTTTTGAAAGAAACCAGTAGTTATATTAACATTGGTATAAAATGTCAGTGTTACTTTTGAAAGAAACCAATAATTATATTAACATTGGTATAAAATGTCAGTGTTACTGAAAGAAACCAATAATTATATTAACATTTGTGTAAAGTGTGAAAGTGTTACTTTTTGAAAGAAACCAGCAATTATATTAACATTGGTATAAAATATGAAAGTGTTATTTTTTAAAGAAACCGGTAATTATATTAACATTAGTGTAAGGTGTGAAAGTGTTACTTTTTGAAAGAAACCAGTAGTTATATTAACATTGGTATAAAATGTCAGTGTTACTTTTGAAAGAAACCAATAATTATATTAACATTGGTATAAAATGTCAGTGTTACTTTTGAAAGAAACCAATAATTATATTAACATTTGTGTAAAGTGTGAAAGTGTTACTTTTTGAAAGAAACCAGCAATTATATTAACATTGGTATAAAATATGAAAGTGTTACTTTTAAAGAAACCGGTAATTATATTAACATTAGTGTAAGGTGTGAAAGATTTACTTTTTGAAAAAAAAACTAATTATTTTAACATTGGTATAAAACATGAAAATGTTACTTTTTGAAAGAAACCGATTATTATATTGACATTGGTGATACCACTAAAAATAAACGATGCCTTGAAAAATAGCATTTTATGATGAATCACGCGCACTACCGACAACGGGCTGTACGAGGCATCCAATTTACAAGTCAATAGCTTTGTGGGCGAAATAAGGTGATATTCGAAACGGTCAGACAATCTCGCACAGCAATGAAATCGGCTTGATTCTTGCCTAACAAGCAACACGTATCTGACGTTATAAAGAGTAAGTACTGTGAAAGTATCTGCGTACGCGCACCCAGCGTTTCTTGTAGATGTCTAATTTCTTCGTGCAGTGTGTTGTGTAGAGCCAAAACAAGGCCGAGGGAGCCGACTTGAGTTTCTACTATTGTCTCACCCAAGGACAAAAGCTAGATTCACCCCCGGTTGAGACTATCCTATCTTAGTACATACGACAAAAATATACATAAAGTACATGTAGCTCATGGCAAACACAACGCGTGTTTGATCTACGCTCGTGCAGACATCCTGCGCCGGCACAAATTGTTAATAACAGTAGGTAAATATGTTTTGCGGATACATTTGAGAGGCACATCCATTCATATTAACAAGATTTATATTGAATTGTATGTAAGCGATGGTCGTATGAATATTACATGAAATTTATGAATTATTATAATACCTAAATGTGAATAAAAGACGCGATCTCATAAATTAAAACTTAAATTAATTAAATCAGTTTGTAATACACACCTGTCAACTAGTATGCACTGGTAATGTTCTTAATTTTTTTCTTTAGAAGGCTTGCGAATTTAGAATTACTGCTTTTTTATAAAAATAGTGATACTTTTCTAGGCTGGTACTAAAATTTATTTAAAAAGTAGGATGTCTTTTGTAAATATAAATTCATAAGAAGTATTTACGGTTATTCAAAAATATAGAATACAAAAAAATCTAGGTATTTTTTTTAAGTTTTATTAAATGACCTTGTACTAATCTCGCCTTTAATATATTACTCGGATTTTTTGAACATCTACGCACACACATAGATCGAAGAAAACATCTCACTTCGATGTAAATGAATATCTCTTAATATTTTATCGCTATCTAAAAACCGGTTAATAGGCAACCGATCCACTGCCCATTGGCATTACTCGAAAAATCGTTTTAAAACGAAACATACGTCTCACAATAGGTACTCAAAATATGGCGGTCGTGCGCCGGCGCGGCGCGCTTTACGAGGCCCCGCGCTCGTTGCAGATGATAGGTTATTATCCGGGTCAGCGGATATCGATATCCGGATATCCGTTAAAATCCGCACCGGGCCGTTATCTTTATATCGGCCCGCTTTTATGGAATTGCCGGGCGCAAGAATTGCTTTTGTACAATTTTAGCATGCAGGAATTGTTTTTGTACAACCATTCGGTTCACGTTCAGCCGGCTGCTGTCCCGAATGACGAGTCTCGTGAACTACATTGTCACAATGTGAATGTATAAATTTTAACTTGCTGTAATACTTATGCTATTTTATTATGCTACTGACGTCTACAATACCACATATTCGGTATGGCTGTACGCGTACGCTGTATTACTTAATGTTTATAGCATTGTCTTTGAATTGAAAGTCACCGAGATCCAACCATTGTGCTTGAATAGCACGATAAGCTGGTTCCAGTCGTTGCAACCGCATCGTAGACATCGATCGTTAGCGCTCCTCGTGCTAGTTCAACGAGGTAGCTTAAAAGCGAAACTGCTTGGTTTGAGGTATGAAGATAATGAGGGTGTACGTCTACGCAGTATCAGGGGGATACAAATTCGACACGAGATTTCGCTTTCGATTTTCAACCCTTATAAAAATAAAACTTCCCCGGCCCGAATTCAAAACAGATCTCGACACTGGTCGCGCCCGACTCTCAAAGAAAATTGTTGTATTCCACTTTTTCATTTTATTTTATTTTTTGGTAGTTAATTTTATTTAATTTTTAGGTAATATCGCAGCTTATTAGGTAATATCCTAGGCCAACCTAGATAATATGTTTCATCCAGTTTTCAAATTAATCGTCGCGAATTTGACAGAAACGGTTTTGGTATTTACGCTGTGGTCATATGAAAAGAATTGAGCAATGGTAGCGATATATTTGAGAGCGTGGTGGAAACGAGATGGTACCGGCAACCAGATTGACCAATGAGTTTTCAAGTTACGTCAAATCAATCCACTCGCACCGCCTTAGAACGCAAGTTAAGCCGTCGGTCGTGGACGTATAGTAGATTTGAATTATAAAACGTTATGCGAGAGTCTGTCTTAGTAGTGGGGACAAATAGCGAAATACATTTTCGTCGTTGTACCTTACGCTGTTTTTGTGATTTTTAAATGATCGACTAGACAATCTTATAATCTTTTTGTATGTCTGTATCTAGAATTTGAAAACATGCTTTGGTGTTAAATTTTTATTACATTTAAAGTTATTTTTCTCCATTGGCTGTAGATATGTGGAAAACTACGTCGTCCTATTACAAATTCAAATTTTGCTTCCATTTTGTTTCCAAAAGAGGTTTAATGTCCTATTTACCACGTATAAAATCAAGTTTTTACGTAAGGGATCTTTTAAAATTTCTGTTCTATATAAATAAAGCATGTATGATTCTTCACCTTGTTAGGCCCTTCGTAATTGTATCCAAACATACTGGACAGAATGACGTGTAGATATAGAGCCTTCAAATATCATTTATATCATTAAGAATATCTACTGACTGATTTTTATTTTTTCTCGTTCTGTCAACATCCTCTGTTGATGCCTGCTGTACGTGTCGATCGGTGCTGCACACGCTTATTCTAGAAATCAGGCAAATCAACTTAGCAGCCGCTGCTGCGGTTTTTGCTGAGTGGCGACCTTTTTTGACGGTTACATAATATATTTATCAAATTTTTTAGGGTTATTGACGTGTTGACACTTACAAAACACACCAATCAACATCAACTTCTTTCTTCTTTTATGCATTTTCCTTTCTCCTTCTTCATTTATCCTAAAATGCGGGACCAGTTGGGCAGTCATAGGTGCACTTACAGAAGCGAAATATAATATTATGAGAATGCATTAAATAGGCAAAATTTAAATCAGACAAATTCAATAAATTCATTAAATTTAAATTACGTCCTTTCGAACAAAATCGAATCGTTACTTTACAGTCGTGTACTATAGTCGTTTTGCTTACATCGTTGCGTTAGACCCGTATTTCCTTTAATGCAGAGAAGATACTTGTTCAATGGACGTTTTACTACTTTAACACTTACACTATTTAGAAACATTTAATGCGAATCGCCTAATTCAGTATTGAAATGGACGAGATTTATATTGAGCCACTCACAAGTGGCCGCCACATTGTTTGTTAATTCGGAATCGTGTTTGTAAAATTTTACCCCCTGAAGAATAATTTCACCTTCTTTCTACTGCCGTTTAACATTGGAGACAGAAGGTAGCATCAAAACTCATAGAATTTGTGTATGTAGGTGAAACGCTCTGGATTTTAATCGATCTAGTAGGAATAAAAGCAATTTTCACCGTTTTTGATGGAACCACTGCAGCGTCTAAGTACGGCGTGGTATTAGAATAAACTTTTACGTAGTACGCTGTATCTGTCCCGTTCTCAATACGAACTAGATTTTGATCCTACACCGACAGATCTATCATGTGAAAATTAGCAAGCAATAACAACTGCAAAATAGCAGTAGGATTGATTGCATAACGTCATGGCGTATCTTCACGACGCGCTGGACCGTCATGGCCGCCATCGTCGGTCGGCTTTTCCATATTCGCGTGAATGCTTACCGTGCGACGAAGACAGACGTCGAAGTGATCGAGGTTGCTGCCATACATTTTATACAATACATAAACCATATGATGAAATGGTTTATGTATTGCATATACTTCTTATCTTATTTTTATCGTAGGACAACGATAAAAATAATTTTATTAATGCATGGAATCTCAAAATACCAGTGATTGACTGACGGACTCATCACGATATCTCCGAAAATATAGGTCCGATCGACTTGAATTTTGGCACAGTTACTTTTTGCGGGATGTGGAGGATTATTAAGAATGAATTTTACTCAAATCCTATCCAATAAAAAATCATCTTTTTATGAGATTTCCAAAATTATAGCTTCGATTGATTTGAAATTTGGCTTAGTTACTCTTTGCGAGACGGAGACGCTCACAGAGGACGGATTTTATGGAAGTCAAAATGGAAAATGGAAGACAAAAGAAATTTCCATTATTTTATGTCTGTTTGGGTGCAGACGCGAGCAAAAGCTAGAATATATATGTATGTATAAGCGAAATATCACTCACTAACTGACAGACTCATCACAAGATCTATGAATTTATAGGTCTGAATTGACTTTCTGATTGACTTAAAATTTGGTATAGTTACTCTTTTCGGGACGTACACGCTCATTAAGAACGGATTTCACGCTATTCATATCCTAAAAAAATTTTTCATGTACCGTCATATATTGTAATTCTGTCTACGCGGGTGAGTTTGCGAGCAAAAGCTAGTTCATAATAATTGCTATCATTTAGGTCTTCCGGCGTATATTTACATTGAGAAAACAACGCAGCAACAATGTCACAAGGGCACAATGCGCCGGCGGCGCTCCGCAAACGGAAATGCCGAGTTTTCTGGGACGAAATGAGTTTATAACGATATTGCGTTTTGCATACGACAGATGCGGCTGTACGTATGTAAAGAAGAGAATTTGGTCTACTTACTTGCGCGCGTCAGAAGTTACACTTCTTTGACGCGGTCGAAGAACAAAGGGTGGGAATCGTACGCTGGGAAATCGCGTCTGCGGAGCGTTTAATGAGACCCGTGCTACAAAACGAGGCGTGCACACCTAATGGCGACTTGAATTTACTTATAATTTGCTGTTTGAGTGAATTTAGACGATGTGTGTTTTATTGGATAACTTCATAGTGTCGGGTTTTCGTCGCGTTTGTCGCGGCGCGAGCATTTCGTACCATATTAAAAAAAAAACAGTCTAGATAGACAAACGGACAGAAGGACACACAGATAACCATTTGATCCTAGAAGGTACGACAATTCTTCAAAGCAACAGTGGCCACTCGTCTAGTTTTATTAAAAAAAGAAACAATCATCCGCTTAGAGGCCCTTCGCTCGATCGCCACTTTGGTTTGTTTCGGCTCATCTCGATAAACCTATGCAGTCGATTATTACTACTTTGTTTTGAGATTGTAGGAACAAAACCATGTTTCGTCACCTGTCACTCTGTCCTACACCAAATTTGAGGTCCCTCCCTTGAATCTGGTAAGCATGGCATTGCACCAAGTGATGCGGTTCGTTTTTTGAGCCTCAACCAAATTGTGTAGGATCCACCGCGAGCACAGCTATTTTATACCCAAATGCTCTCTCTCTCTCTTTGTTCTCACTCGCACTTGACAGACTTTGCCTGCCTGGAAACCTATAACACAAGTTGAACTTAGTTTGGGTTCCAGTCCCCCACAGTAATTCCTAATGTTGCACATTTTTTGTAATCTTGCATTCTAAACTATTGTGGAGGAAAATAAAGAATTATTATTATTACTTTATTTATTATTATATATTTATTTTATTATATACATTAAGATTATTGAATTTTACTTCAAAAGCATTGATTGTCATATATGGCCTGCGGTAGGTAAATTAGATGAGAAGCGAAATAGAGTGTTAAAGGTAAGTCGTTGCCTCTGTGTAATTGTTTTTGTTCTTTAACTAAACGCGTGTATTTTTCTTCCATTACTGATTTATAAAAGATTTTCTTTTAACGCTGAAAGACTAAGCATTCGGTATATATAATGTTAAGCGTTATTGCCGTTGTTATCAATCCTTTAATATGCAATTGTAGTTTTTTAAAGTTTTATTATATAGTATATCTTTGACAGATGCGCGTGAAGTTCGAAAACACACATCGGCGTAGTGTAAAGATTTTGATCAATACGATTCTTCTTAAAAGCTACTTTTGCTCTGCGGTGAAAAGTCATAAGGGTTGGACACCTCCAGCCAGTAGAATTAACATTAATTGGCTTTCATTATATTAAAAATATATGTAAGTACAAAAATTTGAGAATTATTGTAATGAAATAAAATAAAAAATACAACCGGTAATTGTGATTTGTGTAAAATTTAGGTTCACATGCTATAGATCCCAGTCGGTGTAAGGCATCCATCTATTTCTATTCAGGTAGAGCTTTATGCGTCGAAGCTACATTTTGATGGAAATACGATAAATTACGTAGTTCTCAAACTCACCGTTGATCTACAAGATAGATGTATACTCCTACCATTCGCTGTTGTAATGAACAGTAAGATTTCCTTGTTAAGTGAAAAAAAGTAAAGTCTCACTCAACTTACAATGTATCGGTCGACATAGAGCCGATCGGCTCGCTCCGACCTCTGACGGCGTGGGGTTTGTGTAGTCTGCGAAATGTTAAGCCACAGAGTGTCGAAGGTTAGAGGTGCCACTGACAATACAATGACTGATTTCAATCAGTTGGCAATATTTTAGAATTTTCTCTATCGTATCGTAATAGAAAAGAATATGAAGAAATACATGTATTTTTACTAAAAAATAATGTCTTTGTAAGGGAATAAAGATGAGCATATTCTAAAAGGTAGTATCTGCCAAATTACGTTATTTCTAGAGGCTTGCCTGCAACATGCGTCTTGAATTAATATTCAATTAATAGGGATTTGTAGTGGAATAACAGATTCGAAGCGGCTGTAGGTCGCATGCTGCATGTTAATGCATGTTGCAGGTAAGAGTCTAATTATGGATTTCCGTGTGGAATGTTAATTATGAATAATAATTAAAATAATTAACATTCCACACAATAGGATACGTTCTTTGTGTCATTTCTAAAACAGAGGTGTCCATGTAATCTCGGGAAAAGAGAATTTAAAAAATTTGAAATACAATTTAAGTACGTTGATTCACAAAATAAAATACGAGGTACTAATGAAGGTTTCGGACTGGTTTCAGTTTAAAATTGAAGAAATCTCTTTTGATAGAGATTAATAAATATAAATCTTATAGATTGACATTCATACCACATTTCTTAATTTTTCAATAATCCTCTCAACTCTATTTTAAAAGCTTCGTAGAGACACTGGCCTAAATCAAGGGTTACTTTATACAAATCCATAACTATGAAGATTTATAATAATACTGATGGACATTGATAAAACAGTTCACATAAAAAATATTATATGAAATCAGAGTGGATAAGTTATTGTTATTATTATTATAAAATGACGCACGGGCGGATAAATTACGAAATTTATTCAAAAAATTACTTTATGTAATAGAATTAAAAACAATATTGCTTTTTAATTATAATAAAAATATTTATGAAAATAAATTAAAGTTGCAATGATTTCAATTTAATTTAAAATTAAACTTAAATAAATAAGATAAAATAATAATTTACATAAAATTCGTGAACTACTTTGTCACACAACTATTTTAATTGAAACTGCTATGCACATCTATTACAAACGTTTTTCATATTATTTTTCTATTTATTTAGTTAAAGTTATCAAGAGGTTAAAGTTATCAATTAGGCAACATTCTTTCCGCTTTGAACGACGTGTTTGATGCCATTACATCACTTATATTGACTACAACGACTTTTGTACACTGTTGAACTTTTACGAAAATACACTAAGTTAAAGCGATCCCAAAGAGTATCAATTGCGATATCGATCTCGATTTGTCACGATTTCGTATCCGTTCCTCTATCTTTTTCGGTGCAACCGAAATACATCGATGAGTATAATATAAACATATATCGATAGCGACCGTCTACGACTGCGTTTGTAGCAACATAAAAATAAATTTTATAGTAATAAAAAAAATATATAAAATAATAAAATAAATAAATAAAATTATGTACAAACAAACCTTCCTATTTCTTATATATAATGAGATTGCGCCTACGCAGGAAACTGGGCGCTTCGTTCAGGTTTCAGTTTTTTATTCAGTGGATCGCAACGGAAGCTACGAAACGCACGCCGCCGACCGACCGAGCGTTTGCCGTTTTGCGTACCCTTTTATAACTCTGAACGTAATAGAAATTCTTATATCATATCGTGAGTGTCAAATCTAGTTTAATATTACATTCTAAGTGTATTATTCTGAAAGTGATTTAATAAACAACTGCCGTAGCAATTGATGGTTTTTGCATCTCTTCCTCCAACGGTAACCCGCTCACTTCACGTTCATGCCCAAAATCAATATATTAATTCTTTTTCAGATCGTCCGGTTGTTAACCGCCAGTCACATATCATGTACTCCTCACAAAAATTTGAAATGCAGTCAACTTATAATCATTAAAATTCCGATTTTGCTTATGAGAGGAAGCATAAATTACAGATGGTAGAATATCTTCAAAAAGTGTTTTTTTTCTACTACTCATTAGTAAGTTCTAATCGTGATGAACACTAGAAGACCTCACGTCGGTTTCATAGACGTCTCTGGTGTTCAGATCGACGAGTCAATAAGGCTCGATAGGGGTCACCTGCGGTCGCTTCTCTGGTCTATAGCGATACACCTTAATAGCTCCCTCGGGGGTGCGGTCAATTTCCACAGGAATCCCGCTCCGAAGTCCCCGATAGGTCTTCGGGGAACAACAAGTCGACTTAAGCGTGCAAAGTTCTTCGGCCCATAGATTCCGCTTCCTAACGTTTTTGTTTTTATTTATTTAACTAAATAAATCACATATGTACATTTATTATTATGTTTATGGTCGGCTATACTCGCTTACCTGTGTGACTATCTCGACGATTCCATTTAATATTGTACGTCATATAAAATTTAAAATCAATTTGAATCCGTTTCAATGTGTTTATTACCTTATTCTAAAACCTATTGTTGGTTTTTATATATGATAACAGACATCTCGATAAGTAGATAAATTGAAAGATATTATTTTTTAAAGGTTGAAACACTAAACACATTGTATTACACGAATATGTTAGATCAATACAAATCTGCAAGGGTATTTGTTTCCTTTTTTGTTTTTTCCTATTTTTTTTTACCTAAACTGACTTCAGTGAAATGTGCCATTAAAATACACTGATATTTAAGGCTTTGGAAAACGTTAGAAAGTATATAATAGAATAATTTATCTAAAAGTGTTTAGATGTGGAAGTGCTGTCGAGATTTAAACTGGCAGAGAGAATGGTGCCGGTATAAAAATAAATTCATCTACGTCCACGGGCATGCAATCTCTCTTGGAAGTGAGTTTTGTGTTTTATCGCTACTTCTTTTTACTGCACAATCTCGGATAACAACAAATCGTATGACGTCTACAATGTCTCTCACGGGTACCGAATCATCACAGACATATTGCGACTTTCTTAGCAACTATGAGAATTGTTTGAAGTCTGATGTTTCATTAAAAATCTGATGTAGTATTAAAATTTTATTAAAAAACTCGTTTTATTCGAGACGTACCACACGAAATGAATAAAGAAATGACAATCAATGTTTTACACTCATGTATAACGCATAGGGTTGTCACGCATTGAGAAGATCTAATTTTATTGTTACAACAAAAACCACCAATATACGATAGATTTATTATCTGCTCAAGAAGGAAAACTTCACGGCATTTCATATGGCGTTGTGGGACCCCCATAGACCATTCATCAGATGGAGAGAGACACCAGTTCTATTTATAAGGAAATTTATTGGGGTTATAATTTGCAATACATTCAATTATGTATTTAAACAGGAAACAAATAAATCAACAATCTACATTTACATTAGAATGCAATGTTATTGTATTATGACATTATTAGCTAGCTTACTTGCTTCAGCCGCGTGGGCATAGAATGTACAAACACACAAACAAAGTCGGGGACATATCTCAGTTAATACGATAAAAATGTGCGCGAATCAATAATGCAACGTCACAATAGATATTCTAGCAATGTTGCGTTAAAATCTCACATCAATCCACCGACTATATTTCGAGTGTTGCGATGATAGATAAGACGCTAAATTTTTGTATATAAGACTAACTTTGCGACCGTGGCTTTCCCCCGCGTGAACATGCAATGTATTCTTTCATGTTTTCTACTGCTCGATCTTGCTGTGAATTTCGATCTCGTTTCTGCCTTCGTTTCTAGTCCCGGTAATGTTCCTCATATTAATTTCGGTCACTATATTGACTCTAATCCCAGTCCCGCACTAACTTCGACCCTATTTTTAAGCTCTCAATTCTGCTCCCCGTCCTGCTTTTATTTTCTCTACCGTTACCGGTTACGGTTCCGATTTATATGAAGCCGGTAAAAATGCTAGTATCAAAATAAAATATTGAATATATTCCTTGGAGATGGTGTAGCTTTCCATGAATGAAGGAATTTTTAGAATAGACCTAGTAGTTCAATGCAATAGTGTAACCAAACAAACTAAGTCTGGAAAATAATGCTTGTCGCTATAATAAAAACGTACGTGGATTTTAATGCAACGTTGTGTAAAAATTTTAATCCCATCGACCGACTACTTTTCGAATTTTGTGATAATAAACATATAGGGGGCAGAATTTGTATATATCAGATAAATCATGCACCATAACGTTCAATGTCACAATTATAGGACACATAGAAAGTAAATGAAATTATACTACAGATTTATTATTACTGCAGCATAAATCGAAATTGCGTTGAATTTGTATATTGGCTTACTTTATAATATTTATTATTAGAATAGCAAGAATGGAGTATTAATAATTATAGTAACTAACAGTATTCATGTATAATTAAAAATATCATTCAAATCATAAAGCTTATTTGTGAATTTTTATCAAAATTAGAATTCATTGTTAGCAAAAATTCATTATTAACGACATGGACAATTCGCAGAGAATAGTCGAGATTTAGCTACAGAACCCAGTCCGGTTGTTCAATGACTAGTCAGTATGAATGACATATCTGTGGGGTCCATATATTTTATTGAAGTGAAACTTTTTTATCGGGGTTGGAAAAAAATTTAGTGTAACATTTTTTCGTTACGCGTCACATTTTTCCGTTACGCGCCATCTTTTTCTTATCCCTACCACGCGTGATTCGAAGTATACTTTCTCCAGCGGAGTAGGGATTGGTAAATGTCTCCAATGTATTTTGCGGCCCGTTTTGAGTAGTTACATTTTTTTAAGGTTATTTCAGGTTAACCTTAGTTTTTGATTGTAAATATCAGTGAGTTAAGCCATTAATTACAATGATATATAATAACGATAACAATAATAGTAATAATTCTATTATAATTAATGAAATGCTATAATCTTAGTAGCAGAAAGGTGAAATACTTGTATTATTTTTGTATCCATGTCTATGATAATAAAAGCCTTTTGCATAAACTTTATCTAATTTAGCTTTATTCAACCAATTTCTGTGAAGTTGTAAATAGTAAATCATTTATCGAAAAATGATGTCATAAAGAAGGTTCACTTCTTACGTGTGTACACTAATACACACACACTTTTTTTTATTCCATACAGGTTACCCATATGGCGCCTATATATTCTTCATTATGGGTTCCGTACAATACGCAGAAAATTTATCTGTCTAGGTTTCGTCATCGGAGCTTACACCGTAATTTCATTTACGGTATAAGCTCTGTTTTAAACTTGAAAGATAAGTAAATATAGTTTATTCACAAACGGTCTCCGCGACCTTCGAAAATATTCAAAAGGGCTGCATTGTAATAATTTTAACAGCCGAGCCAGCTCCACTTCTACGACATCAAAAGTGGGGGTTGACGTCCTAGAAACTTCCAGGGTTACGACCCTCGTTTCATCCCCTTTGAACCGAATAAAACTAAAACAACCCTATGAAGTAAATTCGCATAGGCCGTGGTGCGGGGGCGTGCGCCTCCGCCATTAGCATTCTGACAGTAATAGTTTTAAGGGTGGGTTTTGACGGCGGCACAAGAGCGCAGAAATGACATTAGACCGCCGGTGGACGCCGCCCGCGTCGTTTTAAAAGGTTGTTATGATTTAGTCCCTTGTTTTATTCAGAACGAGGTTAAGTGCGACGTGGACAATTCGTGATAGTTATTACATTTGTATATACCCGCCCCGGATTCACACGGTTAGCACAAGTTATCTATAGTCAGATGACTTTTGGTGGATGGATGGGGATACCGACAGATACAGTGCCTTGCTACGCTAAGAACAAAAAAAATGTATGATATTGTAGGAAAAATATTTCACAAAATTTTCAAATTTTTAGGACATATCTTAAAAAAAAAATATAATGAAGCTATTTTACTTTACAGCTAAATCATACCAACGTTCATGGTGATCCATTGAACTGTATAAAAGTTAATATGCAGCGCCATCTGATGTCAAATGAAAGCAAAGGGGATAGCATAAAAACCTTTCTCACGAAAAAAATTTATATACATGCCAATTTTTGTGATGATTGGTTAAACGGTGTAGAAATTGATATGTTTCAGAACCATCGCGATAAGTTGTCGCGTCGCGGCGCCACGTGAGCGACCTCGAATTCTGCCCTGCGCTCGCTCTCCACGATCTATTATTTATAAAGAATTTATCTAGTCACTTACCTAAAGTAACACTTGATATTGTCAGTGATGTAAAGATCGCCGATGGCATTATTAGTCTCTGATTTTCCACATGCGTTCCACTCACCTCTGAACAAATTAGACAAACTATGGCAAATAATTGTGCAAACGACATACAGCACGCAATATTACTTGCGGACTTGCAGGTCGTTGACTGTCAGGGTAAGTTTTACTATAAAGTCTTAGAGCCGCAGCAATGTCACCTTTGCAAACTCCCCTGACGGTAAATCATGTTTGCTTTGATAGCAGTGAAAACCATTGTTATTAAACACTTCAATATTAATCACACACAATCTTAGTTTCAAAAACGTCAATATCGTAAACGTAATACTTATACTACAAATGTAACTTAATACTAATACTATACTATAATTACAAAAAACATTTCCATCGTATAAAAATAAAAAAAAACAGCTATTAAATAAAATACCTAGCTTCCGTCAAAGTTCGACAACCGCATGTGGCTGTGCGACGCGATGACTGCAGGCCCCGCTTCACTTGTGGCAACGTATAGTCGAAAGTCGCGTGGCAGCTGTTTCTAAATAAGGTTGTTAGTTCATGAATTTTTAGTACATTTTCTAGACTATTTTTCTTAGAAACGGCTATTTTGATGGCTATAGTTTCTTTGGCTAAATTGTTCTAAAAAAAAGCAGATTATGAACATTTGCTGAAAGATGAACGATCGATACGGTATTGTATTTATATATACAAATATTCATTTTTTAAACACACAGATTACCGCGGAGTAACGCGGACGAAGCTAATATATAGGTGGTACTTAAAATTTTTAGAATTGGCCACTTAGAAACTATAAAATAAAAAAAATATGTATATTGTATTCATCTGTCATATGTTTTTACAAAATGGCAACGAAAATAAAATTGTTTGTCTAACATTAAAATTAATTTAATGCGAGGAAATTATGGTGCAATATTTTTTTATGATTTTCATTGCCACTATTTATAACTGGTGCAACGAGTTCAAACGTGGCGCACTACTTTGATTGACGATCTGCATGAGGGATGTCCTTCTACGGTAATGACCGAAGACAACATTAGTGCTCTGCGACTCACGATAAAGACTCACAAAAGGTAACATATGCAGTAGATTTGGACAAGCTTAGGCATTGGTATGACTCAAGGGTGCAAAATCTTTCATGAAAAATTAGCAGTTAGAAAGCTTTGTACTTGGTGGATACCTCATAATTTCACTGAAGCTCGAAAATTCCGTTGCGTTAATTAATGGCGCGAAATGATGCAAAGATTTACCGGTGGTGAGGTAAATGCTGTATATTACAGGTGACGAAAGCTAGATTTACTGTCATGGCGCTTGCCTGCAACATGCATTAACATGCAGCATGCAACCCACCACTGACCCTCGAATCTGCCTCTCCACTACGAATCTCTATCCAAATGATTGAATATTGATTCCAGAGGATTGACAGATATCGATCACCTACGCAAATGTTATTTATTTTTATAATTATCTTATTCCGCTAATTAATTATAAAAATAAATACACTTGCTTAGGTGTTCGATATCTGTCAATTCTCTGGAATCAATATTCAATCATTTGGATAGAGATTCGCAGTGGAGAGGCAGATTCGAGGGTCAGCGGTGGGTTGCATGCTGCATGTTAATGCATGTTCCAGGCAAGCGTCTACTATGGGTTTCCGCGAATTATCACCTCACACAATACAATTACTGTCATGATTCCAAAACCAAAAAACAATCTGCTCAGTGGGCCCTTCCTTGAAAGGAAAGGAAAGTAGTAAATTAAAACGAGACCGAAGCGTCAAAAAAAAGATGGTAGTCTCTTTCATCTGAATGACAGACCATTATGCAAAAATCGTTTTAAAAGATAAAAAACTGTTACTGCAGATTAGTATTTTCAAAATAGAAAGTTCAAGCAAACAATCTCATACCAGGATTCTCTTTCATCATGACAACGCCTCACCTCATACTACCAGACAAAGAACTAACTATTTGGGAGATAGTTGAAATACTGGCTCACCTACTTTACAGACCCGACCTCACACCATGTGATTTTTATATATTTTCTAAAATGAAGGAAATACTTCGAGGAAAGTGGACGAAGAAGAAGCAGTTGTTACTACATATGAAAAATTCGTCGAAACAACCCCTAAGTGCGAACGGGCAAAGTGCTTCTCTCAGTGATTCTGTCAAATGCAGCGATGTGTTGATCTAAGCAGATACTATTTTGAACAACAATCATAGTAAAAATAACTTGCTAGTTTGCTCAGTTTTTGATTTTCTAATGAGTTTCAAATTGACCCATTATACTAGCTTCCGTCCGGGGTTCTCCTTTTAACGGTTTTTAGAGCTAAAACACTTTAAAAAAAATGTGGAATTAAAATTTTATTTTAAAAGTTACTTTTTCTTTAATGTCAGTTTTAAAACAGACAATGGAAGAGGCTCTTAATCTAATAAATTGGGATGTCTTTCATACTTTGCTTTTCCATTGGCGGTGTCATTGGGGTCTTTTTTATATTGTATGCTAGTTAAAATCAAACGAGCAAAGTCATAGCACTTTGTAAGACTACGTTGCGAGTTTTAACATTTAATGACAAGTGTATATCATTTTTCACACGCTTTCATGTTAAGTCACGACCCTTTAGCTCGTGCAATATAAGTTATGCGGGATTGCAGAAGAAAACTGCACATTCCATTGTGTTCTATTTTTTGTTTCCGACTCATTGCACAAAAAGTGAATCTCTGTAAATATTAAAAAGTGAATGTAATGCGATCGTTTGTTTGTTTATGTGCCATAGTGTAAATTGTATTTTTTGCATTTTCTAATATGATCATCTTAAATCTTAATGTTAAATTTAACTGCTATAGTTATCATTGCTCACATTAAGTTAGATTTCATTCCTTAGAACACACTTTAAATTTACTGCTTAAACCTTAGTCACCTATGAATAGACGTTCTTTATTTTCTACAGTTTGTTTCCTTTGCAACGACTGTAGTGAGCTATTGTTCACTACAGTCGCAATGAATATAACGCTTTGTATTCAAAGCGTTATATTCATGGATGACACGTTTGGAGTAATCAAACCACTCATCTGTCTTGAGACGAGATACTGCCGCGTCTTGGAATTCCTAAATTTTATTGAAATACATTTTTTATTTATTTAATACATCATAATGAAGATAAATACAACACATTTGTATAAATTTTGACACTCTGCGTGTGCGATGGTCATATAGAAGAAATTCATTACTATTAAAAAAGACGACAGCGAAGAAATCTGCTAATTACCAATACCAAATGAGATTTCATTTTTCTTAACCGCACTCTCGTTGAACTTGCCTTTCACATTTTGACCAAATCTCTCTATAACCAAAGACTGAACGAAAAGCGTCGATTTCATATGGAGGTTTTGAAGTGGACAAAATTATGTAAAGATCATTTAAAATATCGGGATAACAAATGATTTTAGTCTTAATTTAATGAATATATACATGAAATACTTCAAATTATTTTTCAAATTGTATGGAATATATGTGCAACCTCTAAAATTTTTGAGAAAAATTTTTAAACGAACCTTGTTATTATTATTATTTTGAGGAATTTCATGATTCGATGTATGTGGTTGAACTCTGGGTTCGCGTGCCAGTGTGCTTCTGCGCAAAACCGGACAAGCTTTTTTCAGGTAGATACCCTCTGGACCAAGTCTAAGTACCTTGAGTAATTTACTCCTCAGTGTAATTGCTCCAGTTTATGCCTTTAGGAGCCTTGAGCCTGTAATGGCCAGTAAATATGATCCTGTAAACGGTTACAAGATAAAATTATATTAATGAACGTACTTAAGTAAAAACAGCATTTATTTATACTGTTAAAAGCGGAGTTGCAATTGCTGAAGTCACTTTTGGAGCTTTACAAGTCTGTATGATCTTCTAAAGTACGCGTCTCAAGAGAATTTTGCTTGTTGGTCTCAATTCGGTTTTTGCTTTTGATATCAGTTTTCATTGCGATTTTGTTTATTATTTTCGGGATTTATCGCAATCGATTCCGATTTCAATCCTGGTTTAGTCCCTGACAATATTATGACATATAAAGTTAGGCTGAACTGGAAATTTACACCTATAATTTCAACAGAAAACTTTAACCTCCATATTATTATTGACTTTAAAATTGACAGCACATCAATACAAACATTTTATCTCGACCTCGAATTATTAAGGATCGATTTTCCAAAACGATGAATGAATGAGACATTTTCTTTATTTGAATCCAAAGCCAAAATAGCAATGTTGACAGTCTTCAACATAATATTTACTCATGTAGAGATTAATTTCTGAAAATGCCTACTTGTTGCATGCCTACGTTACGAACCTCTCGTGTCTAGTGTTACTTAATTTCAGTATATTAAGCTTTACACAATGAGTCGGCCAATTAAGACTTCTCTGTTATATCATATATAACCGTACAGTTTACTAAGCCCACAGAAATTTTAACGTCCTGGCCTATAAGTAAACAGACATTAGGGCTCGGTTTTCCTAAAAGGGAAATCCCTTAAAATTGACTCTTTGTGTTCTATAAGGTCAAACGTTAAGTATTAAAGTGTTTACACAGAGTACTAAATGCGCGCCTTAAATGGATTTCAAAAGGCATCCAAAATGAGTTCTATATTTTATGGTATCTGATTATTACTCGAAATTCCATGTATTTTTATGTATAATATTACAAACATAACATTGCACTACAACAGTGGATCATATATCAACAATAGTTATAGATGAGGTGAAGCCGATGAACTGGAGTGAGACGCGCACGCGTGGATAGTTGCAATTAGCAGTCCACAGACAGTATAATAAATCAATGGGAGTCGTAGAACCGATGAAATCTTTTTTCAAACTAATATTTCTTAGGGACAAATGAGCATGAAGGCTTCTAGAGAGTAGAGCGGTGACCGCCGCCCATGAACAGCTGCAACTTAAGGACATTTGCTCTTTACAGGCCACTTAAAAATAAAAAGGCTTGTTTATTAACGACCTCATGTGTGCAAATCCGTAATCTCAAAAAATTACACATTTTCACATAAAGGATAAATTTGCTTTTCTAGAAATTTAAGAGTCGTGTTTAGAGAAAACGGTTATCGAGATATTCCGTGTGAGACGTCTAAAAATTCAAAAAATAAACCACAATTAGAAATGTTGTGTGGTTTTAGATAATCGTCTATTTAGACGAATCTGCAAAGACGAATTTACATTAACGAGATATATAACAGCACGTGGCGCCACGAGTAGTACCATTCTTCTCCTTTGAAAAAAATAGTGTTCTAAAAAATTTACCATGATCCATTAAGTTCAAACCTAAATTTAGATAAAAATGATTTTAGGTTTACGCCTAGAAGATTCGACGAATGTTTAGGAAAACATTCGAATATTTACCTTAGAGATAATAACACTCCTGTTTATCGCTATATGTAAAGCTCATCTGGAAAGCAGGCTGAAGCTAAACGGCGGTGTCGATGAAATTTTTAAAAGCCTTCCTAATAAGATAACCGTTTTTTGATAAACGTTACCTCATTTGGGTGTTATAAAATCGTCTGTGATATTATGTTTCGAAAGCTTTGACCGAACGCAATTTGTACGTGTTTAATTTTTTTTTTTTTGACACCGCATTAAGCCTATTTGTAATTAGCCATAGCATAGTCCGAGGAAGAATCTCCGTCTTCATACCGAAAATTACAGCATCCCAACTATTTTAAGGGTAGAGTGTAAAGGGCCGCAAGCGCTTACGCAACTATGTAAGGAGAGGCCCCTAAGTACTGTTTGCGGTCGTTTCCGCTAACCCGAACTCGTACAAATGGTGAACTCCGTGTTCCACGACGACGACGTAATTCAGGTTCGCGTCCGTCTTTTGTCCCACGACCTGAGTTCATTGCCTGCCCGGAGCGAATTCGCTGTCGAGCCTAAAAAGGTGCGGCTATCGGTGGTTTGGATCGTAGGGTGATTAAATATTTAACCGGCGTGATTCAGATGCGTGTTGTTAATTGTATACCATTTCATACGTAGTCAAAATGACGACTAAAAGCTTATTTCACTTATTCTTCTAATATAGGGTAATAAAAGACAGGGATTTTTTTTATAAAATTTATTATTTTATGTATCTTTTTATTAATGATAAGGATTATTACTTAATAAAATATATTCGCAGAACACTATAATTACACAGATATGTTATAGTCTTTTTCGTTATCAAATTTAGTCATTTACTTTAATTTTCAAAGAGACTATTAATTTTGTATATCTCAATAGTAAAAGAGCGGCCGTTGTCAAAGAACTGGCATTTATATAGTTTTAAATTGCTTATTTAGCGCATAAGTCCACAATAGGCACTTTAGCTAGACAAAGTCCATCGAGGCTTCCAATAACGAATGCTGTCGAAAAGAAGCGCCAACAAACTCGACAGTGTAACTTTTTAGCGACACCGACGAGCCCACATGAAATGATTGATGGATGTCGGTGAAGTAACAGATTTGTGCAAAGACCGTATCCTGTGGGGATCTATGGTTATCCTTCTGAGCGAGACGCGTGATTTCATTACGCCTCTTTGTTATCCAGAACACAAGTAATCAACAACTAAATGTAAAATCTCGTAATGCATGTTCGTTTGCATCTTACACATATCGCAACGATGTCTATGGTGTTACCATGAAAATGATAAAGTAAAAAGATTACATATATTTCTCTTTTGCAATCCTAAATGCAATTTAATTACTAAATATGCTAATAATACGAGCGAAATTATCCATTTCCGTCACGATTATCTGCATATACATCAAAGGATCTGCATAAGTAGTTGACATAGCGGCCGGGGGGCAGTGTCGCAGAAAATCATCAGTGAAGGTTTGTCCTCAAGGGAAGCAATACATATTCTCCACGGATGCCATTATGAACGAACTTGTCACTCACGATCCCGCGAGTTCTTCTGCCACTTCCTGTTTATGAATTGCATCGGTGATTGTAATGGATTTAATCAATTCTATAGCCATGTAGTAGTCAGTTTCTTATTTAATAATCAACTCATTCCAAAAAAAATCGTGCAGTAATCTACACTTTAGGGTAGAACAA
The DNA here is from genome assembly GCA_005406025.1 of Eumeta japonica. Classification (NCBI taxonomy): domain Eukaryota; kingdom Metazoa; phylum Arthropoda; class Insecta; order Lepidoptera; family Psychidae; genus Eumeta; species Eumeta japonica. The sequence continues at coordinate 109,860 of BGZK01000386.1, forward strand.
AATTACTCCTGTCTCGAATAAATCTGTGAAAATCGCTACCACTCATGGATTCAAAAATGATATAACATGAATGAGCCACAAATATATCATTTTGTATTGTATTGTATGAGGTGTTAATTCGCGGAAATCCATAGTAGACGCTTGCCTGCAACATGTATTAACATGCAGCATGCAACCCACCGCTGACCCTCGAATCTGACATCGGTTATTCACCATACCCCTTAATAATCATAATTTCCTTTTAGAATTAAATACCATTTACAGTATAGCATTGGCAAACGGATATAGCAAAAAATGTATTGATGGACTCATTAATAAAAAACCAAAAAGTATTATAAATAAAGTATCTATCCAACACAATCTAAAGATCAAAAGAAATATATAGCTAGTTTGACATATTTTGGTACAATTTCGGAGAAAATTTCAAGATTATTAAAAAACATAATATTTATACGGCCTTTAAAACAAATAATAATTTGAAAACTTTATGTAACAATAAAGATAAATTACACAATAATAAAAATCTGGAATTTATAAATTAACTTGTGATGACTGTAAATCAATATATATAGGACAAACCGGACGTTGCTTTTGAAAAAATATAAAGAACATATTTCGGCCTTTAAAAATAATAAATCAGACAGATCCCATTTTGCTAAACATCTATTAGAAACCGGTCATAAGCTTAATAATGATCACAAATTCGATGTCTTGCATGTGTGTGAGAAGGGTTACGTTTGAATGTTTTGGAATCCTTCGAAATTTTAAAACATAAAGATAATAATAATATGCTCAACGACCAAATTGACGTTTATAAATCGCCATTATTGGACGCTTGCCTGTAACTACTTGGGTAATGTTGGTGATGGTTAGTCTGTGACATTTGACAAGCATGTCTATCGGTGGTGATCTGTGGCTGTCTTAATAATGTTTTCGTCGCTCTTTGACCATTGCATGACAGCGGCCTGTTTAACGAGGTTGTGTTGGTTGTTTTAACGCTCCTTGCACCCTGGTGGATGTGACTGTCGGCAATTTCCTGAAGATGTGCCTTGTTGGCATGAAACGTACGTAGAACTAAACAATTTAATAGTTGGCGGAATTAGATAATTATAGTAATAAATAACACTTGCTTAGGTGTTCGATATCTGTCAATCCTCTGGAATCAATATTCAATCATTTGGATAGAGATTCGTAGTGGAGAGGCAGATTCGAGGGTCAGCGGTGGGTTGCATGCTGCATGTTAATACATGTTGCAGGCAAGCGTCTATATCATTTTGTTTATTCCATACTAGGAACAATCTCATAAAGATATGTTTAGCGATATATTAGTTAGGAAAAATTACTTATTTTTTTATATGAATTCGTTATTGCTAGCAGTAAAGTTCAAGGGAAATCAAGAATGGTACCTTCTCCCAGGATCTAAATCGAGAACGAAATTAGTAATGAAGCTGCAATTGAAATAGTGCGAAGAATAATAATAAAGATTGACATAGAAACCGGAAGCCAGACTAAAATGAGGTCTATATAAAACATGATGGGATTCGCTCTATAACTACGGGGAAGCCCTGTGTACACGCCCGGGACGGCCGTGAGGAATAGTCGGTTTAGGGTTCACCTGGATTTCGCCGCCGCTTTGTCCCAGGTGTCCAGGTGTTCGAACCGCAGTCGTCCAGTGACACTGTTTTTAACTATTCACTCCCACAAATTATATGTTTTCTGTAAAAAAGGTATATCAGTCCCGCACCGACCTGCGTAATTTGGTTTTCATTCGTCTGTACGTGTCGCGCATATCCCCCCTCCCGCGTGTATCAGCTGTATTTTGTTTATGAGAGACAAAGTATGATATTAAAGGAGTTAAAGTGGCGTTAACACCCCGTTTTATATTTGTATTTTAGTTTAATATAATTAATACAAAGCACTGTCATGGCCCATAACTAATGTCCAAATTAGATCGATATACTCTAGCCATTATGAACTAAAATAAATCATGTTATAAACACTTAATTGGACAAGTAAGATGTATTGTCAGGTTTTTATACTTATGTTTATTACAAAACAAATTCACTGTTTCTGAACGAAATAATTTTTATGTGTCAAAATGAACCAATTATATCGAGACTATTTGGCTGTCTGTTTTTTCTCGTTTTCCTCGGTGACTGCTATAAACGTGGATTTGAAATTTTACATAGTACCGAAAATCATTTCTCTTCTCTCAGTCCTGGTGAAATCATTTCAGATTTTTTTTTTTGTGAACTTGAAAAATTTTAAGAATTCAGATTTGTTCTATGTATAGCTCAAAACGAATTGTTTTTTCTTATAAATTTGAAAGGTAATATATTTTTAATTTTCAATCACAGTAGCTTGTGTCTTCAAATTGAACACGTGCGAAACTTTAATTCCATTTGAACACACCGAATCCTTCAAATACCCCTTCAATATTAAATTTCCAAAATACTGACTATCCAGCTCAGCTTAGATTTTTAAATATTAAAGTATACTAGTTTGGCCAGCATTTTCTCGGGTTGCTTTCTCTAACGTGATAGCCACTACTTGCCTAGAACTGCGTCTCCTGGTAGGGAAATAACCGATGCTGATAACGAAATATATTCTTCTACATGTCGCAATATCAAACGCGTATAAATCTTAAGGGTAGAAGCCCGGTACCCTATAAATTTGAAATGTCAGTGAAGCTAACCGCACCTTAAATATAAATCAATACCCTTGATATATGGCCACAGCCCCTTAATATAATATATAAGACTCGCTTCGAATACGATTAGAGAAATATATGTTGTCGTACATAATTTATTTTATAATCAATTTGTTTATCGATAAATGTTTGTGTGATAAATGTTTAATGGAAAGTAAAGCCATTAATCACATTAACAAACAACGATAAAACATTTTGTTCTCATGTATTAGTAATTTAAAAACCGCTCTACATTCGCATTACACCGCACGGGACGTATTGTGTAAAAATGAAATATTTAGAACGCATGTTCTAAATATTTCATTTCATTCCGATATTAAATCTTAATCGATGATTAAGATTTAATATCGGAATTCCTCAACATGTTTGTGCAACTTTACCCGTGATTAACAGTTAATATCGGAACGTTTTCCTGGAATAACGTTGACTTTTCTTTACACGAGGAAATACCGCGTGTAAACACAATACGTTACGTTACCAACGGCTAAATTGATGTCGCTACACGATACGCCGTCCCGTGTGGACAAAGGAACTCAAACGTGATCTCCGCTGTGTGAGTTTTTTTCCGGATTGTTTGTTATCGTTGACGTTATATTGGAATGCGGCTGGATAAATTGAATTTATAATTTTAAATTCCCTGTTATACGAGTGATGTGAGATACTTTTGAACTTTGACTCGCTACAGCTCTTGGTATGCGACGTTTCGTGGGTTAATAGATGCGGCAGAAATTTTTAAGAGCATGGCTAGAAGAAGCGTGCGTTACCTAATTTACAACAATAGAATTCTTCGGTACCGCCTACAGGTTGCGTTTGTGTTGCAGCGGATCAGCCACCGCCAACGCTTTCATACTTGAAAAAGTAGTGAGTACCTAAAGTCGGTCCAATACATACCGGACTCTGATTACCTCTTTCGCTCCTTATCGAAGTTGCACGTCGTTGCCGGCTCCAGCTAGACACATCTAGTTTATTTTTTGGAATTTTTAGGTTTTTGGCGCGCTTATTTAAGTCACGTTTTACATATAAAGATTCCACCTAAGTACTACTACTAAGGCGTACATTCCAGTCTTTCTTTACTTCAGAGTATGGATTTGGCCCTCCATGCTGGCCTTGTACCAGTCGGGACTCCATAGTCTTTGCCGCCGATGAAGTGACAATGGCTTAACGTTCTTCCCTAGGCACAAAACGAATGATTTTAACATATAATATAATATCTTCGGACATATTTATACAGCACCATCTGGTCCCAAACTAAGCAACGAGTCCTGTATAGTACAGACCTCGTTGCTTTCTTAACGCATATGTCAACTATCTGGTACCCATAGGGGTACCAGATAGTTGACATATGCTTTTTTTGATGTAAATATATACATACAATACATAGAAACACGCATACTCAAGACAAACATTATTTTTAATCAAATAGATAAAATGTTTGTCTTGTCCGGGAATCGAATTCAAGTCCCAAGTGCAGCGAGTAGGGTCACCGGCAACAGCGCCAATCAGGCTATCTCTAACATTTATATATCTATGTTTGAGAAGTAAGAAATGAAGGTATCTCAAAAAAAACTGTTATAATAGACAAAAACAGTGTGTATTGCCGTACAGTAGACGCAAAAGTACTTATTCATGTACACTTTTATAACTTCAGGATGTAGAGAAATATACAGAGTAGGCAATTTCTTTCATGCCCGAAATATAGCCGAAGCGGTTTACGACTTCACGTCTAAAGTGTCTGCCAAAAATCAGGCATAAATCTTTATCGACGTCAAAAGAAGTGCTCGCGAAAATCAACCTTACGTCAGATTCTATAAAACCCTTTTTAGCTTATAAATATCAAAAAGAAGCTTAGTTTAATATTTAACAGAATGTAATCTCTACGTCGCGAAGTATTAAAGTGCAATTTCGTTAAGGAGTCGAGACGAGTCTGACGATTTATCATACTGTGACAAGCTGATAATTTTGAAATGATTTCTGACGGGATTTTAGTAGATAGGGCGTGTACGGCTTGAAAGGATATTTAATATTCATCATAACTAGCGCCGTCTGCGCATGTGTTCGATCTTTTATAAGGAACTACGATTGAAATTCGCGGTTTCTGTCATTTGTATGCGTTTTATACATTCATGTTATTCTCTATTCCAAGACTAAACTAGAGAAATTCTTTTAGAATCGCCTGAATTTTTTATACATTCGAGTTTATTTTGCAGTTCAAGTTAACTGTTCAACATTTATTCGGGTCTGATGATCTGATGATAGAGGCATAGAGAGTGAATTGTGAACGTCCCAATCTAGATTCGTTCAAATTTAGACATTTCATCGTAAGCATATGCCGTTTTGACCGGTGTCGTTTAATGCAATAAGTTGCAAATACTGTCATTAGAATACATGCAAATCCTAATACTGAAAACTCCATACCCCTAAAGGGGGTAAAATGTGGCTCAAAATTTTCAAATTAAATAGACATTTCGACTCGAAGCTTCGTAAAGGTATTCTTAAAAACAAATAAGCAAATACGTGTTTTGCGATTTTTTTTCAAATTGACCCCTTATGGGATGAAACCAAAACCTAAAAATCGATATTAATGAGGTTATTGAGGATTTTTAAGGCTTTGATTACGAAAATAGCGTTTGTTTCGGGGTGCGATTTAAGTTTTTTATCAATTAGGTTTAATAAGTGCAACAGGAGCTGAAACACTAATCTGTCTGTCTGTTCGCGCATCACGCTAAAATGGTTGCACGGAATTGAATGCATTTTTCACAGGTAGGGCGTGTTTCTTCCACTCCACGTTCACGCGGGCGGAGACACGAGCGAAAGTTAGTACCTCCTAAAATCAGTGGGACTCGTTATTTTCTTGAGGGATCTCTATAGTGATGCTGTTGATAACTGTTTCCCTAAACGCTAATGCTAATGACCGTAGACAAATGGCTATTGTTGCTATTTCACTAGTAATCTTGCATATCGGCCCTTAGGGACTACTCGTTTCGTGTCCGCGCACAAGTTTGCTTGCTTCATTATCATCGCACTGCAACTGCTCGTGTTAAATTGCAGCGGACGACGAAGAGCTGCAAAAATAGAATCGTTAAAAACTTATCCTTACTGAAGTCGCATACTTTTAATGTATTGGATAGTTCAGACAAGCGTGCGATGGGTTATGTCTTAAAGCGGTTCCGTAGCGATTCCGGAAACTATTTTTTTTCATTCATTGCCAATTTTTTAACGGTTGTATGCGCAGAAACAAATTTTGGGTTTATGCGTTTGCGCCTACCTATGTTGGTATGTGGAGAGTTTTATTTCTAAGTGCCACCTAAATAATGAAGTAAATTGGTATGATGATGGTATAACGTGTCATTAGACGACTAGATTGTATAATGTGCTATTAATCAAAACAGTATTAACGTTGAGTCTGGAGATTGTCTTAAGTTGATGTCATGGGAAATGTCTAAATTCCAACAAAACCATTATAGTCTAAGATCCGGCATTAGAAAAATATACGCTCATCTGTTAATTGAATCAAATAATGTTTTACAGGGAGATAACAATCATATATATATATATATATATATATATATATATATATATTAGTAGGCTAAGTTAAAAATGTTTGCCTCCCTTTTCAGAAAAAACCTCATAAATTACTCCACATAAATTTTATATCATTTCATAGATAATTGCTTGCTCTACCGGAATCAACAAGTAAATAATTTATTATTTTTTTTTTTTAAATTAACTAATTATGAAAATTATCTATTTGCTGCCAACTGACGACTTTAATTTTGAAATAATGTTAACATGATTAACGGTCGGTAAATTGTTTGATCTGTCATCTGAGCTTCATAATGTAATATAACAAAAAGAAGAACGTTATAAACAGTGTCCAAAATTAGGAACGAATTGAAAAACTGCAAAAAATTTTGATTCACTAAATTGAAGTGATCGATTACACAGGAAAATCAAGCAGAAAGACGTTGAATAAGTTAAATTGTATCAGATAACTGTATATATATATTGTTTATGAAGAAGTTTTGTAATAAAAATGATATAAAATTAATATCTACAGTCATTTTTTAAACTGATAATTATTATACATAATTTGTGCGAATTGCCTGTCCAAAGGCACGGGGTACGTCTAGTATTATAAATTTACAAGAACAATGTCTGCCACCATAGTCCTGCTGCTATTAAAATTAATTAATAATCAATTCTTTGCTTCTTATGTCAATTGCACATCACACGTACAAAACTTTCGAATACGAACACCTCGTTACGACAAGCGGCGACCTCTACGACCGCCGCCGCTGGCTGCGGCCGGGAGTGAGCAGGCAGACGAACCGAACTTATTTCCCTCATCTGATAATTAAAAAATATTAACAGATAAATAAAATTTGCAAAATTTTAAATATATTTACGGCTGACAATTACTGTGAAATTATTTGCAGCCTACATAAAAAAAAAATTAAGTAAATAACATTATAAAATTAAATGTTAATAGCGGCAGAAATACGGCGGCAGGCGTTGTTATCATAAACAAAAAATATTGTTATCTGCCTTTAAAATATTATTTAAGTCAATTAACAGATGAAGGTACATTTTTCTAATGGCCGGGTCTTAGACTATTTCTGGCTACCGTTAATCCTCGCAAAATAAAAGAAAATGTCAATGTAATTTAATTATAGTTTTATCAATGTTGCTGACATTGCAATAAGTGACAGAAGCCAACGTATTCGGTTTTACATACAATCGTATAAGTGTACGAATGCAATGAAAGAATTTTGGCAAAAGGGTAGATTTTAAAACGTACATTTTCATATTTAGTCTCTGCTATCATATTTTATGTTTGCGTATTGGCGTATTGTAGCAATTGCACTAGTTTATTGATTAGCATGTGAACTCAATGCGGACGCGCGGCACGTCACGGCCGGCGCGTCCGTCACGGGCCATAATCAGACTTTTACCGGAAAAGCCGGAAAAACTAGGAAAAACCATTGCGATACCATTCTCATATTGAAACACTTGGGTTATGTAACAGTGTAAATTGTGTAGAAGTTGTGGCAAAAGTGATTCCTGGGTGTATATATTCATATTTCCTAATCTTTATTGCTGTCTTGTAAGCGAAAGGAAGATATTTATGTTGATGATAGTTGGTGTTTTTATTTATTTTGTCGTAACTGATTTTTTTTTATTTTAATGTACTGCAGCGGAGCCATGTTATGCTGCTCGAACGGTAAGAAACCACACTCTCACAAAATACAGACGTGATGCAAAAGCCTCCGCTGTTATATTTCGTCGAGTGAATGAGAGTTCCGGTAGCCCACTCTTTCCTCCACCACCTCCTTGCTTTCCCTACTCACCTCTTCTCAGGTATTCTATTCCTATGCAAGAAGCCGGCAGCACAATTGCGACCTTTCTGGTGACCATGGAAGTAGTAGACTACCTGCTTTTTGGAGTCTAGTATGCCCGTTTGCCCTTCGATCTGCTAAAATAAAAAAAAAACAGTTGCGCTGTGGAAAACAGTTGGAATTACCAACAGTAGATTGAAATCTATTGATGCATATTCACCCACTTTTCTGGGTGTTGCGGGATACGTGAATGAAGGTAAATAAAAAGGAATTATGAGGTTTATTGGGAATACAAAAAACAATTATCCTAATCTACTGACAATTTCTCGTCGAATAGTCAAAAGTCTTTTCAATAGCCATTTACTGATGCTCGGACAAAAATAAAATCGTATTTATTTTCACAATATTTATGTTATTTATGTATATACATATATTATTTTCTTAATTTATCAATAGCTAAATTAATTTCGTCCGAACGTTCGTTGTTACATAAGTAGTAATTAATATCGCGCTCAGTGTTCAGATAGAAAAAGGTGGCAACAGCGGAAACAGATGGTTGTACGACGTAATCTATATTCATAAGCGTGCCACTCGTATTATTGAATACAAATGTTTTGCCCCTCGATCCATGAATTAAATATTTTGTTGCCGTTAAAATCGGGAATCCTTTTAAGCCACTCAACTATTTTAATCTAAAATTCTAAATTTACATCACGTTTTTAATCCCCGACGCGAATAGCGAGATGTTGTAAGTTTAAGTGTGTATGTGTGTATCCGTGTGTATGTGTGTATCCGTGTGTATGTGTGTATCCGTGTGTATCCGTGTATCCATGTGTATGTGTGTATCCATGTGTATGTATGTATCCGTGTGTATGTGTGTATCCGTGTGTATGTGTGTGTCCGTGTGTATGTGTGTATCACCCAAACGACCGAACCGACTCACACTTAGCTCTTTTTTGTTTGAAAAGTAATTTGTTTGCAAGAACACCTTATTGTACATAAAAAAAAATAGTACCAATTTTTAATTGCTCCGATTTAGAGATTTTATGCTTTTACAGCTCCAAAGAAGCGTGACCTAGATCTTTTTTTACCTAAAAGATTAAGTACAGGACCCGTGTCTGTTCGTTGCCGCCGACGGAGCTGGTGCCAGGTGTGACCAACTGCATGGTACTCGTACAGGTCCTTGTTTTGCAATGTGGATGGCTACCGCGTAGAGATAACGTGCCTTCCTCCTTGCACAAATGTCATATTAATTGCCTACGCCTATCATTACCTACACGGCAAGAAAGAATTTCTTAAACCGAGAAAAGTAAATTGTTATGTACACCAAGTGATTATTATTTTCAAAACAATAATATAGTATATTACTAAGAATATTTTTGTTTTGAATATAATATTATTGTATTTAATTCTTCCAATAACAAAGACGAACTTTTTGTATCAAAACAAAGTTTGTTCTTTGTTACAACATTATGTGTAATTGTGGAAAAAAAAGTGAAATTGTTAAAGCAAGAATGTGGCACTTATTCCAAGTTATTACGAGTGTTGTGTAAGTAAAAAAAATAATATGACAATCTAGTTTTGAAAATAAGAATAAAATTGTAAAATGAAAGCTTATATTGTTGTTTGAAGTATGCCGTAAATTCTTAGTTTAAACTTATTCTTATAATAAGTGAATAATTCTATTTCAAAATTCAAGATGCAACAACGGCGATGACAATGTCTAAATTTGTATACATATATATATTTGTGTGTGTATATGTGTATATATATATATTTGTGTGTGTGTGTGTGTGTATGTAATTTATATTTAAGAGTTTACACGAGATCGCAATTAAAAATATTTTAAAAAATGTTATTTTATAGTTTCATTTGTGGGGATTTATGTATTCAATCATCCAACAACACAGAAATAATGTGAGTTGTCATATTATCGGATGTAGTACCGAAGTACCAGTAGGCTTAACGTTATTATGTCAACGACATAAGGGACTGCATGACATAAATTAGACAAATGACACTACTTGATATTATCAATACAATCATGCAGGCCCAGGCTGAGCACCACTTGTATTTCAATACTTCGTTGTAAATAAACATGAGCAAGTTTTTCCGTGGGAATTTATTCATACCGAGGCAGACTCGAAAGGCGTCGAGCAAAGCCCCGTTGCGCAGGTACTCGCGAACGATTTAACTCAGTTCTGATACACGTTCTCCGCGCAGTGTCGTCGGCGCCGAACGTGACGCCGGCGGACGACGACGACGACGACGAGCCGACGAAGCCGGAGGCCGACGACGACGGGAGGGTGTACAAGAACCCGCGCAACTCTCGGCACCTCCCCAGGGGACGAGGGCAGGCCGCTGGGTGAAATCGTTTTGGTCAACCCAGGCATCCGGTTTCCGGTATCTCGTCTCTGTTTATCTGTAGTTTTGTCTACGTGAGAAAGTGTAACAAATACGTCCGCGACTACCTCTTGTCCCGTGCTCTGGGTACGGGGAATAGATTGGTCGTCAATATGTACATATCTTTGAGGACATACATATACTTGTGATATTATTGAAAGAAAAATATTTTATTGCTCGTACCGCCCATTTATCAGTTTTTTTTTAACATATATAGGAACGTTCGCAAATCCCTCTCCACCCAGTATTCTATGGAAATTAACGGGTCACGTGTTCAAAAACATTTGATCTAGATCATTCTGCGAAGCACCGCCACCTATTGTCTATGCTGTCTGTCTGTTCGTACATATGTGTATCTGCGAGACAGTATGTATGATACCGTGAGAGTTTACGACGTCATACACACTATCTTATAGACACATAGATATCACAGCAGAAGGTTAAACGATGTAGCTTGGCCTTATTCAGAGCTTCAAAGATGAGAATCCGGCTATATGTTATCGTTAAGATATATTTTAGGTCAGTTTTTAGGGTGACTTTTCATTATTGTCACAATAGATCGGCCTACGTGGCATAGAGGACGAGAATAGTATTTCAATAATGGGTCTAATTTTGTTTATTGCCCGAGCGCTGTAAATTTGTAAATAAATTTTCTCAGCTCAATGCATGAAGGTGTAGATTTCAACTGCTATTCTTTCCTTATCATTATTTAACATCATCATTTCTTTATTTATCTTTCTCATAAATTTCGACAGAAAATAAAATAATTTTTGATTTATTTGATAAGGATATAAATTGATTGAAAATATTTGCTACTTCATAGATATATTTTTTTCAAACTTCTAAAGCTCACTCTTATTTCCCAGAATGGTAAATAGAAGTCAAATGCCCAAATGGTGCAATATTTGAGTATCGTGTTTATTCTATTTGTACCATAAATCGTTACATGCAAAGCCCAGTTTCGGGTGCTTTTAGTCCTTTTTCAATATGCCATTGGGTTTGCCAGTGTAATTGTATTATTTCTTTCCATATGACCAATCCACTCTTTAGTCCCTACATTTTCTTTCAAATCGCACAGTTCCGAATTTTGATTTTTTATAAAAATAGGTAAATTAATATTATCTGTGGGTTATCGCAAGTAGAAATAATTATTATTCGAAGAAAAAATACAACTGAATGTCCATGTATATACAAATTATGTGTTAGGTCGGGGAAAAAGGTTTTTCGTATTTTATAAAGTTGCAGTAAAATCTCTTTGGTGCTGCTGCTTGTGTCTGCAGGTTTTGTTACCATTAAATAAATGATAAATAAATGACATTAAAAAAAAATTAAAAGGTAAAACGGTGTTTTACCATTTTTTGTTGTTTGTCTGTCCGACACAAGCTGCGAAAAAAGTTTGTGACTTTTATAGACCTAATGCAGTATCGGTAAGAGAAATACAAAACTGGTTCAAGCGTTTTCAGTCCAGTAATTTTGACGTCAAAGATGAACCTCGCTCTGGTGGACCTGTTCCGGATAAAGTCTATGCCATTTTGGAAAAAGTAGAGCAAGATCAGTACGTTAGTTCTTACGACATAACTGAAGAGCTAAGGATTGACCTATTTCTAAAAAGTTGGATATACAGAAAAGTTCGAAATTTGTATCCCACAAGAGGTCACTGAAAGAAATGTAATGAATAGTGTATTCATTTGTGATTCTGTACTGAAACGTAATGACGGTTTCATTACGTTTCAACCGCTTTTGAGAAGATTTATCACTAGTGATGAAAAATGGATAACCTACAACGCGCGTAAAAGATCATAGTCAAAAGGCAAGCAAGCTCCACAGACTGTAGTGAAACCCCGATTGAATTGTTAAAGTATATAATATGAGTATGGTGTGATTGGAAGGGAATTATTGATTACAAGCTTTTACCGCCGGGCAAAATCATCAATTCGGATTCCTATTGCAAACAGCTGATAAGACTCATGCAACAAGTACATAAAAGCGGCCGGTTTGTTCAACAAAAAGAACGTTGTTTTTCACCACGATAATGCCAGGCTACACACATCTCTAGCCAGTCAGCCAATAATGAGAGAGTTTGGTAAAGAAGTGCTAATGCATATATCATATAGCCCTGACCTTGCACCCTCAGATTTTCACCTGTTTCGGTCTCTTCTGAGTTCTTTAGGTAGTGTTAGGTCAACATCAAGTGAAGAATGTCGAGATTACTTGTCGCAGTTTTTTGATCAGAAGTCACAAAATTTCTACAGCAATGGGATTATGTCACTACTTACATAATAGCAACAAGTTGTATAATTAAATGTAAATAAGTTTTGATGAAAAATTATCTTGTATTTGTGTATAAAACACGAAAAAAAACTTTTTCCCCGAACATATATAATAAAAAAAATTGAAGTAAAAAAAGATGTAGACGGATTCTGTAGGTACAATAACAACACATATCAATATTTTTTAACTTTCCGCAATAAAAACTGAAAAATTTTCATATAATGGGAAAGTTATTGTTTTCATCCCAGTTTTAGAAAATCGAAATTTCACGATATCTTGTCATTTTAATGTCGTAAGTATTTATTTCCACTATTTTCTTATTGATGTCTGTATGTGCCTGCGAGTGCGTGCGTGTGTGTAAACGTCTTATAACTTTTCCTGAAAAATTTTGATAAATCAGGAAGATGCTGTTTTCATACCGATTTCGGAAAATAGAATTTTCACCAAAAAAATATTTTCGCCATTTTTTGATTCATAATTTTATATAAAATATTTACCTGTTCGAGGTTGACGAAAGCAATCTTATGTAATATAGTAATCTACCGAAATATTATCCCATTTCTGATGTTTCGATACAATTCAATTCTTTCTGTCCAATCGTCCCTCAGCGCTCCGACTGCCATATTCGACAATGTCAATACATTCTATGACTTGTGGAAGCTTAAGGCGCCTAATAAGAAACTGAAATGCGAGGTTCGTAATAAAATTTGACAGGGTAACCCTTCTAGAAAAGTTCCCCTAGGAACTGATCTAGTAGAAGTGGCTCGGGCGGGGGGATCCTACCTCACCCCCACTCCCGCACGATCGCCGTGTCTAGACAGCGTTGTCGATTCTCTATACATAAACTATCTGTTGTACGATACAAATTTAGGGATCCACATGAAAGATGGCTGAAAGCATATCCTCTGACCCGGCTCCGCGTCCACGTGTATGCGGACAAGTGCGAATAGGCCTCGCACCTTGAATGTTCCGTATTAATTTATAGATGTATGTACATATTTCATCTATCAAGAGTCTCGATAATTTGTGTCTAGTTTCGATACCGATACTGGCGAGATATTGATTCTAGGAATTCCGAAGTTTTTACTTTTTACAAAACCTTCTTTAGAGTTAGTTATCTTTGCAATATTCGATTTTTTTAAAATCCTAAGTTTTTTTAGCCTCAAGTTAAAAGATTTTATCAAATATGTTGGTCTACATCACAATCCATACATAAACGCCTTAAACGCAAGTGTAATTTTTGTAATCATAAAAATATTTTTTCCTATAATATAACTACAGTTGATTTTCACATTTTTTCTTTTACTTTTGCTGTGAAATCCTGCTTTCGGTCAAATTTTGTAATTATAATTCAATGAAAATTTATTTGCGAGTTTCAAAATTAATGATGTAAGTGATTTGATAATTACGTTGACTTGGAAGCTTGATTTTTTTCACAACTCCAAGAGATCACAAGCAAAAGTATTTGATTTAAAATGTAATACCCTCAAAAATTCCTAAGAAAATTATTGGAGTCTTGACAGACAGACGGAAGCGAGGTGATCGTATAATGATTTTTTTTTACCTTTAGAAGTACGGAACCCTAAAAACAATCAATTTTGAATCATACTCGCAAATAGGGAATTTCTTACCATCATACAACTTACGTATATATTATAGTTGTTAGTCACAACTTCCTAAGGATTACAATACATTTTATGGTATTACAATACAATAAAACAGCAGTAAGCGACTCTTAGTATACTCGGTTGTCGTAGTCGGGTTACGCAAAAATTAGGGTTCCGTGTTAACTATGTAAAAGTATGGAGCAATTCATCAAAATTTGGACAACGGATACAAATCAGACGAGCGATTGGAAAAGTAGTCACTCCATATAATTTATATGGAGCGTCTTTTATTGCAACCGCAAAACCGTGGCTTAAGTTTATTTTGGTCATAACATAACTTACAATTATCGTATAGTTGTACATATATATGCATGCAATATAGACTGCTAAAACCATAATAAACTTTCTTTTGGCTTTGCCGGGAGTTGAGTAATCATACAAGTCCAAACTCAAAACAGTCGCTATGTTGTGTAGTGGCTTTGGCCAGCTTTCTACTCCATCATCAAGACCCTGGGTACCATTTAGGATCAGTGAAGACAAATTAAACGAGCCAAAACTCAACCGAGCTATGTCGTTTGGTTGGGCTCTGTTCGCACTGCTAAATGAAATTCGCTTGGAAATAAATTCGCACCGCATTGCGGTTCAGTTTGTGCCAGATCACAGATTTATTCCGTGCAAATTTTTAATCACTAGCCCGGCTACTTCCATAAAATTCAATGTGATATAAAATTGCGAGAAAAAAAATCGTGCGGTAAAAAATATCGCAGTGCGGTCAGGCCCTTATATTGTATTTTGGCAAATGGTAAATTTTTAACAATTTCTTGAATAGCTTTTAAACTGTTTTTTTTTTATCGTAAAAAATTGTATATGTAGTCGTCCCTATTAGCACTTTCATTTGATACATCTTATGATGCAGTTCTAAAAACCTTTTTTCTGTGCACTTTTTGAGATTAATCATATTATTGTCTTAAGATTGGTTAAATATATGGCGTATATCATCTGGTTCATAATAACGAATCGATTGACATAAAATTCATCAACATAGGGCGAGTAGTTTAGGTAACACGGTGAAACATACGAAAATAGAATCATATCCTGTACTTCAAAAATCATAATCCTTTCTTTTTGCTTTGGCGAAGAGCGAATTAAAAAAAATAAAATTATTTTAATTCATTTTGGGGTTCACACTAACCGGGTCCTGTTATTTAATTACTGTCTCATTTTAAAGTTTGCACTATAATTACACAAAGTTTGACGCTTACGTGTATTAGTTTTTATAAAAGCAAAAATAAAATAAAAACACTTTTTCCTTATGAGAATCCTCCTTATTTCTTATTTTGTTATTATTTATTAAGATATCCGTCATAATAAAGCATATTCTATGGACATATTAACTGGATATCTATTTTATTCAAATAATAATTTGTTTTATTTTATTCCTATTTTATTCACCTAATCTATGTTAGGTGCATATAGATAAACAGACGGACGGACGAACATATAAACGGTGTAGACCGAATAATAGGGTCACCTCTGTGCTCTTTGCGTTTGCATACGGAAGCCTAAAAAGCACATGAACAAAACATGCACTTCACCGATTTAAAATCGCGTTACGTAGGTAATTTAACATTGCATTTTACGTTGCCGCAGATGCAGAAATGCCTGCGCAAGTGTTCGTCGGACGAGGATTGCAAAAGCAAAAAGAAGAAGTGCCTCTGCGACGGCGCCTGCGGGATGTCCTGCATCAAGCCAGGTCAGTCTGATTAACCCGACAGTCGAGTTGAAAGTAGAACGGCGACGCCCACAGGAGCGCCTGTGGAGGCATCATAAGATGACACTGTGTAGTCTTTTGGCTCGGGGTTTATTTTAGCTGCTTTTATTAATAGGTGCATTCACGCGATAAAGCCTTTTTTTTTCTTTTTTTGAGCTGTTGACTTTTATAGGCGATGTTGATACATTAAATCAAAACAGTTATACAAAGTACCCCTACGTCCCTCTGTACATCATTTCCCAACTATGCATTCTACGCTTAATGGCAGGTTCTACGTATATGGTCGCGTATGCAATTCAACCATTTGAAATATGAAAATCATGAAGATTGCACACGTATGTAGCAATACATACAGTTATAATAACTATATTAAAATGCATGTAAATTAAAGTCAATCTATATTGTCCGTATTCTAAATTTAGTAACATATTGTGATAGGCGCTGAACCGCCTAGGTCGAGTGTTCGTTGTAGTCTTCCAACCATAACGCAACCGAGTTTGAGTCTCAACTGTGGACTTGTGGATGAGTCGAGGGCTGAGTTGAGTCGAGGCAGTAGTGAGAATTGGAGTCGTATTAAGGTATTAGGGTCTCGAAGAGCATGGTAAACCTGCTCCGGAACGTAGATAATGGAAGTCCTCAAGCTGTGTTGGGCTAGCGTGAAAGCCTTAAAATACAAAACACTCGGTTTGAAGAACGTGTATGAATTATAAGACGGTATAACCTTAAGAGTGGGGTGACGAGAACGTAACATAATTGTTTGTCGAAATAAGGTATCTGCTTCTTAATAACTAATTCCGAGACGAGCGCCTAAAGCAATTGTTTAATTGATTTTTTTTGAGTTTCATTTTGTTTCTATTTCATTTTTTTATTGGTATAATTATTATGTGCATTATATTATTTCAGATGTGTTGGAGATGATGAACTTACTCTTAGAATATACAAAGGTTATATGTGTATAAAAAAAAAATCATAATTAAAGCTTTATTTTTGTCATAAAAACATACTGTATCATTAAAATCAATACGAATGAAAACATTTTGAACTAAAATAAAATATGTGTAAAATGTATAAACCAATCCTGATAACGTGGTTTAAATATTATTGAATGGTTAAAAAATATTTTGAAATAATACATTAGATATAACATTTTTTTTTAATATGTAATATTCCAAAACAAAATGTTGTACATCCAAACAGCACTTAAAAATATTATTTTGTATGTATCATCGATAGATTTGAAATAAAAATTAGTGTATCTTTATTATGATAAAATTATTGAGTACAATAAAAGTAATTGTTAGTAATATTAATATTATATCTGTTACTTCTAAGATAGTATTTCGCCGCCATTGTGCTTGTGATAAATGACAAGCCGACGAGTGATCTTCAAGGCATTCCTTTTTTTTTTGTTTATTTTTTCCTCTGCGGAACCTTAAAAAAAACGAAATTTATCACGCCGCGCGGATTTATCGGCGCTAATAAATCTCATGGATATTTTCCGTTGAAATTTATTACATAGCTTCAGAAAGAATACAACGAAAAAATGTAATAAATAACGAGGAAAAATCACCGGGCCCGCTTCCTTTGCCTGGGGAAATACGAAACAATGTTTTCCGTTGAAAATGAAATTGCATTTTTGAGCGTGCAGCTAGTGGGTATGCCGTGCGGTTGAGGGCCAAGTGCGTTTTATTCTATCCAAGGTCCCGCATTACATAATTCGATCATAGTCTTATATGTGGTAAAACTTCCGGAGTGAATTGTAAAAGCTGTTCATACAAGCTTAGTACCCAAACAGGTGTGCTGTTTTATTTTTTAGAGTTCCGCAATCGACAAGGAACCTTTATAATATCGTTATGTTAGCGCTTCCGTTTGTCTGTCTGTCTGTTTAACCGCTTTTTAGCACTAAGACACTCTTAGTCCTTAAAAGTAGTAATTTGGTATGTTGTGTATACACATACATATATTTGACACACCTTAATATATTAGGGTATGGGTAGGGTAGTATATAATATAGTCCAAAGAAGGACTATATTATATATTACTTTTATTTTCGCTCTCAGACCAAAACATCACAAGATATGTCCAAACGAAAATTCATTTAATTAATTCAATTAAATTCAATTAATTTCAATTTCAAGAGATTCTCCATGGAACTTTTAATTTTTTTGCATTTCGCATCTAAACTATTATAGGTAGAATAAAAAGTTAAATGGCAATCATCGAGTTCGGTCCCGGTTTCGTTCTCATTTTCAATACGTTGTACAACATCAATGTCCGTGCCTGACATTGATGTTAGTGATCACCATGGTAAGAGATAGTTATACATTTATTCACAAAGTACATTACATTCGAGGACATAATTCACCTCCGTACAGAATTTGATTACAATCCGCCGAGGCTTTAGCGCACGATTGAAGGACAAACATAGAAGCAATAATATTTTCTATTTATAATCTATACACATAATAAAGTAGATAGAAGAAATTTGTACGTCAACGACACTTGAGAATAATTATTCTGGGTGTATGAGGTATTAGACACGTGGACAAAATACATTTCAGTGATGCATTTAATCGCAAACTCTGCAAAAATTACTAAACAGGATTTGATAAAATTTGTTAAAACGTGCCATTTTTCAAAAATCACGCTTTTTTTCGTTTCTCTCGTCTTGTATATCAGGCTCCTTTGTAAAAACCTATCTGCTAAAACAAGCGAATTATATCATACTTTTTTTTTAATATATTCCATCGATATTCACCGTACACTGGCAAAAAACAATCATTTTATAAATATTCATAAAACATTAAAAATAATAAAACTCATATACTCCGTTTATTTACGCATTCCGCAGTCGCCTAACACAAAAGAAATAATCCCGCCCTAATAATAATAATCATTCATGGGCACTCGGCCCTTGTTCCCTTTCTGTTTGTCCTTTTTGAGGCTTCGAGGGGGCTCAGGGCGGGGAGCGGCTCCTCGCTCTAATTGCTCGGAGAAAAACGCGTTTTAATGGCTCATTACCCCGCCTGGGGGCCCCGGGCTTTTGACTGTCTTACGAATTAAGCAGTTGAATGATGTCACCTTCGGATGTTCCTTTATGTTTTTAAAGTGCGATAGCAACCGAGCCTCGCTGTGCGTTTTTCGAATTCGCCATGGGAGTATGAGAAACTCCTACGGGATAAGTTGCTCATATTCGTTTCGAGCAATACATATTTCGGTACATAATTTGCAGAATTTACTTGCTATCTGCTTCCACATGAATAATGTCAGGTAGTGGTCGGTCGATTAACGTCGACTGCATGCACGAAAAAGCATGACTCATTGTCGCGTTCCGCCTGAGCCGAGCGTGCAAGCGAGAGCACGGAACGAGCGATCTCTCTTCCACTCCATCGGCCGATGCGTGCGAGTAGAAGAGAGACAGCGGCCGCACACAACCTACACGTGAACTGTTTTGTCAACTGTTTATAAAGTGAAGTGAAAAGTTAATGTGGTTTCCATTGTTTATTACAACAACAATTGCGACAAGGGTTAATAATTTAATTCAATTCATAAAAGTATCAATGTTTTCTTATGACGTTATCACGTAAAATTATCACTCGTAAACCGACTTTACAGACAACCAATTTTTTATTTATTTCGTGCAGTACCATCTGTTGTCGAGAACGTTACATTAAACACACTGATACCTAGTCACGATATATAATAGCATAACAGCAATTTAATTACCAGAAAATTCTATTATAAGATGGCGTTATAAAGCAATATATACAAAAATACTTTTTGCGTGAAGTCGCTTTTTCTCGTGACAATTCGTTATAGGGGCTATAATAACAAAAAGTCTGTACGTCCTCTTGCGATGTTTGATGTATACATCATGTATTGATCAATTTTATATCAATATATTGACCAACTTGTACAGTAACTATTTGGTTTTAAATAAAAATTTTCATAATTATTACATGCAATATTTGTTTTAATTTGTTAGGCACTTTTGTATATATATATATATATATGTACATCCACGTTCAATAATCTCTTTGCAAAATAAGAATGTATAAATCGCCACACTGGGCAGGCAGGGTAATTTCCGCATTGAATGTCTCTCCGCGCCTGCGAGGTGCTGCTTCTCGTTGCTTGTATAAGTGTTTTAGAATGTGTTCGCATCACACGTAATTTATGACACCGGCGGTCACCAACCGCTGGTGTCATAAATTCATTCTATAAATAGATTCTATCTACTTTTAGAATGCCCACAAATCAGTGCCGGATGCTTCACGTATCCGTTCCGATAATAGTAGTAGTTGTTAGTACTCGTCAGAAATAAATCACCTTGCTACTGAGGCGCGCTCTCACGCGATCTTCTTTACCGAGATCGAGGGACTTGGACCGTGTGCCCTCCACGTTGGTTCAATGTGGGTTGGTTCAGTATGGGTTGAGTGTCGCCAACGACCCTCGTCACCGACGAGGGTGACTCCATTCAGGCACGACAGCTTCACGCGCTATATTAAAACGGAACGAGTGGTACGGTTTGAGTTAAAGACTCTTCAGTCAATTAAGCCGTGGCCAGGATCGTAGTAAATGCTTTTAACTAATCGTTCAATCTGAAATAAGAAGATTGTATCGGTGTACGGCTGAGTGAATAAAACCTGTCACGATAAAACACATCAATAGTACATAAATTCAATCATACTGCAATGAGAAAATAATCATGACGCTACAACCAAGACGTTCAACAGACTCTCCGATTCCATTACGACTTACAGCATAAATATCCAGTTTGAGCACATTCCATTGATCTCGAGGTGTCATCTTGCAGATGATGAACATAGTTTGTCAACGGTGCGAGTACGTGGTTATGGGGTTGGTTAAGACTGTGAGTAGGTGGTCACTGGGATTGGTTGTGACAGTCGGTAGACAGATATTATACCAGATCGGACAACGCAGCAGGAGGGTGGTTGATTGCAGGATGTCAAGCTGTTGTAACGCAGATCCATACTAATTTCCATGTACTTCTTGAAAACTTTGTTTATATGTATATACACTGAGAACCCGCAGTCGCTATTTGGCCGTCGAGAATTAAAATGAACATTAAAATTAACCGGAAAAGATGAAAATATATAAATTTAAATAAAACCCTTCCCGATGATACCAAAAACTACAAATTATTATCATATAGATATGCTGGAGACAAAATATTCCTTTTTTTTTAATCTTAATTATAAGACGGTGGTAAAAGAAAGAATATTATTTTCTGGGTCTCCTATATAAATATGTTTTTTGAGAACCTCTATAAAAGTCATATCGATAGAAAAATTGTTGAGGGTCGCTCGAAATTTTAAAAATTTGCAAAATCGTGAAAAACAGAATTTTCTTTGTTATCATTCTTTTTTCTGGTCATTCTTTCATAATTTTTTTATTATTTTTTCCATTTTCATTCATTATTTTCCAAGACAGTTATCACATAAATTCTAGACATTTTAAGTCGTTTCTAAAGGTCTGTGAAAATTTTTTTCAACTTTTGAAAGATGTTTATCAAGAAAATTGGAATTTTTTGGACGGAAATAAAGCATAAGACCTAAACAAAATACAATTACTACTACTGCATTTTTATTTGAAAAAGTCGAAGATTTTTGGTTTTAAACAGGGGTTTTTTAATATTACCACAAAAGGCTTGTTTCAAGGCAAAATAATTTTATTTTTGTAACAATTATAGTAGAGCAAAACTTCAAAAAATTATGATCGAAACTTAGATTTACAAACTCCTCACATAAAAAAATGGTTTAATATTAATTTTGACCCTTAAATGCAATTTTTTTAATTCAGTCTGTTTTGTTAATTTTAACGACCTATTTTATTTTGTTTACTTAACGGTCCCTCGACACATGTAAGGGTCAACCATTAATTTGAAATTATTATTTTTACATTTTAAGGGTTCGTTTTATGTGTCTGCGTTTTTTTAAGTCTCTAATTTGACTCTTATGCAAATTAATATACGGAACATCATTTGTTTTTAACAGCGAAATGAAACAGCGTGAAGAAAACCTGTATCTTTTTTATAGCATATTCCGAGGGGCAAATGATCAGACGAGTCATCAGAGAGACGGTCACCGTCGCCCATGTACATTCGTAACTACAGCGGAGTCACCACATCGTTGCAGGCCTTATGGGTAGGAATAGGACATGTGATGGAGAGGAAGTAGGGAGGTGGAGGGAAAGTGGGCCACCGAAACTTTCGTTCGCTAGATGAAAAACAACAGCGAAAGGTACTACTGACGCCCATATTGTGTGAGAATGTCGAATTTCACCGGCCCAGCGGGTCCATTTTCGCGCTGCAACAAAAATTGCCATAGTATGACTGTACCGCAGTAATCTTTCGTGAATATACCACACCATCTTAAAAGAAGTATACGTACTTTAAAATTTAGGAAGATTTCACAACACGAGTTGGGCTAGTGTTGGGGATTACTCCTTAAGACCCGGTTCTCGAAGGAAATCCTTGCCGTAGATTTCACGAGTGACGTTTAGCGAATTTTGAGGATTTATTCTGACGTCGCGGGAAATCCCCGAGATTTCTTTCATCTCGCAGCCGGCGGAGCCTCATTTGGCAGCTCAAAGACCTATCGCGTCTAATTTTCGAGAGACGATTCCTCCCTGTGTGCCTCCCCCATTCGTCGAGATTGCAGCGGGCGATTTCCCGAAATAAAACTTGAACGATTATTACATCAGATCTCCAATTTTGTAGTCGTCTAATCTTCTACTGCAATCTTTTTTATGTCAGCTGTATTTAGCATTAAAAGTCAACTCAAAGAATAAGGATAATATACAAATAGCAATGTTAATTCGAATTTTAAGCAGTGAATTCATCAGAAAATTAAATGAAAAAAAAACCATAAGCAAGATGTAACTGTAAAGAAGCAACTCTATTTTATATTCTCTACATATATTATAACATATTATTCTCTAAATGTAATATAGCTTCTATATATATATATATATATATATACATAAGCGAAATACCACTGACTGACTACGTGGGCAAAAGCTATAATATATATAAGGACGATAAAAACATTTTCTCTCTCAAAAAAGTTAAAAGTTTCGTTTATGTATAAAATAAACCTGCTAAAACCCGAGTTTTTAATATTAATATTAAGATAGTCCGCATCGCACTTTTTTTGCGGGAAAATTATTTCTCCTTCTGAGCTCTGTAACTAACAATACATCATATAAAAAAAAATCTTCTACAGAATATATTTTTGTAGTGAAATAAACGCTCTACAAAAAAGTTCATTAGCCATTTTTTTGATTGATCCTCTTGTTCAAAAGTCATTGTATGCGTCAAGTCACTGTGCCATCTTTTTCATACAGTTTTAGATTTCCAGTGCCCGCCCTTCTCCATACTACCCTTCGTACTTCTATACTGCGACCCTTGAGCGATAACGGTCTACTGCGCCAGCCAAAAACTCGTCCGCTATTACAAATGAAACGTATACGCACACATCCACATCCAAAGTTGCATGTTAAGACCTGGAAAGACGCGATGCGGCGTCCTGCGCCGCGGCCTGGAGGTACGTGCGATTCACTCGTGGTGACGATATATTGTGCATCGGGGTTGTTCAGAATTATCCAATCTGAACTGTGTGTTTATTACATCGGTGTATTTGGTCGCATATGTCGTCCATTTAGAGTATATAAAAGGAATGGTGAATATATTGATTTCCTCACGCGCCCTTCCGCCCTATGCGAGATAAAAAAGGTCGCCACTCCGGTTATATAGAATCAGAGTTGAATTAACCATAAATTTGGGCAATTTTCCGGTAATTCAGCGGAACTATTAGTGTTACCGAAGAAATACATGTTATATGTGATTAGTAAAGCATGATTTTTAGAAAAGATTTTTGGCACGGTCTCGTGATCACGGTTGCAAAGAATTCATAGGCGGATCCATGGGGAAGGGTCAAGCGAGTCAAGACCCCCGCTTACTATTGTAATCGAATTAAAGCCAGCCCTGACTGAACCTCGTAGCCGTGACCTCCTCCTTAACTCGAAACCTGCATCCGCTCTTGAAGGAATACATGGAATTTATTAAAACAGGATCAGTGTATATACGCGGTGATTTCGCAAACGGCCCTTAGGATGTAGATGTAAATTTTTTCTCTGTTAAAATTTTATTAAAAGGTTACTGCCCTTGGAAAAGCAGATTAAATAAAATGAAATAGTAAAAGAAGAAATTTTAGTTAAACGGTTTTATAGAAAATAATTATGTGAATAATGTACTGAACGCTAATAAATAATTAAGTAGATCTTAGTTACCAGTCGACGCACCATTCGCCTCATCGATCTAGGGCATTGACTGGACAAAAAAATAAAACTGTGGAGCGCGTGAAATTTTCATAAACAATCAACCAACCCCTCATATCATTATTAATGATATTTATTCAGGTTACGATAAGCCCCACGGTTTGTTTCCAACATAAAAACATAAACTACAGTTGTCACTATACGTATTACGTAACGTATCTAAATATTTTTTGTTGGAGACGAACGTGAGCAGCGTTTCCCGCGCGACGTTTTCATATTCCCACAGGAATTCGAAAGACTGTAGGCAAAGCTGGGTCGTCCGAGTACCGTGTAATATACACACAGAAAAAAAATAATGGCACAAAAAAAAACTAGTAATAATCTTCCGACTAAAATATTTTTAAAGAGATGGAAATGTGTAGTTAAGGCTCAATTAGGTTCGATTCTCAACGGGGCGGGGAATTCATGAACTTAAAAGCTCTCTCACGGTCATTCCATTAACGCAAATTCCGAAATAAATATAGCGATTCGTTGTCGTCGAATTAAGGAAATGGAGTGTTTAAAATCTCTGTATAATTTACAACTAAATATAGCAGAATGGTTTTGATGGTTCCACAATAGTGGAACCGTCAAAATGAAGATGATATTCATGAGAATTAAAACAAAACCTTCAATGACGAACTCAACAACTCGTCACTAGCATCGAAGGTTTTCACGGCGCGTCGAGTTCCGAAGCCTATCGCGCGGCCTGGCCGTGAATGTCGCCGTCGTGTGAGGCTTTTCAATTAATTGAAATGGGCATGGCGGCTGTGTGTTACGAGCGTCAGCTCTAGACCAGCGGATATGAAGTTCGATTCTGACTTAGTCGAAATGACCCATGAGTTTTTTACTTGTCTGAAATCAAACCTGGCCCCAATGTTCGTCTCAGAGAGTTAAGTTCCGGTACCGGAGATTATTCAGCAACCCTTAATCCGTCCTTGGCCAGCGTGGAGGGCTTAACGTTCAATAGTTGCGACACTATTGTTTTAAAGCGCGAGCCTTCCTCCGTTCCATTTTTATCAGGATACAAAAGTTTCCACATGACGTAAGGGGGAAAAAAAGGTTGTGAAACGACTCTTCCGGGGCCGGCGCGGGGTCGGTGCGGGGCCGGCGCGGGGACGTTATGATTTAATTTACCTACGGAACCTTGCGGGGTCGTTTAATAAAACGCGGCGATAAAGCGAAACGGCGGCCTCCTTTGTTTGAATAATTGAAAAGTCGCCGGCGTTAACAGTTTATCTCGGGATTTCGTCGCGGAAATAGAGGGGTTTAAGGCGGGAGGGGCGAGGGTCGAGGAGGAGAGCTCTCTAGTTTTATAACATGTTTATATTCAGAAAATGGACAGAGATATATATGTACGTGTCGAGAAGTCACTCACATAGCTACTGGCTCCTGATAACGGGATCACCAGTACAAATATTGTGCAAATTCCGATATCGTTAATATTGACCCTTCTAAGAAAGGTACTTTGGTTTAGTTATCGGTCCCTTATCGATACCGATTTCCGACACTTGTTTTTAAAGAAGGGATATCCCTATTTTTTGCATTATTCGTGGAGTAGGTGCCGCGAGGGCTAAACCTGATAAGTCTAGCCCGCGACTACCTGCTGATAAAATTTATATGTACGTGGGTCAATCTGAAAGTCCTTGGAAAATCAAAAACAGAAAACTACTAAGTTATTGCCATTATTATTGTTTTTAAAATAGCGTCCGTTGAGATCAATACATCGCTGCATCTTATGGAACACTCAGAAAGACACTTCGCCTATTCGCACTTAGTGGTTGTTTCGACGATTTTATCATACGTAGTAACTGCTTCCTCGGCATCCACTTTCCTAGAAGTTTTTCTTTTATTTTAGGAAATAAATAAAAAGCGCATGGTGCAATGGCGCAGCTATAAATCAGTAGGCAAGTATTTCTATATCTAACGTCCCCAAATAGCTGGTTGTTTTTCAAATAGTTGGCGCTATATGGTGAGGCGTTATCATGATGATAAAGAATCCTAACAAAATCTAATCAAAATTTTTCTCCAAACAGGGCGTCGACTACTGCAAGCCACATAAAAATTAATTGATCTGTTCAAGAGATATCTTTATATCAAAATAAAAAAAAATGTTTATTTGCCATATTTTTCAAACTGCTCTACCGATAAATTCCAGTATCTCTAGTAAGTGTCCTTAAAAAATAACGTCGATTGTTGCAAAATGCATCAAAATCGGTCCATTTTTTAAAGGATATTGTTAAAAAAAAGTTTTTCAAAGTATTTTTGTAGGATTTTTAAAAATTATTTATCGAAAACTTTTAAAATGTGGCCAACTGTTACCCTTAAAGAATAAAGTTGATCATTGTAGAATCCATCAGAATGGGTTGGTTAATTAGAGAGATATTGTTACCGAAAAATTCGTGAAAAGTATTTTTTCAAAATGAAAATTGTTACTAGATTAATGTTTGCTTTTGGTCAGCTTTTCTTACTTAACATACGACGTTGAACTCTGCAAAGCAGATCAAATTTGAACAAAATGTTCGATAGATATCGTAGTTTAAAAACTATAAAAATATTTTTTTTTTATATATATAAATCTAGATATTTGAACTTGGAGAACTGAAAACGTATCAAGATTATAGTTTTTAGCTCGAAGAGCTTGAAAAAGCATAAAAATCTGTCTTATAAGCTCAACTTCAATGATTTACTGCTAGGTATATTTTTGAAGATCTTAGCTCGAAATTATCAAAAAGGTTTTGGAATGGCCCACAATATCAACGGCTCTTCAAGGTTTTGAGCCAGGTAAGCTTAAAAATAAGTCTTTGAGCTATGAGATAAATGTATTTTTGAACTGGAGGTGTTCAAAAACACATCGATAAATGTCATAGCGTTATGTTTGAAAGATGGCCTGTAGGGTCAACCGTTCTACAGACTCTTTGTTAGTAGCCATTGACAAGCTTTAGTGTTATGAATGTAAAAAAAATTGGAAACAAGTTGTTTTTCTCATCGATGAAGAGTCGAAGACTTCATTTAAAGGTCGCTTTCTCATTTTTTGGCATTCACGTTCACAGTTTTTAACATTAAGAATTAATTGTATGTGTTAAATAGCATTTTCTATGCATTTTTATATATTTTCACATATTTACATTAGCTGTAAGCGTACACAAATACGACATTAGCGTGCGATGTTTTTTCGACTGCTATTAATATTAAATTTCAAATTTCATAGCTATTGCTGGGAATTGAGACAAACAACGAAATTAAAAAAATATATGTACAATAATTATAAAAATGTAGTCTTTGATAAAAAAAAAGGTTCAATAATATTCAAATTTAAAAATTTTTCATGATGTGTGGTCGAATGTCGACCACTGGGCGGTCACTAATAATTAGAAACAGATGTAATAGATCAATAAAATATTTACACTATGTACAACGTCACACAGTGCAGATTCCGAAAATTCCTCAGGGAATACCAAGTTCGAGGATATCGTACGTTCATATTAATACAGGCTAAATTTAAGAAAAAAATTGACGGTGAGAGAAACAGACATACCGATACGCATGTATACTTAAATAAGATTTATTCTATTTCACTACGTATTTTAATCGATACCTAAGGAGGACGAGCGAGGGTCATCACGAAATGCATCTCTCACCTTCTGGTGCAGACTGGAAATGCACCAAAGAGCATCATCGTACTCGTGACGTTACGTATTCACATCAGGCGATCTGACGTGACGTGTCGAGTCGCTTAGTAACTGGAGACATCAAGATTGGACCCGTCACCAGAGTAGATTCCCAAATGGATACAGCAGTTTTCTCTTCAAGTACGGCATCCCCCTGGCGACTCGGCGCGGGCGTATACGCAGAAAGTAAATTCGCATTTGCGATAGCGAAAAAAGAAAAGCTATCATTTTTAGGGTTGCGAGACAAACCGGCGAAAACGGAACCCTTATAGTTTCGTCATGTTCGTCCGTGCGTCCGCCTGTTTGTCACAGGCATTTCACTCAAAAACTATAAAATATGTATTGATGAGTTTTATAGTGTAGGCGTTTTGTATAAGCCGCTATTTAGTTTAGTAATTGAATAACAAAAATAAATATTTATAGGGGAGGCAATCCATACATGCAACAGAAGCTGAATTTTTTTTTTAGCAAACATCAACATGTGGCACATATTTCGAACTTTCTTTTTAAATCGCTTTTAGGTTTCTAAGCAATTTTTTTTTACTATGTGAATATTTTAGAAAATAATCGCTCCGAATGTAGCATAAATTGTGTCCCCTACTTTGTTTTTTAAACCGTAAGTCAATGAAATATACCAAACTTTAGAAAAGTAACCCTTAATAAATACTTTAGATGAAAATTATTTTAAACATGATCGGATATACCGTTTGTGAGTTATCGCAGAAAAATTGCGCTTCTCAAGAAAAGGACGCAAGTGCCACGAAGATACGCTCTTCTCATGGTGATTTTTAGTTTACGCTATTTTAAAAGCAATAGTCGACATACGTATTTTTTTTCTCTAGTTATAGGTCATTAAAGTGCTTATACCTATTCTGTGCGGGAAACATGGAAAAAAGTGTAACAACGTAGTTTTTTCATCTTTAGTGCATTTCTTTGCAGTAACGGCTTCAGAGTCCTACATTAAGCATGGTGCGACATGCTCTTGGCCGGTTTTTTTACATATTTTTATACAACAATGGCCGAATTGAAAAATAAACGATGAGCTAGCTATTCGACACCGGATTGGGATGAAGTGCCCTTCGATACGTATTATACGATAAATAACAGACGCGAGGAAGTAAATTAACAACGTTTGAGAGTAATTAAATGAATAATAAAAGACAAGAGTTTGAAAATAGCGAAAATGGGTTATGAGTATCACGACGTGCACCGATCGCTAAATGCAGGCGCATACAAGTGCAGCTGACGTGCACGGTACAAGTCTGCACTGCAGTAATAACGCACGTACAACGAATATACCTGCACTACAGCAAGAGTGTCGTAACAGTCGATGTCTTGCATTGGTTTTGGCCTGGCTTTGATTCGCCAAGTGTTCAAAGTGTAAAGTGCAATAAAGAACTTCATTCAATTATCTGTATACTTATTTAGCTATCGCTTTATCTGTTATACGTGTTTAGTGACCCAACTTCAAGTGCGATATACAATAATGACGTCCCAAATAAATGCAATGCGGTACTAAAGTCTGCACTCTCCTAGAACAAACTGCACCCGAAATTCCACAATTTCCCATTGCCGACGTACGAGCGCTCTGCATACGAAATGGCGTAACGAGAACGGAGTACGCATAAAGGTTTGTGTAAGCCGCGAACCGAGTGGAGGTAGGGGGCGCGCGCCATTTTATTTGGGTAAAACAGGATAACAAAATGAAAATCACGGATAAACGCAAAAGGGTGGCATCTTGTCTTTTTTTTTTCTCTATCTTAAGGTCGATAACTGTATTGAACCTTTTCGGTTGTACATGAGCTCTTTTCGAGGGATCGTTTTATAAGGTTTTTATTCTCGCTAAAGGGACACACCCTGAGGCGCTATTCGGGAAATTCCTACTTCGAGATAAGTAATATCTCTCTGTAAATGCAATAAATGCGGGACGTTATAAAAAGCGGTTTATGTTGAAGAGATATATATGTAGGGGCCATGTCTCCAAAGTACCCTATCACGCCAACTGGCGACTGAAATTCACATCTTTCGGGAAAAAGTATAAGATTGTAACACGTGTTTTATTGTTTTATAATTGTTATTCAATTCAGTTTTAAATTTTCTGCAATACCTTTACCAATAAAGTCTTATCACATTGCAGGATACAAATACGTCCAGTGGGAAGCATAAAATCAATTAGCCAGTGTAATTCTATTGTTTTTGCTGAATAGCTATATTGCATTGCAGGAAAATGACAATATGATCAATGGTGCAACTCGCCTGCAGTAATACCATAGTGATTATTCTCGTTTGACTATATAAAGTCTTCGCCTCTAATATAGTATTTGATATATACCCGAATCCAAATATTATATCACCTCTCCAATCGTTTCCCCCTCAAATATGATTGACTACGACCGACCGAATACCCTATTTAATTATTCCCTTCTTTATTCATTAATTATTCCCTTCTTTATTCATTAATTATTCCACCAACTACTGCAATATTTTTGCTCATTTCATGCATGAATTTATCGCCAAGGTGTGCACTATAACGGCAGCGCTGTCTCTAAATTTCGCGCAAAGTCCCTGTAACGTGCGGGAAATACGTTTTCTATACAAAAAAAAAAAATGTAAGGAATAAAAGAAGCAATTTTTTAAAAAGAAATCCCTCAACATTTCGCACGTTTTATTTAACGACAAAATGTTGTAAAAAATGTCTCACTCCGAAGACATCTCGCCCGGTCTATTTATATCGAAGGGAATTAAACGAAGTGCGAATAAGAAACGTATATATTTTACCTTAAAAATGGTGTCCGGCGCCGAAGTCGATTTTTAGAGTTCCGTAAAGGAATTGTAGAAACGAAGGTGCATTATTTAGCTGAGTCACTTTACCGTGTTTGCATGTATGTTGCGTGTTTTCTTCTTCTCTCGGAGACATTTTAAACTGGAAGTCCTAGGTTATGACAACTTTACTCTGTGATTGCCAAAAAACCTAGGCTTTAGAAGTATTGTTAAAGGTGAATTCAAGAGAGACGTCGAAATTAAATTTAAGGGATTTATTATTAAATTATTTAAATAGACATATTCTTAAATAGAAACATTTTGTGCAAATTTAAATTAACTTTTAGCATTGTTTTTCGATGGATCCGACGACCAATGCCATTTATAGGTTATTCTAGAAAAAAAATCAGATACGAATAATGAAGTATATTTTAAGGGAAAAGGTATTTACCAAATTTTTATACATTTTTTATGTTTTATTCGTTTATGCTAAATTAACTGGGCCTGGCAAATTCTGTTCTACCCTTTTCTGTCTGTAGCAAGTCCACAAGTAATACGCCCGTGGCTCCACCTGTGTGGAAAGAGAATGAATTTCTTCATATTTTATATTGAATGATTTTGCTGTCAATCACATTCACGTTCTCGCTTTCTGTTACGTCCCCGGTCACGCTCTTAATTCTGGTGTCGGCTTCATACACGATTTCGAAATCGATGCCTTTCTCAACTTCGGACCAGATCTCCGAATCTCGATTCTGAATCTGGTTCTGTTCTCAATTCTTCTCCTCTTCTTATTGTCAATTCCGATCCCGCCACCAACTACAGTTCAGCTCTGAACGGAACCGGGGACAAATGCTAGTTTCCTTTTTGTCTGAGACTTTCCCGTGCGCGCGCACAAAATACAACCAAAGTTTCATCTTAATCGTATTAATGATTTGAGTACGCAAAAAGAACAGGGTAGATAAAATTGTAAAAAGGAGAGAAGAATAAATATTACATATAATACAATTTCATATATATTAGGATACGGACGTATAATTCGAACGTGTATAAAGATCGATGGCGTTTCCTTAACAAAAACATAGCAAAGAATGAAATTTTCTTTAATTTTTCTGCAAAAGAAAAGCATTTTATATAACGTTAGAACAAATACAATACAAAGAGCTTACGCGTAATTTTCTCGATAAATTGTTTTCATAATTTTCACTTTCACAAATTTAAACGTCCATTACCGCTCACTAAGACGCGACAGCGTTCATTTCTCATGCGAAAACACGAGTTGACGGCCGATTTATGAACTGGACGGATTGTCAGAATTTAACAGCGCATTACAAATTCGGCTCTAAGTTTAGTGCATACCACGCACACCATATAGATTATAATAATATATCTATACATATAATAAATATTTGGAAAATCCAAAAGTGCACGACTCATAATGTTCATTCGTTTTTTGTTAATAACTATTAAACGACACAAATCAAGTTAACCTTTTTCAATACCAATCTCTGGACAGTGGATCTAAAGCTATTAAAAAAAAATGGATCAAATTAGTGAATTTTTACGCTCGCTATCGTGTCCGGAACGAAAAAAGTGTTGATTGACAGGAAATTTCTTTTGACTATTTTGATAGTTTTTTCTAATTGTATTATGTTAAATCGATTTGAACCAGTGATAGAATTAATCTTCATTAAATTATCTATCAAATAGTGCACAGGTTAATAAAATTACATGAATTATTAATCGTGTTATTGATGAAAAAAGTTACGAAATTGAGGAAAAAAAATTATTCGTTCGTAGAGCACTTCTTAATGCTTCGCATTATGAGTCGTGCAAAATATGGAGCTCTCATGTTTGTATATATGTAAAGGTGATTTCAGCTATCGCCGCTTACACCCGCACCTCGGATTTCTTATACAGTCGCCTCGGAGAACGGATTTCTTGCGGTGTGTGGGCAAAATGTTGGACAGTGTTTTCAGATGATCAGATTTCTTTATTACAGCACGAGCTTCACAAGTGGCGATCGGAGTACAATTGCGACGAATGCACCAATTCCACCTGCAATTTATAGATGGCGCATCCGTCTGCACATATTAGTTGTATATATTTAATTGAAGGGACGTGGTCATGCACTTTGCATTTTTTACGCGTGAGCACCACATGCGTTCGGTACACCGATTCGCGGTCGTACCGTAACGACCGCCGCAGTTCTCGGCCTCTTATTCGTCTTCTCTGCCAAGGCACAATTTTATATGCAACTCATATGCGCATCACAATGATTTCGTATTTATAATTAAAATACGATAAAACACAGACAAAACAAGAAATATTCTAAAAAACACGATAAATATAAAGAAATAGACAAAACATATAATTCCTTACAACTAATCCCTAGGCGGGTAAAAAAAAACAACTATTCGGGTTATTTAATTAACACACACAATAGAATAAAAACACTAAAGAATTCTTAACCTACTTCGTTTTATAAAATAAATTATTTATAAAACTTTTATTTAGAAATTATTGCTAAGAGCACGGCTGTCCACAACACAAACCTTAGCCACTACGTTGCTCAGATCAACTTTGTCGGTTAAATTGCGCATTTCGCAGATTTCTTCATTCGTTACATCAAGAGGCTAAACCTTTGAAGGCAGGTAATTTAAATTAGAAGCGAATCGTATAAAACTTCGCTACCGTTCATATAGATATTTAAATTTGGTGATTGCTATAAATGATTAATATATTTATCTTACTCAGTAGTAACGCAGAACCGCAGATATAACTGGCGTTCCAACGCAAAATCTAAAATAAAAAAAAACACTATAAATAATTTACTCTGTTATATTTAGGCCGATTATAATATTTTATAGTCAAATGAAAGCCAATATCAACAAATTCATTGTATAAAACTAAGCATGCCTAGGTATGCTTGTATGTATGTTCTAAAACATACATGCAAGATAAGTCTGAGAATATTTATAATTTGATACCTAGTAAAAAAAAGAATTCAAAGTAGATGAATGGTTTCAATATAATTTCGCCGGAGTTGTATACGTTTGTTGTTCAATTTGTTCACGACTTAATTATTATTTTACCAAAACCGAGGAATTCACCGAATCGTCGCTAACTGTACCGTAGTTTTAATTTTTTAAATCATCGTTGAAACTGCTCAAAATAAAACGCGATGCAAGTGATAAAGACAAAATAAGAATACGGAACTCCCATCGCGTGTATCATAGACGCGCTTAACCGACCTCTCAATTCGAAAGTATGTACCAGTCTTCCCAAAACCTTTCCAAAGGTTAAAGATCTGAGAGATAAAAATACCGAAGAGAACATTTTACACGCGTCTCGCGACACACGCGTCAAAGGAAATCGAATAACGTATGATTCGTTACGCGCCTTCGGAAGCACAAGAGGTGATACAAATAAGGGAAATAGGATGAACACATAAGCCCTTGCAGCCATGAAACTCGACGTGACCACTTAAAATTACATCTTAAATAATTAATTTTTCAAAAAATAAAAGCCGTCTTGAAAAACCTAATTAAATCATTGTTTAATCAGAGCTCAAAAACAACCAGTTAGTTTTTGTATAAATTAAGTCTGTTTAAGGAATTATTTAAATAAACATAGGAAGGCGATTTTTATTTACATTTTTTTTTTTGGAAAATTTTATTTTCATAATTTATGAAAAATATTTCTGTTTTAATTTATGAATTTAGCTACGGCACATCTAATTTCAAGTTCGATCGCTTTGTAAGAACTCCTAAGCCACTGGTCGCTTTTCGAAGAAAAACTCTTGTCTCACGGAAAAAAATGAACGCAAAGTATTTAATACGACTTCGAAGCTCGCGTCGGCGGCGGCCGATCTCTAAGCTGTTTGCATTTTTTTTTTTTGAAAACTCTCCCAAAAGAATATCTGAGCTTGTTTAAAACCTCCCGAAAGTTTCGAGGTTGTACATACTGAGCCTTCAGAGGCAATCCCCTGGAAGACTCCTTGAAAATATCTACCTATCTTAAATTTTGTTGTCCTCGTTAAGGTCTCGTACATACGAGGGAAAAAGACATCCTCACAGGATCAGTCTTGTGTCTGTACGTCTGCTCAACAGACGTACAGACAACTGTTTGAAGCAAATGTTTTCTATTTTCCATTTAGAACGCACACACAGTTCAAGTAGAAAGATCTGGCTAGCGTTTGACCTCGTACCACTCGTACTCGTGACCTCGTAAACATTTTGAATCGTTAAACTACTACACATATTCAGTGATTCAACGATGACGATATATATATAAACATAGTATAAATAAACAAATGCGGTCCGTGTATAGTTTACAGGAAAACCTGAAAGAAAATCGTAAGTATTCACGTTTGCAAATATTCGTGGAGAGGCCTAGTGCGTTTATTTATAGTACGGGACTCTCTCTACGCGCGTTGCTTCACGCTTGGTCTTTTTCTAAATTAGAATTCATATCTCGTAACAATACTT
Organism: Eumeta japonica; assembly: GCA_005406025.1. Lineage (NCBI taxonomy): Eukaryota > Metazoa > Arthropoda > Insecta > Lepidoptera > Psychidae > Eumeta > Eumeta japonica. Next base: position 145,216 of record BGZK01000386.1, read on the forward strand.
TATTGTATCTTAAAACGTCAGGTTATTTAATACTTCGTTTCCTCAACAGTGTATAAAGATGTTAACAGGCAAAAAATATATTTTCCGAGTAACATGCACAAGGCATATTATCTAGCGTATCATAAAGGTGAAATTTATATTGTTTTAAAAAGTGAATTTTCTCAATAAATAACTTCAATACTGACTTAAGCGTTTAAATTAATGGGTCAATAATTGAAACTTATTTACGATGCCGACCATATAACGATTTTCTAAATAATTTCTAGGTGTCCAAACAAGGAGGACCCGAAAACTAGGAAATATAAACCGAATGTAATAATAAAAATAAGACGAGAAAAATTTCTATTCCAAGACTAAGAAACATGACGAATTAATGTTAAAATCGACATATAACGTATGCACTAATCTTCAAACTGGGTATGAACGCAGTCATTGTGATGCAGCCCGGGTTTTGATGCAACTCGTGAACCTAATAACCACTACGCCCTTGCTGCTGTATATATCAAATAATGGACCTTAATAAGAACAAAGAAGACGTTTTATGTTTTTTTCTTCAAACGCACACGCAGTACATGTAGAAAGATCTGGCTAGCGGTTGGCCTCTTACCGAAACGTTCAGCTAGTTTAAGTTTTTAGCAGCTTCAAAATGTTGGATCGTTATAGATTTAGTGCAAATAAATAAAAGTAGTAATATACGGAGTTTTAAATTTGATCAGATTTTCAATGTGATCCGATTGAATGGTTTCAAAATAGGCAGCTTCGAAATAAGCGTAGTGATGTCTTTTTTTTTAATTTTGCCTTTATAGAACTATCGTAACTATTGAATTCATATTTTAACCATTCGAGGCGATTAATAAATTACATTTGAAGAAAAATCTTAACTTTTTATAAATTGACTCTAACGCCCTTTTGAAAACAGTCCAGATAGCTTATTATACTGGGACCTCAAATCCAGACACGCTATTCACTCTTTACAAATGAGAGGGGGGTAATAACTTGCCGATATTTTTTGTACAAAATTTTCACTTTCATTTTCGATTAAATATAAGTGTTTTGTGTAAGCCAGCTAGCGATTACGATACTGTAACACCACGACACCAGTGAATATCTACATTAAGAAAGAAATACACACAGACCGACGAACCTGTCTTTATCGACTGTGTGATCCCAGAGAATTAAGCTCCGGGCCTGAATTAAAGTCTCTTATCTTCCTCGATCTATATCTCCAGGCTTTCAGCCCGACGCCGGCATTTAAGGCGCGGCCTGACGACTTGATAAATCATCCAACATTATTTCCCCTCACTTCGATTCTTTTTAGAGATGATTACCTTCTACACATTTTTTCTCTTCTAAAACCATTAACGCGGACCATAAATCATGGGCTTAATGGCATCAGCGAAAGCCGAAGGGCGACAGCTCAACTAATTTGCAGCTTCGAGCGCGTATTGACGGACCTCATTCATAGAGCGCTTAGTGGCCCAATCACATAATATCGGTTTATTTATATCTACATATCATCCTTTCTCTTAAATATAGTAAAAGATGATATAGTAGCTATCGGATGATCATCTGAACATCAATGACAGCGGCACAACTGTTACCGGGACATAGCTCATTACAAAAGCTAATACATATGCCAAGCTAATATAATACTCGACTAGAATTAAAATCAATTTACGGCAGTCGCCAGTCCTGGTTCTTTTGGCAATTTTTCATTATTTAAAATCTAATTAATTTTTATTTTATTTTAAATTAAACATTATTATACTACTTTTATATTAACTTTAGTATACGAATATTGTAAATTAATATACTTTGGAATGCTATGAACTTTAGGAGAGTGAAATATCATAAAAATCACTCCACTGGATGGAAAGTTTTAAAAGAAAGCTAAAGCTTTCTTTTAAATGGTATTAAAAAATGGTATTAAAATACCATTTTTCTTGACTCTATTGAAATAACTCTATTGAAATTCAGTTAGTCTATGCCTCATATTAAATTGAGCATTATTTTTTATACATTATAGAACCATCTTGGTTTTATAAAAAGCTTTTCTTCTGCGATTTGCTGCTGTTAATTTCTTTTTAATTTGTTCCATCGTGGTAGAATTTTCTATGATATGCATCTATACTTTATTTCTTTTAATAATAGAAACACGACATTTGTCTCAAAGAAAAGAACCATAAAGAAACTATGCCTAAAATTAACAAAAAAAAAATAAGAAAACAAATACGAAACTGTCTGTTTTTTTTTGCTGAAAACTATGATATCTTAAATCACGAAATTATCCATGTTGTCCCATTTTGGATATTTCATAATATGTCGCTAGCAAAAACTGGGAACGTTTCAAATTTACTTCATAGAAATTTTGCAGTCGAATTCTGATCCTTTGGTAGAATCAATCAGCCAGCAGGAACTTAAACAACTATAAGGTCACAAACAGATTCACCTTTCTTAGATAAACCTTGGTTTCCTTAATTTAGTGCTGGCCCGACGACAACCTCCGGAATCGACGGCTTAACGTACTTCGCGAGGGGCGGTTGGGGTCGATTAACTTCACTTTAGTTAAAAAGTCATCAGGCAATTCGTCCGTTATCAGGATCAAACCCGGCAACCTTACGGCTCAAAGGTAACGCTTTTGACTGAATTCAAAGGAAAGTTAAATTGTTTGAATCTTGATCTGATCATGAAAAATTATCAAAAGGAGGTGAATTTACGCATGCGTGTAGTTCAAATATATATTAGTGTATATGTAATAGAAGCCTTGATGTTTGCGTTTTATCGTATTTAAAAAATATATAACAGGCTATTATCATGATTTTATTAATTATAATAATATTCTGCTAAAGGCAGTTATCGACATTCATGTCCAAGCCTAAAACTAAATGCGGTTCTCGATAGGCCATCGTCACGTACTCATCAATATTTACCAGCCGAACTATTATGATAACACGTTAATGTCATATTATACTAACACAAATAACGGTATAGAAGCAAAGTCATTATGAACTCGATATGAAGACAATGCGTAACAAAACGAGCATTATGTCACAGTAGTGAACTGTATTGAATCAATATCGGAATTATGACGTTACCTAGTATCTCACTTTTAACTTGCATTATTTATGTTAATAGACATGGTAATATCTATGAGATTTCATCGAAGTGCTTTTATTTCATTGACGTTTCATTTTTGACATCCCGAACTTAATTTTTGACACATCCGCGCGATTTGTTCGTCGTGATTTATAAAACACCAATTCAAGCCATATTGCCTATCATACGGTCTACACTACTTAAATACGTCATTCTAGTACTAAGCGCCTTTTGTCTCACTTTGCCCAAATCGAGTTCTTTTCGCATGTATTTGGTAAATAGCCGATTAAGTCGTTCGTAACGCATGCATCACAAGTACGAAACGATGTCATCTCTACCTCGATTTAACCGCTTGGCATAATACGAAAAACATTTTGAAGGTTCCTGAAATCTAAATCTTTATTAAATGAACATAATTGAACTGCTGTAAGTTTGACAGTAACATATTGTTCGACTAAAATTTTGACCCTAATAGATATACGAACAATAGAATAGACGTATCCGAGATCAAAACGGACCCCCCTGTCTCTACCGTGCTTGTATTTGATCAATCGAGGGTTAACATGACACGACAAAGCGTGATACAATATAAGAGCAGCTATTTGTGGCGACGCGACGGAGCGTATGCATAGCCCCGTAGACGTAGGCGCTGTACAGTAGTACATCTTAATTACGCAGGGTATCATACCGCGCCATCTCACGACGACGTAGGGCGAACAATTGTAACTGTGAACTCGCGATAAAGAGAAATCGTCTCATTCTACCGCGACCCAAGGAGTAGGCCGACTTCGTACGATATCGTGATAAACAAGTTTGCCGTATGACGACAACAAAGTTGTTAACGGCCTTCGTACTCTGTCGGGCCTGAGGAAGAAATGCGATGCTGTATGAGTCGAGGGCGATAGAGAGAGGTTTTTCGTGGCGACCTATGACGCGACATTTCACGGTGAAGTATCACGCCTTCGGCTAAGCTGCGCTTTATGAAAATCTCCTCGTGCATGGTTGACAGTTTCTGGCGTTGACACATGTGTCATTTTTGACTTATTCAGATTTGGCCTTCACAAAATGCTATGAGTATATATAGTTTGTGAAAGAGTCAACTCTAAAAGGATAAAGTATAAGACGAACGAGGAGTGTGCAAATCTCATAATTTTGAAATCACGAGATAGATGAAACCGATATTTAAAATATTTTACTTATAAATTTAAATAATACAGCATTTTTTTTTTTTTGAAAAATAAATTAAGTCTAATATTTAGCATTCCGTATACACGATCAAAAACAGAACTCTTATAGAACTGCTAAGCAAATCTTAAATTTTTCATATTCTATTGTATCTACTCGTTGAGGTAAATTTAGCTACGGTTTCCTGTTTGTTATCATAAACAGGATCGCCTCTTCAAAATTTTGAATACCCAAACAATTATTTACATCTTAATTATTTGTTTAAAAAATTTGCCTGTCGGTATACGGGCGAAAGTTTTACGTGACAACGACTTTGAAAAAATCATTTAATGTGAATATTCATTCGTATAAGAAGGATGAAATAATAGTAACAATTTAAAACATTTATTTATACAAAGATTATATTTAAAACATTAATTTATACAAAGAATCTCGCACTGAATTTCATATTAACAAAATTTTATTTTTACCTTTACACACATACGTATTTATATACAAATATACATACAATAACTTGCAATACATTTGCAATTAATTCTCTAAGACCGATCATAGTTGAGTGTTTACTCATCGTTACAAGCGTTACACTTTCAAAGTCCTAATTTAAGACGTTGTCACGTCAAAAATATCTCTTGAAAAAAATATCCTACAAGACTAGATTTAGCGAACGATTATTTTAAACATGTTACGCCTACGCCTGTGTACAAGTACTAAATTAATATATTGGTTGATGTATTGAATTGACAAAGGAATTAATTGAAAGTTTAAATCCTCCTTTCAGAAACTGTTCAAGATATATTCCTGATTTCAATTAGTTTTCTGTTGCGTCCCACATGTAGTTTGAACTTGAAATAAGATACACGATTCAACTTGATCCTGTGTCAAGTTACCGATCATCTTAATTATTTACCATCAAAAACGTTACTGATATTAGGTTCTACATCGACTGACTTTTGACACTGTTAGTCTTTGAGGGTATGACATACTCAAATTATGTTCTCATGTGCACTTTTAGCACATGGAAATGTTATTGTGGTAGGTTGTGACACCTTAGGTGTTAGGTGTGTACTCTACCACATCTTCAGCATTTCAGATAGACGGGTGCATGTGGACGTGAAACTGTCCCATTTGGCCCAGCCAAGGTCGGGATCTTCTAACGACCATTATTATCTCAATGACAACGGTCGTCCGATCAGGGGCCGATGGCTTAACATGTCCTTCGAGACACAGAGTCATTGCTTTCATTTAAGTTTAAAACTCATCGGTCGATCCTTTCGTGATCAGAATCGAATCCTGTACTGTCTGTTTCAAAGTCGATTTTCTTAGCTGCTGAGCCACCGCCGCGCTCATTGGTTACAATTTTTTTTATAAACGAAATTTAATCTTTCATCATAGTTTTTAAAGTAGATTAGGCACTTTCGGAGTGTACAATCAATACTTTGAAGTCCAAATGCGTCGATAGTGAACGGCACATCTCGGTCAATACGAAGTCATCCATATATTCGCTATCCCCTAGCGAAGTCTTAGCCGGACCCTCGAGGCCCCGGCAGCACACCTGGAGGTGCCGCCTTATCAATACTTTATTCGACGTCCGTGCGCCGTACGCGCCCATTGTTTTACGTGACACGATTCGCACTTCCCTTATCCCTCAGGTCCTTTTAAATGTACTCCGCGAGGGATAATAGACTGAGGGAGGGGGCGGTGTTTTGTAAGGAAGGCGGGACGGTGCCGAAAACGCCCGATGTCGTGCGCTGTCGCCGATCCGAATTCGACTTTGAAGTGTAGTGTTATAGAGACGAATTCGGCGCGAATAGTATAACGTTAAATACCTTTGGACTTGTAGGTGAAATCGACAAAGGTTCGTTTAGTGAAGGCTAAAATTCAGGGCAACGGAAAACTAGTGACACCGCAAATTTATAAAACATTTAATCGGTCAAAGTTTTGTGAATCTATTTTCGTATCGACGATTTGCTCGTGCTAGATGCTGTCCGCCATATGAAAGAAAAATCGACAAGTGCGAAACGGATTAGCGCGCCGGAGAGCCCGTACGTAATGTGGTACCTTAATAATTAGTTAGCTTATTAATGGACAAAATTTGACAAAGATTCTAAAGATTTTGCGGCGAGTTTGCCATTGAAATATGCTAACTTCTCATAGGTTCATTTGTTATCATCTTTAATTTTAACAATAAAAATTTAGATCATACGTTACATACGTATTTTATCTATGCATGGACTATCTCTAGTGTGTATCATATAGTACCGTTTGTCATTGAGAACCAATAATATAGCAAGAATGTCCTTACACCAAAATTCTACAAAAGGGCGGTAAATAAAAGAAGCTTGGCAATGTCCCATTATTCCAGGAAAAACACAATTATATAAACTTGAACTTTATCGAAGTGAAAATTACCGTCTTAATCTTATGGCCGTTTCGAAGATACCAAATGTATACATAGTATTTTCTTTAATGGGGCAATATGGGCATATATTAAACCATAAGAGATAGGAGAACACTGTATTTAGAAACTGAAATAAAATTCTACTTAAGAACACACTATGTCGATTTTTATTTTCATAAAACTTACTAAGTCTTTATGCTTACTTAATACCATGGCATAAGAACAGTTTTTTCAAAACGTGACCAACTGCCCGTAATCAGATTTTTTTAGTTCAATAGAATGATTTATTCCCGATAAAAAAAGGGGTCGTTTGGCTTAAAAAAAAACCATGAATTTAAGGACGTATCTAGTAAAGATTGCATTTGACCGAAAAATTATAATGCAAATTTCATTTTTGTCAAAAAAGAGATAAAGTTTCTAAATACAGTTTTCTCCTATATCTTACGGTTTAATACGTGCCCATACTGTCCCATTTTAAAAGAAACACTGTGTATACTGGTATTATATAAGAACTGCTCACATAAAGTGTTTTTTATTATATAAATTTACGTATAGATCTGAGAAAAAATCACTCCCGTATAAATTTTATGTCTTAATTAATTTGGATTAAATGTTCATAAGTAGCTGCACTTCTTACAGATTTGTTTCTTTTTGTAATATTAATATAATACATGTAAAAATATGTAATAGGTATACAATATAATTTAAAAATAACTGCCCTTGAGTTTCTTGTTCGTTCTTTTTGAGGGACGACTGCCTTACAAAATAGTGATTTTTTTTAACTACTGTCAATTCTAAAACATATTATACTAGTAATGTACTGTAACGTACAAAAATTATTTTATTATCCACAAAATAAAGACAATTTCAAATTGGTAGTTTTGAAATTATAGAAATATATGAAACTAGCTATACCTGTGACTCCGCTCGCGTAGAAGTAAAATAAATTCCTTCATCTTGTATACCGCCCCATCGCAAATTCAAGAGTCCGACCGTTACTCCGTGCGCGATTCGGCTCCCGGTCCTGTTCTCGATGTCGATTTTTTCCATTCTCGATTCCTAACGCGGTCCAGCCTTTGATTCCAACTCCAGTTCTTATTTAAGGAGATTCCTATTTAATTCTCGAACCCGGTTCTGCTTTAAATTTTGATCTCAGTACTGCTTGCTTTGACTTTTGATCTCAGTACCTACTGCTTCTCACTCCAATTCCGGCCACGATCTTGATTCTAATTTTGATCCGACTCTCGACCTTGGTCTCATTCTCGTTTTCGATCCCGAAATCAACTTTCAATTCTATTTTTCCTTTCCGCTACTGGTCATGTTTCTGATCTGGACGAAGACGAAGTAAGTACTAGCATCAAAATTGAGTTCGGACTACTTTACTCGGGGATAGGTGTAGTCTAACTTTCTGTGAGTGAAAAAATTTTTAGAATTTGCAGTGGCAGAAGGTGGAGCTAAGTTTTTTTTTTTGAAGCCTTCCGTTCGTGCGCACAACAACGTTGTTTCATAGTAATCGAAGAAATGGTTTCAACACCCCTATAAAAACGGACAAAATACATATAGTGGTTCGATCTTCCATAAAATGTTTCATGCCTTATTCCGCCCTTTTAGAGCTATTTTTCCAAAAAAAATACGTATGGTTATTTTTTCAGCTAAAGCATAAGTTATGTTGTCAATAGTTTTAGGGACTTCAATTTTTATATAAGAATTTCAATTCTTATTTCACCTTTCCTTATTTCCTTCAAGGTTACTTTTAAAAACAATGCATAACATTATTTTGTATTATTTGTGTTCAGCTAAAATATAAATTTTGATATAAATAGATTCAACGATTTCTATTTTCCATATTTCATTATTGAACCAATTTCACCCCCCTAGGGGTTGAATGTTTAAAAATCCTTTCTAAGTGCTCGCCTAAGTTGTAACAGGAATCTCTTTACATAGCTTCAGGTTTCTAGACCTCATATTTGGCCTGAGCGTTGATATATCGGCCTACCGGTTTATTTTTTAAACATAATATGTAGACGACTGTACAGTGCGATTTCTTAAAAGTGTCTATATTTTATCAACTACAACAATCTCGGACTTGACAAGCATAATGTTAAGATCATCGATTTATAAGCATATATTCAATAAATGATAAGTTATTCTTTACGTATAACACGACATTTCAACCCATGAAAAATAAAATTCAGTACTAATTAGTAGCAAAGTTATATTGTATATGCACAGCATTTTTGTCAATTTCTATCCTCAACGACGGGTAGAATCGTCGGTGTTAAATTTTCATTCGCGCTTGGCATATTTTGAAGCTGAAAGACCTGCGTAGTTACAACGAAGAAAAAAAAAGACTGTCGTTTCTCAACAAAGAAATATAAAATACACTTTTTTTTTTGTGTATATACGGCATTTAGTTAGAGCGGTGATCGTGGCCTACTTCTCGGCGTATTCCACTCGAACGGTATTCAATCCGAGTTGCAACCACGGACGAATTATTCAATAACTTTTTGATTTAAATCAAATCGGAAGCGACTTGCCCTTTGCTCAGTGGGACACGTTAATCGCCGGATCATGCTTAGCCTGCGTGATGGATTTGAGGTTCGAGTTTTCAATCCGATAGGAGAAAATTGTGGGGTAGTAGGTCTTTACAAGCGGGCCGTTATGACAACATTTCAGGGCTATATGAACTGTTGTTTCCGAACAGGCGAGTATAACGATCATGAAATTAGATGCAGTTTATTTTTAAAGTATTTTCGCGATTTCCCCATAAGGAATGAAATATTTCAAAGGAATTTGTTTTCTTCATATAGCTTGATTCGCGCAAGTTCCACAATAAATTGGACGTAAGCAAATTAGACTTGAAACAATTTTGTGACGTGACGTCATGATGGTGTGATATCATGACGTCATAACAGCCTGTGACGTGATACATAGACCATAGTCTATGCAATTTCGAAGTCAAATATAGTTATGAACCTCATCGAAAAAAGTAGTTCATTGAACTACATAAAAGTTTATTTTTTACTGAACCTTACAAAGATTATTCAAGGACTTAGAAATTAAAGTTTATAATCAAACGAAAGTTATAAAGAAACAGTTACTCCATTCTTGCATACGTAGCCCTTAATACGTATGTATAGGCAGATCGTATTATATAATATGTTTCATTGGATAAATTACAAAAGAGTTTAATAAGACGTATATAAAAAATGTAATCATTAATATTGAGTATGCGATACACACAGGAAGGAAAAAAGTAATTTGAAAAAATTATACCGACTTTAAAACTGTAATTTATTTAATTGATAACTAAAAAGGAAGAAATAAATGTTTAATGTTTTAAAAGAACTAAAGTAAACATGTCAGCTGTATTTTGAGGTCGGTGCCAGCCTTAATATTTTGAATTATTATTTGTCACTTGGTTGTCGTACGCGGTACTAGTACTGTTGAACACGCCACATACCCACCTAGCGGCCGAACCGCGGCGATGAGCGCCGAACGCGCCCGAAGTCGATATCAGCGAGAGCGTAACCCGAATGGGCGCACACGTGAGGGCGCACGCCATTGTATGCGGACGTTTCTGAACTACATTTTGATGCGCCGATTTATTGTGAAAATTTCTAAATTTCGCCGATATTTCTTTTTTACTTTCTTAAATTCATGCATTTTTTACATAGACTTTTATCAATATTTATAAATGTTTATTTTATATTATTTCTTAAGTTTGTTCATTAATTAGTTTTCTACATTTAATAATATTCCACATTTTTTTTAAAATTTTCCATCCACTGTGTAAATATAAAGTAGTTACTCATGTAAATATTTCTTTTAAACTAAGTCCCATCAAAGAAAAATAGTGGTTATATTTACTTTAATTTTTTAAAAAGATAAATCTTTTATTTTTCCCATTTAATTATTAACTAAATAAGTTATGGTTTTTTTTAATTTCTTCAATTTTTTTAATTTCAGTTATGATTGAAACTAATTACTTAATCGTTTTTTCGTTGACGTACTCATTATTTCTTTGTCTTATGCATGTAGTTTTAGGTGAAATTATAAGCTAGTCTCGATCCATGATAAATTTATTAGGTATAAATGCCTAAATTATTGGTTACGTTTTTTTTTTTAATTTTTCGTTTACTTAGTTATTTCTTTTTCTTATACGGATAGTTTTAGTTGAAATTATAGGTTAGTCTTGATATCTAATTTACTTATTAGGTACAAGTACCAAGTATATCAGTAATGTATTGTATTCATTTTTATCAACGATTTGTTACTTGTAGTTACAGGTGAAGCTGGTTCGGTTTTTCTCAATCAATTGTAAGATCTTTATCAAAAGGTGCTGCTAAAAAAACGACTTAACCTATTTTGATAAAACTTTCACAGTTATTTAAGTAGGACTATTCTTAGTCCGACCAAAATGAAATTTTTGCAATCCAACTTAAAATTTTTGAGATATGCGCAGACAAACATACACACATTCATACAATTATGAAATTCGGCACACATGTTTAGCAGCTGATACAGACTAACACATACAAAAAACTGTACAATTCTAAAACGAGAGAGAGCACGTTAAGTCGTTGGTTTGGGACAATACCTTTACATCGGCGTTCAACCCGCGCTGGATCAACTCGGAGAGCTTAACGTGTAAGCTATTCAATTGGAAATGAAAAATCTGACACGACGACAAAATAACTTGCGTAATACAATATTTATTAAAACGAAACCGTATGATTGTATTTTAATGGACAGCCCGAGGAAAGCTTCAAAAACCTTGTTCAAAAACTGCAAGGATTTCCTAAAGGCTGATTTTTTGATTATTATCTCATATTGGTGGTTGCAGTAGACAAGTATCCTGCCGTCAGGCATCCGGTTTTTTAGAGTATGGCGCGGGCTCGGGTTTATAATTGAAAAAAAAATAGTGTATACCTTGAACCTACTATCTACGATATGAAAATTAATTTTCGAGAAGTACATAAATTAAAAATAAGTTTTACGCTTGTCAGTCACATAACTCTCGTAACTGGGCCCGTTAATTGTGCATTAAAGTTGTAAAAAATTGGTGCTATATCGGTAAAATATTAAATTTAGTATACAGGTGAATAATATTATAATCATTACAAAAAATATACTGTCACTACATTTTTGTAACAGATGCTGTCAGTCGCCGATAAATGGTTGTAGCTTGCCCTTGTATAATACGGCGTGCTCAATAAATATTAAAATAATAAAATTAAATAATTAATATTAAGAAATAAATATAAAAACATATAGTATAAACATAAAATATTAAATTCATATCATTACTATTAATAGTAAAATTAGTTAATTCATTTACTTAATGATATTAATAAAATACATTTCAATAAACATTTTTAGCATTGTACATTAAAAACGCATATAAAAAATATTATTATAATTGGAATCACTGTTGTACCTGTCAATATCGTCCGGCTCATCCGTATTCTATTTCTGTTAAATCTAACGAATCATCATCTGCAAATTAATATAAACGGAATATGTTTAATTTAAAAACAATTACATAAGTAATCCATATAAACTTATAAATTTTCATTGAAACACATACAATATTACAACTTTCTGACTACGCTACGAAAATATTGGTGCTATTCGAAAACATCTGTTAGAAAAAAGACGCAAGTATCTATGTAGACGACTTGCAGCCCGGGAAAGTTTACAGAATGCGATAGGAGTGTTTTGCGATATCAACAAGGCGTTTGGCTGTGTCTATCACGAAACATTGATCAGAAAGCTACATCATCATGGCCGTGCATTCGAACTTCTGACATCATATTTCACTAATAGGATCCAGAGGGTTGACGTCAATGACATGAAATCGTCAGGCATCCGTAGTCTACATGGGAATGCCACAGGAATCTATCCTCGATCCGTTTTTTTTTATAGTTTATATTAATGATTCACTTAACCTTGTTAAGGATATTCAAGAGTTAGTACTGTTTACAGATGATACCGTCCTATTACTCAAAGTAAAATTGAAAAACGATGTACTGTAAATAATTTACTTGTTAATAAAAACAAAACAAAATGTGTGAAATTCTCACTTTGGAATGTAAAAAGTGGATCTGATAATGTATTAATAAGAAACGAGGAATTAGAGCTTGTTGACATTAATGTATTCCTGGGTGTTATTTTAGATAATAAATTTCAATGGGGTCTTCATAACGATGAGTTGGTGATAAGGCCTTAGCTCTGCTGCATTTCCAATTAAAAAGATAAGAAATTTGTCCGATATCCAAACCATCAGATTGTTTTATTTTGGCTGTGTCCATAGCGTGATGTCATATGGCAAGCTGTTTTGAAGACATATTGCGGATGTTCACAGAATTTTCAATTTGCAAAAGAGGACCATTTGCGCAATTTACAGGCTGGGAGCTCGTGTTACCTTTAAAAGAAAGTTTAAAGAAATTTAAATTTTAAATGTGGTGTCACACTTTATTAAGCAAAATTTAATATACGTAAAAAAATTAAGACATTATTAATAAAAATATTGATAAACATAATTTCAATACTAGAAATAAAAATAAACTGTGTTTACATGTTAGTCGACTTCATAGGGTCACTAATTTATTTAGGTGCTCTATGTATATTGTTCATTACGTTTCTTGGGGATATACAAGATTTACCCTTATACAAATTTAAAGTCTTTATTAAGCAAACGCTTTGCACAAAAAGGTATTATATAATCTCTGAATATTTAGACGATAAATGGACTTCAACTTCCTACAGGTTTGTTTTTCTTGCAATAGTTTTATATACGATTGTATTTCTATATAATTTGGGTTTGAAAAGAGCTATCCTAAAGTTTCTCGCTCGTACTTCTCGAGGGCTAACTACCTTAAGAACAAGTGACAATCAAAAGAAAAGGTGGTAATATTAAAGAACTGCAAATTCATTAATTGTCATGACGGTTTATAAGTGTTTATAGTATAACTTACGAAATAACGGTGTTTTGAATTTGAATACAAATAAGGGGTAGTGGGGTGTACACAATGCGCGCAGTGTTAAAAACCTCCTCGAAAATATCCTCCACCACTCATTAGCACGAATCAGGACACTCGATTCAATTTACTATTACCATAACGACAACGGCGACAACGTAATATAATTTTATTCGTAATATAGATTCAGTATTTTTACAAAGGTAATAGCAAAAAAACACCTAATAAACACTTTTTAAATATTGACGATATATATTTACTGCGTGCGCGTGCGTGTGCATAAACCTTTTATAATTTTGAGCGGATCAGCCGATCGAAATTACATAACAATATGAAAATCTTTACAAAACAATAAGTTTAAACAGTTATGGCTTGTTTTCTAAAGAATTTTGTACCTCATATATACTAAGGTGAATTAGTAAATTAAGGTCAATTAGGATAAGCATGGTGACGTTTATAATATTAAAATAGATTTTAAGAAGTCTTTTGATTCTATAGACCATGATATCTTACAACGCAAGCTAAAATACATTGGCATTTACGAGTCGCTACTGAGGTGGTATTAGTCATATCTACGAAACAGATCGCATCTAGCCATAAGACATGATTTTCAATTTGGTGGCAAGATTGTACCTTCCGGTATCCCAGAAGGCTCATTTAGTTCCATTTTTTATTTAGGTCCATTGTCCTTTCTTATATTGTATTTATGAACGACTGTCTTATAAAGTCGCAATCTAAAATATTTGCTGATGATCTCGAAAGATGTTGCTCTATTAGTAGCCAAGTCGACATTCAAACTTTACAATCACTAGCAGCAGCGAATGACATGGCTCTTATTTCTATGAATGTGAAATTTACTAGAAAATTACTGTACTAAATTTTACTAAAACTAAAGTGGCACACTTTGTTCAGGAGAATCTTTTGATCGGTGTCCAAAATTACCGGCTCAAAAATGATAACTAACAACTCGCTTATTTTTAAATTTCATATCACTTCTATTGTCAGGAAAACATTAAAATATTCGGATTTCATTATACGTCATTTCAATTCACGGACATTATCACAAATTGCAATGGCAGTATAGCGTATCGCATTTCTGCATGCCTCATTTGCACGCCGAAAAAAAATAGTGGATACTATATGCCTTTTTCAACTGATTCATGGTTACATTCCTTGTAAGGTTAACTGTTCCTCGCCAGAACCAATCGCCTACAAAATCGTAAAACTTCAACACTTGCTTATATATAAATGTGCATGTTTATTTGTTTTATTTTATATTTTTCATAATTAAAGTTTGTTTTTTCCGTCAGCCCAATATAATGTTTATTATCATGTGAAGAATTGTCGCACACAGCGACTGCAGGCAGTAGAGAGATAACCATTTACATTTAGAGGAATATGGGAGAATATAGGAATAAAAAACGAGCGTGGTCTTTTCAATGGAAGACCATATACCTGAGAGAGTAATTTTGGAAGACTGGAGTGAGGTGGACGCGTGATAAGTTCCGTATTGGGGAGAACATCTTGTTATCAAATTGGCTCAGATAAACCGTATATTTTTGTAGAGATGTTCTGGACCTTTGAATGGTTGCCTATCTAAGGGCTGTATGCTAAGCGATGACATATCGTTGAAGAACGCCATCGACAGTTAATCACGAGTAACAATTGGGATGTTCAATAAGTGAACTTGTAATATCAGATTAGATAAGGTTTTAAATTAATGATTCAAAAATTCACTAATCGTTTTCTTTATTTGACTTAATAAACTGGTTACAATTCTTAAGAAAAAAATTAAAACAAATCAACGCAGTTTTACTATGATAATGCAGTTTACTGGATATAAGCATGCATAACTAAAACACGCACTATTTATCACTTAAGTTTAGGTGGAAAAACAATATAAATCCGCTAACTTAGAAATAACTAAATTAAGTTTTAATAGCAATATATAACATATACTCACACCTATTTCTTAGTTGGTTAAGATTTCCACATAGTACAATCTTAGCAATATCTTATATCAATCTCTCTTTATTCACTGACTTCCATCAACCTTCTCATGCAGGGTCGTTCGTTTCGGATACTTAAAATTTGGTCATTTTTTTCAATATGCCACCAGTTTAGTCTGATTAGGAATCTTTTAGAGCGATACTTGCCGTATTTTTTATCGTACACATTTGCTTTATATATTTGTTTTGTCAGTCTACTTACATTCATTCTTTCCAAATGGCCAAACCACCTCAACATACCTTTTTCTTCTCTATTCATTACAACTTCTTTCAAACCACGCCGCTCTCTGATGTCACTATTCCTACATTCATCTTTCAGAGACACTCCAAACTTACACAGAGATCGCGGCATTGATTCTACTTTCATTTTTCTTCTGCTAAAGCCAACTTTTACTTGTACATAAAAATAGCGGTCAGAATCCCATCATATATAGTCAAAGGGTTGTCGTAAGACACTTTTACTATTCATAATAACAAGTAAGGCCCCATTCACTTTATTTCCGCATTCACTTTTAACAGAAAATTGTATGATTTTTAAAAATAAATTTCACGGATACGAAGTCGTGGACACAAATAGTTATTGATATATTTATAAAAATATTCATTTCAGCTCTTTCTTGTGAAGGCCTAAACACGTTTTGGCGCCTTCAAACCAGAGCCCAGGCGCCCGTCAATATAGCCGACCTCGATCACTACAGTATAATTCACTACATCTATAACTTACGTAATACATATATAATTTTGTAAAAACAGTGAATAAATACTTAACAAGAAATTGTTTTGCAGCTGTCACCAAGGAAAGTTTTCATAACTCCTGCGACGCACTAAAAACGTAAATTATCACTCGATTGAGTGGTGAAAAAGTTATATCGTGATAAAATCACATATTGGATTGTATTCCATAAACTCTTCAAGGCGACTTGTTCCTAAGACGCGGGAATTATGGTCTAACATTCTCTGTCTTAAATAATTGTGATGGAACAGTGGTTGAAGTACCGGTATACTAATTTTATTATAACGACGGGCAAATTGATTAATGAGTTTTTAACTTAAGTTTAGCAGTTAGACCATCGTGGAGGACTTAAGGTAGACTCTTGGTAAACTGAAATGCAGACTGCTGGAAGATATGCTTCAGCAAAATAGGGTGATGAGCCGAACACAGTAACAATTCTTTCTTCTGAGCAACGATCTGCCCAACATTTGTACATTATAGGGTGTGACGGGTGAATTCGGAAACGGACTGGAAGAATAACGAAGTTGATTATTTATACAAGTTTAAATTTAAAACAATTTAACAGAAGTAGTGAACAATGTAAGTTCGATACTAGAAACAAAAATGAAATGTGTTCACATGTCAGTTGACGACACAAACTCACAAATGTATAATACTAACGATTTCTTTATGAGCGTGTTCAATAAGCTCCCTGTAGGTCTCCCATCACGTAAATTCAAGATCATTACACAAATTTGGCAATAAAGGATATAATTTTCCGAATATTCAAAATACAAATATTCTTAGTCATAACCAGCTCGTTTTCTTATCGGAGGATTTCTTTTTGTTATGGTTGCGTGTTCGATTAAAGTTGTATACTATAATCCAGTCAATTAGAATACCAACTTGGAAATAAGAATTGAATCGCTAAATGGCATAAAATACAGCCGCTGTCCACGTTTGTCTGTATGCATGTGTGTCAAAATAATAATATCAATCCTTCTCCGAATGAATGTGTTACTTACTTTTGCTATTTAATGTAGATTAAAATTTCCCTTTACAGCATCTAACATATACAAATGACTGTCTGCATGTTCGTTCGCTATGGGCTGCGTTCGTAAGATCATCCAATTGAATTGAAATTTAGCGATATGATGTATGCACGAACGTAGGTTTCTAAAAAAATATTACATTTGTTACCTTCAACCACATATTTGTACTATTGAACTTAATTATTGAACCGATCCCAAAAACCTTTTCGCTAATATAAAGCTATGTTATCTCTAAGTATATAAAGTAAAACACATTTTTTCCGGCTTCATGGAAATGGAAACAGTGGCCTGTAGCGAATCCTAAATTTAAAACAAAACAGACGACACTATCGATAGATAGCGGGAACTGGATCGAAATAGAACGTAGAACCGTTATCAAAATCAAAAACATAACGGGAAATAGAATGGAAACAGTGCCGGAATCAAAATCGAGAACAGAACTGCTATCGGAATTGACAGCAAGACCGATCGATATAATAGACAAAGGAATTGATTTTATGTCCATTGGGCCCTAGACAAGGGTGTCTCTCTATAGGACTATCCCTTTCGTTCAACGTAATGACGTTGCGCGAGAAGGACAATGCTATAGAGAGACTATTTTCTAGGGCGTCGTTCTAGGCCTGCAGGATGACGAACCTGTGAGCAAAAAGCTAGTATCTGTACAAACATTTACTTTTGCAAAGTCTATGAGTGTGTGTGTCCGTGCTTCGTCTGTGTTCCTTTGTGTCTGTCTCTTTGTTGATGCGCGAGTAATTGTGCATGTGCGTATGCGTGTGCGCGTGCTTATGCTTGCACGCGCGTGCGTGTGTGAATGAATAGACTCATTATATGTGTACTTAAATATACGTTAAACATTTTCGATGATTTTAATTGACAAAGTCTACTTTTTTATCCCAATTTCGTTTCGGCAAACCTTAAAACCACACACCATAATTAGTTGGGGCAAAGTCGAGATTTTCGCATTACAGAACCACGCCGGGCAAAGCGGAGAATCTAAGAGTCCTTTTCGCATGAAAATACATTAAATTCCAAATAGAGCTGAATATTCATGAGTGCTACAAAACCTTATCTGAATTTCTGATACGAACTCCGCCGGGGACAAATTTTCGATGGATGTCCGTTGTTTTAATGCTGAATTAATTTTGTCGATTCGCTTCATTTTCGTAATGAGTAATGATGCCGACGGCGGAGGGAAATAACGGGACTCGTGGCGCCCGCTGGTGCGGTGTACGGTTATATAATTACATTATACTTATTTGTTGGGATGCCTAAAACTCTTCAAAAACGTCTAGTAATCGTACAAAAAAGTAACGTATTATCAGCAACCCATTTTTAAAGTTCTATAGTCAAGAAGAAACTTTTTCTAGTTTCACCATATCCGTCCGTCGGTCTATCTGTAACACATCTACAAAATTTTGAAAAAAAAATTAAGGGTACCTCACCTACATGTAATGTAGATTTTTTTTCACTTTTCCCGTGCTGTGAAGATCGTTGGATAACTCATTGCAAAACATTGCCGATCTCTAAAAACTATTTTTTCATTTAGGCATCCGTTTTCGAAATATCATACAAATGTTCTGAAATATTTCAAAATATGGTATATATATATAGGTCCGCATGCTACAGGGATCTATCCTCGGTCCGTTTCTGTTTTTAGTTTATATTAATGACTTACCTAGCCTTGTTAAAGATATTTATGAGATAGTACTGTTTGCAAACGATAACTCTTTATTACTGAGTTAAAAGAAATCCACTCGATTATGACGATGTGAAGATTTCTATCTCCAAAATTGAAAAATGGTTTACTCTAAATAATATACTTCTTAATACCTATTGAAATGAAGAAAGAAAGAAGAAAACAAAATGCGTGAAATTCTCACTTTCGAATGTAAAAAATGGATCTGGTAATATTTAAATAAGAAATGAGGAATTAGAGCTTGTTGACACTAATGTATTCCTAGGTGTTACTTTAGATAATAAATTTCATACTTCAATGGGGTCCGTGTGGTCCGGTAAGCAGGCGAAAAGGCCTAGTTCTGCTGCATTTGCAGTTAAAATAATAAGAAATTTGTCCGATATCAAAACCGCCAGACTGGTTTGTTTAGGCTGTTTCCATAGCTTGATGTCATATGACATCCTCTTTTCGGTACATGCTACCGATGTTCACAAAATTTTCGATTTGCAAAAGCCAGCCATTCGCACAATTTACGGGCTGGCACCTTGTGTTTCCCTTAAAAGTAAGTTAAAATAAATTGAAATTTGAACTCTAGTATCGCAGTTTATTTAGCAAAATTTAATATGTGTAAGAAAAAAATGAGATTTTTTTTTAATAAAACTATTGATGGACATAATTTCAATATTAGAAATAAAAATAAACTGTTTTTACAAACATATAATTGATTATATAATGTATACAAGTAATAATGAATTAGTGACCCTATGAAGTCGAGTAACAAGTCGACTTCATAGAGTTACTAATTCATTTAAGGAGCTCTGTGTATATTGTTCAATAAGTTTCTTGAGGATATACAAAATTTACTCTTATACAAATTTAAAGTCTTTATTAAACAAATGCTTTGCACAAAAAGGGTATTATACAATCTCTGAATGTTTAGAGCATAAATGGGCATAATGAGCTCGACTTCTTACAGGTTTGTTTTTCTTGAAATAGTTATATATATGAGTGTATTTCTATATAATTTGGGTTTGAAAAGAGCTACCCTTAAGTTTCTTGCTCGTACTTCTCGAGAGATAACTGTCTTAAAAACGAGTGGTAATTAAAAAAAAGTGGTATTTTTAAAAAACCGTAAATTCATTAATTATCATGACGGTTTTTAAGTGTTTTAGTATAACTTACAAAATAACAATATTTGGAATTTGAATTTGATTCAAGCCTTAAACTGATAATTTTTTTTAGTAATGTGCCCCCGCTCCCACTAATTGCCGTTCTTGAATATTTGAAAAAATTCCCGACAGTAGCATATATAACGAGGTTAAAAGGAAAACTATCACAACTAAATAGGCTTTACAAGTTAACGAGTAATAATCAATAAATTTATAAAATGTACTTGGAAAAGCAAAAATGAAATTTCATAAAAACATTTAATATCTCTTAAATGACGTCGTTGGATGCGTAAAATAGGTAGTAAAATTATGGAAATATAAAATAAGGACATTCTTATCACCCGTCCTATGTAAGCCCATTTTAGACGTTATGAGCCGTTAAACCGTGAACAGATTAATAGGTTCATAGTTCCAAACGAAAAACCCTCTTCTATGTCCGTATACTATGGCGGACAAATACGGCAGCCTGAACTGCGCGTGGCCGGACACGCACTTGGCTGGGTTCTTTTTAAATAATCATCTCACACATATTTACCAAAAAAGGGTTGTAATTCTCATAGCTGTTTCCAAAAAGTAAAGCCAGAGAGGTATGCAAAGGTAACATTAAATGAAGATCTGTTATCTCTGCCTACCCTTCTGGGAATCTACCTATATTTTATGTGTACTTAAAACTTTACTCCTTTGTGGAGCCCTTGAATCAAAAAAACGTTGTGATTCAGCAATCCCTTGTAATTTTAGCTTCGATCTTATAAAAACACGTTTGAATTAATGAATTTATTTAATGAAGAATAATTAATTTTTTATCGGGTTTGTGCCCAATTTATGAGTTATTGCTATAGACATGTAAATTTTGTATATTGTTTTTTAATCGACGATATCGTTTTCAATTAAGAAACAAAATGTTTGTAACATTTATATTTATTGAATATATTTATTTTTTATATTTGCGCTTAATTAAAATATGACATATTGGAAACAAAGAAAAAACCTTGCTTAAAAATATTGTTCCGAAAAGATACTTTCTTACTACATGTCTTGCACATTTTTAAAGTTGACAATCATAGCTATACGATACCAACGATAATGGAGGACGATGATTTTTAGGGCTCCGTAGCCAAAATGGCAAAAACGGAAACTTTATAGTTTCGACATGTCCGTCTGTCCGTCCGTCCAATAACTGCACTAGACACTCCTAGATGTACGTTAATGAAAATCGGAGTATCGGTGTCTTGTATAAGCCGCTACTTAGATTAGTAGTTAAATGACAAATTAATAAAATCAAATATTTCTAGGGTGGGGGGAGTGACACTCCATATATATAAAGACGCTCAAACAGGATCCCAGTTTACGTCATAAGCATTTAGTAGATAATAATTATCCGAAAATCCATAAATATATATGCCATTATCAATTTAAGTTTAGTAAAGTGGTTTATTTTCATTTGTTTTGTGTTTTATTTTTTAAGCCTTTTTCAGTATAAGAATATTAACGTGAGGACCTAAAGGTTTGACAACTTTGTAAAGAATCATCACAAGCAAAAATTTGAGAAGTGCATTTGTCAGGGCGGAGTTATCATAGACGCTTGTCTTAACGCGGTTTAAAAAGAAAGAGATTTGGCATTGCAATCGCATTACTTACAGCGGTGTGCTTCAAAATTTCATTTGAAATAGATAACTGCTAAGTTTTAAAGTTAAAAACTAAACATGTCAAAATATCGGTAATATTAGAGATTAGCATTTGTTGCATTAATTTAATATCACAAATGTCGATATCTTTAAGACTAACTTATTGAACTGCCAATTGCGAAGTTAAAACATCGTATTTTAACGTGTTTCGTTTTTAACTTTAACAATTAATTATTTGAAATGAGAGTTTGAAGCACACCGCTGTTGCATTGTAACATGACAGTTGATGTAGCTACGTTGGCGCCATCTATTTTTAACTTCGAATTGCAACCGCATTAAAAACGATTGAACGATTCCTCAGTTTTGGCAATCTACACAAAACTGATGCATACATATCCATAGATAGTCTGTTCAAATCATAACCCATTATAACTTCGCCGTAGCTGCGTTAAAACGTGATGGTTTTACTCTGTTAGGAAATATGTACCTGGCCAACCGAGTGTCGCTCGCAGTTGATCAAGTTTATCTTGGTAATATGGTAACTTGTCACGGAAAAAGTTGCCTATATTCATTCCCAACAATAAATGTTGTAAAACATATTTTATTTATTTAGTGCCGTCTGTTATTTATATCATATAAAGCAATTAGTCCTTGAGTATCGATAAATTGAAAAATATAATTACTTTGAAATCATCTTACGAGATAGAGTAATATTTAGTGTTACGTTCTATAGAGTGACGTTTAGAATTGTTCTTTATATATAAAATTTATTACAAAAATAATATGGATCAATATTAAAATATATTTCTTAAGAAATTTTTGTGTTATCGATTCGTTCATGTAGGTACTCCAGCGCACAATTTGTTTTGTATTTATTCAGTTTAGTCCCTTTGCGTAATCGGGTTTTATCTTTTCTCCGTGCCGCCTCCATTGTCGGTCCTCGGGCGATCCCCGTAACCCTTCGTCGCTCGCCCTTTTGAGTTTTTCTTTTCCATCGGCCCTCACTTTCGCTGGCGGTGTTACGGCCTCTCGTAAAAAATATTTGACTTCATTAACGAGAAAGTCGCATCTTTCAGAACTTGCCCTAAAACATGAAAAGTATTTTCTTTCTTTTGACGTGACAACGTCTTAAATTAGGTTGCGGCTGGGAGTCACTTTGAAAAGTGTAACGCTCGGTAACGTAACGATGAGTCACCGAACGAGGAGAGGCCGAATGCCGTCTCTCTCCCACTCAACTATGATCGGTCTGCGCGCGCTCATAGAGATTAGTGCATAGCTTGCAAATGTATTGCAAGTTATTGTATGTATATTGTATATAAATGTATGTATGTGTAAAGGTAAAATAAAATTTTGTTAATATGAAATTCAGTGCGAGATTCTTTGTATAAATTAATGTTTTAAATATAATTCTTTGTATAAATAAATGTTTTAAATTGTTACTATTATTTCATCCTTCTTCCTACTATACGAATGAATATTCACATTAAAATGATTTTACCATTCAAAGTCGTTGTCACGTAAAACTTTCGCCCGTATACCGACTTTACAGGCAACCAAATTTTTTTTTTTTCTTAACTTCTATATGCACATGAATTCGTTTTATTTGACCTAAAATATAAATGTAACTTTACGTCGAAGTGTTTTTGTCTACTTTGCATACATTTATTAGGAACCCTAAATATTCTTAGATATAAAAATACCTTATGCGTAGCTCAACAAACTCCTCTACTCTGCAGTGAAAGTCGGATCAGTTCTGCCGTTTTAATGGTTACTCCTAAACAAGCAGATGTACCTAAATTTTAAGAAGTATTGTTTAGATACTTGTTACTTATAAATTATCTAATGGATTGAAAAAAAAACTATTATTTTGAAATCACGAACAGACACTTAAATTTTACGTATACTTATATGTAGAGAAGGATATGCGAAGATGAATGTCCCTAAAGTTAATTGTATCCATTTGAAAGATTTCTCCGCGCTAATCCACTAAACCGATATGATCGAAAATTGGCAGGATTCGGCAACAAAGGATATGCAAGGGCGTGTACAGAGATTTCAGACAGGGTATGCAAAGCTAAAAAAAAAGACTTACCAGTTTCAGCATTGTTTCGGTTATGCAAGCTATATATATTTACGGTCGCGTCGATGGGCCACCAATCGAAACGTTGCTGAAACTAGTGATTTTTTTTTAGCTTTGCATAACCCGTCTTAAGTCTCTGCGCACGCCCCTATATACGGGATGCTTATCAATAGATACTTGAACAATATAGCGTCCACCGACTGATGATAAACAACGCAAGACGATCTGTCTTTAAGTGATGTCGTAGGCCGAAATCGGACAGTGAATATTTTATGACGCCCTATATAATGTGTAGCAAGCGACATATCAAATCGATCTTAAACAGCAGAGTGCAACGAGGATCTCATTAATGAAAACAGGGGGGTCGAATACAGTCACATTATAAATTGAATTAATAATAATTTGCAACTCTCACCGCATACACTGCAAAAAGTCGTAGTTAGCGTGTCTCATGTCAATCCTTCTGCCGTAGTTTCTGTATATCCACCCGTCTCTGATAAAACGTATGAAGTCGATTTCGCTAATCGGTCCTTGGCAATTATTACATCAACCAACATTAACATATATCAGCAAGCGGAAAGTGTTCATGTTACAGAGCCAATTAAGCATTTCAAACACGCCACATCACAAGTTAATTCCCCGCCCGTACGGCATATCACCGGCTTGTTTACTTCATTACTTCGGTTATTTACTCACTAGAAAGCACCGCGGTGGAATTTTCTAGAGAGTGAATAAATGAACTTCGAACAACCTTGCGCGTCGCGCGGCCTTAGCCCGGAGCTGTCAAAAGCTCTAGAGAGCTTCGAGCCAACCGACCGGCTTTGAAGGAACTAGTCGCCCTCATTACAGTTTAAGCGGTCGTTATGATATTTAGGACGTTTATGAAATTTGTATGTCGAAAATTGTTCGTTTTTGCTTTTTCTTATTTTTCTTAATACGATATTTTTTTGTACTCTGATCAGTTAAATCTAACCTGTTAAATCGACTTACAATTAATTTGAGAAATCATTTGTAAGTTGTTTATTTCGTAAGAGATACTAAAACCGTTTAAGTCTTTCTATAGTAGTATATATTATGGCTTATATTTCAATAAAAAAAGGAGAAAATTTTAAAAGAATTATGGTTGTATGTTATTTTTGAAATAAATAAACTTTCCAGAGATTTCTTTAGGAGCGCACTTTTCTATTTTGTAAGCTCATAACGAAATAAACAAAAATCCCGATTCCAATTAGGATGGTTTTTCATTTTGAACCGACTTCAAGAAAGGAAGAGGTTCTATGTTCTATATGTCTGTATGTTTTTTATGTATGTTCAGCAATAATTTCGTCAATTGTAGACCGATATCTAATTTTTTTTTGTAAGAGTATACTACCAAGGTGGTCCCATAGTCACCAAATCAGGATCTGACTATGGGATCCCAGGAATATTATAAGCACGTACAGTGTATTTGTGCTCTTTTTTTGGGTTCCGATGCAAAATGGCAAAAACGGAACCCTTATACTTTCCTGTCTGCCGTCCATCCGTATGGCACAGGCATTTTACTCAAAAACTACAAAATGTGTATTGATGAAATTCGGAATATAGACGTCTTGTTAAAGCTGCTATTTAGTTTGGTAGTTAAATAACAAAAATAAATATTTCTAAGGGGCAGTCCATATTCGTAACAAAAATTGAAAAAAAAATTGTTCAGCAAATATCAATGTGTGGCACATATTTCGACAGATCTTTTAGAAAATCTTAAAATTTCTAAGCAATTTTTTTGATTAATTGAATATTTTGGGAAATAATCACTCCGAAATTAGCAAAAATTTTGTCACCTCCTTCTATCTTTTAAACCGTAAGTTCAAAAAATGTGAAAAAAAAAAACAAAGATAACACTTAATAGTTTCAAAGAAAAGTATTTTGAAGGTCATTAAATACACCGTTCTAGAGTTATTTTCCAAAAACTGCTTTTCTCAACAAAAGGACGTAAGTACCATGATAATACGTTCTTTTGCTATTGCATTTTAGTTTACAATAGTTTGATAGTAGTAGTTGACATACCTACTTGTTTTTCTAATTACAGCTGACTAAAGTGCTTATAACTATTCCGTGCGGGAAACATAGAAATAATGTAACAACGTACTTTTTTCATATGTAGTGCATTTCTTTGTAATAATGGCTTCGGAACCCTATAATGAGCATGGCCCTGCATGCCCTTGGCCAGTTTTTAATGTTTTTAGTTATTTAAGTTTCTATGTATGGTAGTTACCATATGCTGCTTATTTGATAATGGAAGCCACAGCACTCCTTAAAAATAAGAGTTAAGGGATAACACTTCGATTTGTTGCCAAAAACTACTCTTCAATGGCTATCAGTAAAACCCAGTTATTAGGTAAACCTATTAGTAAAACCGAATTAAAATTAATTACTTATCAGTCTACTTATATTTGTGTATAATTATCTATATATATTCAATCGTTTATATAATTCAAAACCTGACAGTCTGAACAAGTAATTTGTGTGAATCATAGAGATTTTATATTATAGAGATTAAGTAGAATTTAATTTAAGAATAATTTGGTAGATTCACTCCAATTAAGAACGTAAAGACCCTGGTATGACTATCGGTGGACAATAAACTCGGGATCGGTTTGATTTTCCTCTTGCTCCGTACAAAATTAAAGGAGATGCCTTGGCAAATTTTACTGACCATAGCCTAATCAACATGATGAAGTAGCTAAATCAATTATAAGTCATAATTACTCGATAACTAAATAACGCGAAATAAAGTAAATATAAAATATCCGCTTTCAAAAACCTTTTCAAATATATATTTTTTTAATTGACTTTACAGCTACTAATCAGTTGTTTTTGGAATCGGTTTCAGCTAACCATAAATTAGACGTAACTGTGTCTTTTCTAAGAATTAGATCTCTTTTTGACTCAATATATAACTTCTCGTATTTGTGTTTATATACTACATTTTTTTGCCTTGCTTTACTTGGAACCGCCTCCAAAACAAAAGATTAATTTTTTTGAAATTTATTTAAAAAAATATTTAAATATGTTTTTGGAGGCGATTTTTTTTGTAATATATTTTTTTAAAGTAGAAAAAATAATGATTCGCTAATACTTTTACAGCATTTTAATTATTATTATTACAAATTTATATGCCTATACTTCATATAAATTTGTAATAATAAAGTCGATGTATCATTATAATTTCAAATTTTAGATGATAATTGGTATTTTATGACAGTAGGTCCACAGAATTGTATTAATAAAGTGATTACCTTTTCCATAAGAAAAGAAATTTTTGAATATAAAAAGACATTAGGCAAAACACGTATCAATAAATGAAATTAAAAAAGAAACCTTTGCGATATCTTGTAACTAAACGATTTTGCATAAAATTTACACAGGATTTTCCCGATTGCCGTTTTCATAATGGTCAGCACCACCTACCGGATGTTACTCATATTATTTTTCAAACTTTTAGTGACGTACGGCACCCCTAAACTTGAGTTCAATCGATCGAGGGGCATTCGATCATATGAACGACATATATGATCTTTATATCAAAATAGTATTCTCGATTCGAGTTAATATACCGGAAAGACTTGAACCCGAATGTGTTACGTTAGGCATCTTTTACAAAAAAAAAGAATACAATAAATATACGTCCCATATTCGTCCCATTTATTCATAATCATAAATGGGACGAAATAATCCGTTTTCATTCAACCCTTCTCCGTGTGTCGCGGCCGATCGGCGACACGGACGTTGTCAATGGCCGCACGCAAATGGATATCAATTCGAACGAAATTAATCACAAAATAATGTTTATCGTTCCATTCTTTTAAATCAATCTATATTCGGATCCGGCATAAGAAAAGCCTTCTATCGTTCGATAAACGATTGTAATAATGTTCTAAGGATATAATTTACATACAAAAAAATTTAAAAAATTGTAACCGTGACGAAGAAGTGCAGTGTATGCTAGACTTGGTGTATGCTAAACTTTGTGTATGATAGACTTGGTGTATGCGAGACTTGGTGTATGCTAAACTTTGTGTATGATAGACTTGGTGTATGCGAGACTTGGTGTATGCTAGACTTGGTGTATGCTAGACTTGGTGTATGCGAGACTTGGTGTATGCTAGACTTGGTGTATGCTAGACTTGGTGTATGCTAGACTTGGTGTATGCTAGACTTGGTGTATGCTAGACTTGGTGTATGCGAGACTTGATGTATACTTCTCGGTTTCTCTCTCTCTTTTTCTCGTTACTAAGGAGCTTATTAATAAAAATTTGTATGCGTTGAAAGCAAATGACGAATATTTGATTTGATAAATGAATTTGATATAACAATTAACATGACCCAGCAATATTTACAACAAGATACAACACCACTATCGACGCAGTTATTTTCAAGATACACAAAATAAAATCACAAACATATGTTTCCTATTTTGGTTGTCACAAACTAATTATTAAACAAACTAGTTACTACGATTGAATGTAATAATTAAGTTTGCATTATTTTTCTAGAAATTCAGCAAATAATGAAAATAATATTTATTTATGACCTACAAGTATTTCTTACCATTTATTCACTTATATTATTAATATTTATTTATTTGCTTTAAAACGTTTTAACTAATTTCATTGTTATTGTTCAATTCGTAAAATATATTTACATGTAGCGAAAGGATTTTCGTCCCAACCGACCCAGACCCACTTTTGGTTTATTATATTAAGATACATATACAAGTTAAATTATCCCTGAGCTACGTAATAATACGCTGTACTGTGAACTTATGATATCAATAATACATAAAATACTTAAAATCTTTGATTTTTGGTTTAACGATTGTAATTTTTAGGGTTTCGTACTTAAAAAAAAATTATTGGATCACTTCATTGACCCTCTGTCTTTCTGTCTACCAAAACTCTTTTTTTGAGTAATTACAAAGTGTAATTACAAACTTTTGCTTGGAACTGGAGTATGGACCGTGATGTAGGTCAAAATATGGACAACATTCTTAACTTACGCTTTAACATGATTCGAAAATTTAAAAAAAAAAACAAAAGTTTCAGAATTCATGGCACAATATCCTGCCAGTATCGGTAACGGAAATACAAAAAATATATCAAGTCTCTTGATGGATGAAATATCTACATACATATTGAAGCTTGTATAAAACCCTCAAGGTGTGAGTTTTATTCGCACCATCCGGCTTTTTCCTTAAGCATTCACTTAAACACGTGGATTGCTGAAATTTTTATCAACAAGTTTTTTTTTTTAGCTACGAAATTTTGTCTTTACATTTTATTATTATCGTTAAAAACTTTACGCCAATTTCCCAATTTCCCAGAAGGGTAAGCAGAGACTATAAATTTTCCTATGGTACCATCTTTACCTTGCTTAACTGACATCCACCAAGCGTTTCGTACAAGCTCGTCGGCATTGGATGTTCAAAATTTAGCCCCATTTTTAGTATTCCCCCAATTGGAGTGCATACCATTATTTAGCGGGACCCTTGCCAACCCTTTCATCGCACATATTCGCCTTGCAAATTTGTTTTGTCAGTTTGTCTTTATTCGTGTAGCCTTGTTTCAAACCACATCACTCTCTGATATCACTGATCTTATATCTATCTTTTAAAAATATTGCACACGCACTACGCAGTGATTGCATCTCCACTACAATCATTCTACTTTTACTTTTCTTCTCCCATGTCCAAACTTTCATTACTGTACACAAGGGTAGC
Source organism: Eumeta japonica (assembly GCA_005406025.1). Taxonomy (NCBI): domain Eukaryota; kingdom Metazoa; phylum Arthropoda; class Insecta; order Lepidoptera; family Psychidae; genus Eumeta; species Eumeta japonica. The sequence continues at coordinate 174,958 of BGZK01000386.1, forward strand.
GACCAAGGCTCCGTCATAGATAAATGCGCATGTCCTGAGACACTCTTACTAGTCATAACGGCAAACAAGGCCCCATTCACTTCATTTGCTGCATTTACACTCCTTTCCATATCTATATTCTGTTTCCTGTCATTTATAAACAAACCACCGAAGCAAACAAACTTTTTCACTTGTTCAACACTTACACCTTTTATATATCTATTGCATTAAGTTATGCTGTGGTTTGTTTCAAAAACCATTATCTTAATCTTTTGAACATTTACTTTAATACCTTTTTTTCTCAACAGAATTATTTATTACAATTACCATGGCCCGCAACTCGCACGACGGCGGCGCAAGGATTACTTAGTCGTCGGCGTGCAATAGTATATTGTGTGACTAGGGATGAAACAAAACGATTTCAGACCAGAGTGAAATTGGCTGCCCGAGCGAAGCGAGGGCTGACGTCACTCGGTCTGAAATCGTGTTTCATCCCGCGTCACACACTATATTTTTCATATCAACTGTATTGAAAATGCTAGTTTCATTGTCTGGAGCCGACAAGAACTAGATTATTTCAGACAAATAGCGATAATACCATTTTATTACGTAAATTTATTAAGGAAATCAAAAATTACAATTCAAGAACTTTCGGTTTCGACGGTTAGAATGACAATTATAAAGGCATGAAATAAACAAAAGATACTCTGACAGGATTGAAAATAAATCTGCAACTTCGTTCAGCGGGCAGAAAATGATCAATTCCCTGGGGGCAGGAATTGCTCAATTGCTGGACGGCAACGGTCGCATTGGTCTGAAATTGACTAGTTTCTGTCGGCTCAACAGGCATGAAACTAGGCATTTTCAATGCAGGCGATATGAAAAAGGCATTTGACAGTCACCTCATTGATTCTTCGCCCATACTCATACTTTTTCAAATCTTAGAGATTGAAATCCATAAATAGTTTAAATAGCCACGGTCAACATATTCCTGTCTGACGCCACTACAAGTGCTCTGTTTATTTTGACGCAAGCACTGAAGCCTCTGTCCAAAGCTTGCCTCTGTCCAAAGCCACTAATCACATCATGCATGGATAAGATTTTTCGTAGGGCTTTCCTTTTCTATCTGTGCTTTCTTCAGATCTTCGAAAGCACAGAACACTTTTTGATCGTTAGCCAAAAACTTTTCCGTAATGCTGGGTTGAAGAAAACTTGGCCCTCACACCCCATGTCTTTTCGAAATTCTACTTGTACGTCCCAGATTTTATTTTTGATCTCATTCACAACCCTTTCAATAACAGTTTGCCAACGACGCTGCGAAGACTTGCAGGCTGACAATTAGCAGGTGATTAAGATCAAATAGCTATTTAACTATTGGAGATTCATTATATTTTCTATTTATATTCTGTTTTTATCCTATTTTATATCGGGATCTCCAAACGGAACAGCACTTATTTCGCTGTTTGAACACGAAACCTAAAATAACATGTCGGTGCAAAATTAAATATTCCAAGTCGTGTTTGAGATATCAACGTTTATATTTCGCAACTTAATTGAGGATACAGATAAAATTATTAGGGTTCCGTACCCAAAGGGTAAAAAAAAACTGGACCCTATTACTAGGACTCCGCTGTCCGTCCGTCCGTCTGTCATCAGACTGTATCTCATGAACCGTGATAGTCAGATAGTTGAAATTTTCACAGATGACGTATTTCTGTTGCCGCTATAACAACAAATACTAAAAAAAAAAAACAGAATAAAATAAATATTTAATGAGAGTTCCCATACAAAAGACGTGATTTTTTTACTCGTTTTCGTTCAATCTTGATAACCGCAACAGGTAGACGCTTGTTCAGTCACCATTTACAGATCTGGTTCCAGATTAATTAGTATTTTTGAACCATATTTCTAAATAGTGATTAAAAAACTTTGTAAAAAAATAACTTCGTTAAAAGAACTTTTTGCAAGACTGCGGCAAGGCTAGTGTATGTATTTCAGTTATATTATATAATAAATGATATGTGTTAATATAAAATAAAGGATTACTGAAGCGATAAAGAGACCTTTGTTTTAAATTTACACTCCTCCAGATTTCCATGTTGTAATGTTATGGATTTCATTTTGTAATAAAAATACTATAACTCGACTGTCGTGATGGGTGAACTTTTGCTTATATACCTACTGGTTTGTACGGAACGCTCGGTGCGCGAGACCGACTCGCACTTGGCCGGTTTTTTATTAATCTTAATATGTAAACTGTTTTCACGTTGTAAAACTTAAATTAAGACTGATATGCTTTCTATTATTCTACCACTTTAAAATATTCCATATATTCCATACCAACGAATGTTTACTTCTTGCATTTATATACAAAATAAGTTATACGAAACTCCGTTCATAGTTCATAAAATTTTCCCAATGTCCATAAAATCCGCCGGGTTATTTTTGAGTTAATTCAAACGAAACCGGAAGCGGTACTAGCCCCTAGCATCGGCAGCTAAAGATAAACAAAATCCGTAATCATATTCCGTTAGCTCTGGCCAATTTTCGCAGTATCGAGCACTTAACTTCTGGGATCCTGGCGCAACGTTAAACGAACTTCAGCGGACCTACTATCACTGTCTTACGCTGCGTCGAATTCGACATTATTTCGAGTCCATTTCGAGTTCGTCTCGGTATGAACGTAATTAAAATGCGTGAACTTAGGTGTTGCATTTTCTGAAACGCAATTTAATTCTAGTAATAATTTGAGGTAACTACACAGCGAGTGCTAAGATCTGTTTTTTTTTCTCATATCACTTGAAATACTTTTGTTTCAAATTCAAAAAAAATGAATAGATCGTTTTTGAGTTTGTATTTTCTACGCACGGCATATCTATACATATATAATGAAAATAGGTTGTCTTTGTTGGCCATCACGTAAAAACTATTAACGTATAGACATGGGACTGGTACCATTCGATGCGGGATGATTTGTAGATGGTTCTAGGCTACTCATTTTTCGAATTCCGTAAATACTTCGCCATTTTATTTATAAATAAAAATTACCCAGCGAAGCGGGCGGGACAGCTAGTGTTACATAAAATTTATGTCTTTCATTTACGAATAAAAGTTTATTAAGCAACATTGTTAATTATTGGCATATATTTATATTATTTTCCTTTATGGAAAAATAATTCGCACGAGCAAGCGAACCTAAGAATTTCATTTCAATGTCAAGTTACGAGATTGTGTCGTCCTCTATGATCTAGTTTTTGATGGGCTACCAGTTAAAGAAAGTATTATTTAAATGTGTATTTTCAATAAAAAAAATACCGAAATACAAATTGAAACAAAAGTTTTATTATACGAGAATGAACCAATCTGCTTGGTATCAATAGACGAAAATCTGTAAAACGGTTGACCCAGCAGGCTATGCCTAAAACTTCTTGTTATTTTTAAGCTTAGATCGCTCAAAAATAAATGATATTAGTTTATCACGCTTAAAGTATGAATTTTAATGCTTATTCAAGTCCTCGAAGCTTAAAAATATAGTGCTAATAATTTTTGAGCATTTCGATTTCAAAAATCTTTTTAGTTCAAAAAAGACATTTTTTTTTATTTTCAGCTACTATATCTTTCGAACACTTAATTCGATTTTTATCTGCTTTAAGGCACCCGGCGCAGTTTTTTAAACAGAAAAAAAAAGTACCGAATACTAAACGTCAATCCATCAAGAATTTCACATGTTATTTTAAAAAAAGAAGCTTTTTTTCTAATTTCTCGTTAACGATGTCTCTGGAATGAACTCATCTATTTGGATACTGTTTAAAACAATTGACGTTGTTTTTTAAAGTAGAAGCGGTAGTTATATTATGGACTTCATCGGTAGAGTTGTTTAAAAATATTCTTAAAAACCACTTTTAAAATTAATATCAACACACACACACAAAGATACATACAGACAAACAGACATTATTTGCAAAATGATCAAAATAGATTTCTAAAAGCCTAAAACGTCAAGATCTGATGAAAACTCTATTTTCGAAAGTCGGACTGAAAACTATATTTCCCCAATATATGAAAATCTTTTTAATTTTATTGCTGGAAGTTAACAATGTAATTTTTATGGTATTTATTTGTCTAAAACTTGAGATGTTTTTTGCATTGTAACCCTTTCGTAATCATCATTGTCCTGTATTATTTCGTAAATCACCCAAATATGTTGTTTTACAAACTGTACCTTCTTGTTTCTATAAGGCATATATTCCAATTGAATTACGATGGAGTTGGCTGCGGATCTTCGTCGATTTTGCGGTAGTAGTGCCGCCGTGTAAACCGCGAAACTTGCTCGTTTGGAACATCAACAGGGTATAACTTTGGATGTACCCATTAACGCCTATGTAATTACGCACAGCAATATGTTGTGGGAATTGACAATTGTTGCATTTTTTTCCCCCCCCTAAAAGTGTTGAGAGCCATTAGCCTTGTTTCAAATCATTATAATATTTTGCATACCTGATAAGTAATTAAGAATTTAAGTAATTGAAAACATTAAGACCGCTTCTGAAATTAGAACAGGAACATGATGTATCCAGTGGTGAAAACGAAAATTTCTTACCACGGAAAAAATTTATTGTTTTACTTTATAAACTTAATTGCTGGTGCTTAAAATACCATTAACAACGTGCCTTTATGTATTTTAATCTTTTAGGTGAAAATAGTTTATTATTTCTAACTCCTCTTATTATCATTGCCGTAATGATACATTCTACTGAACCACATTATTTTTATTTGTGATATGAACGAACAAAAACGGTGACAATATTCAGCCTTGAGAAACACCAACGTTCAAAGAATCTGAGCATGAACCATCCACAACGACCTTAGACTTCATAAAAACTTATCACCTAATTTACTTCTAATTTCATGTAAGCTCATAAGATAGAAGCTTCTGGCAATCCCGGTGATCTCTCGATCCGTCTTCAACGTCCAAACTAGTCCACAGATACCCTAACGTTTTCGACGAAGACGTATTTTCATTTCCTTCGCGTATTTTCTTTTGCATTAAATTGAGACAACAATTAAATTACTGACGCCACCTGACGGACAAACTTCCGACTCCTCCGAGTGAACAGTCGACGCGGTAATATTTTCCCCGAGTCGATGACAACTTCGAAATAATTTCACGGGCTCGCAACAGCCCGAAAACAAACGCACTCCTCAGACGAGACACTTTCGCGGCCGTCGACGGGAGACATCGGCGCGTCCTAACTTTTGAACGAGTTTTCATTATTAATAGGAGTTTTAAATACCCAATGTTCCCCGACGAAACGTATTTCACAAGGCGACGTCAATGAACTGGGTGTCAATGAAAGGTTTTATATATATATATATATATATATATATATATATATATATATATATATATATATATATATATATATATATATATATATATATATTTATATGTAAATAAATATTTTTATTATGTATATGAATGAGCGTCACCTCCACCCAGTATTCACCGTTCGAATACTCACCATGATGGTAGAATTGACCAATGACTTTTGAAATGACTCAAATCGAACCCCTCGCTCCGTATCTATGGGTCGTATTAATAAACGTTACTCGAATGATGCGCCATCTGGACGGGATGCGGCGTGGGAGTGACGTGGGAGCGAGACATGTATTATTTACTATGGCGAAGCGCTATCTCGCTCTTTCTACTCTCAAGATGGAACGCCGCACTCGGAGTTCATTGAAGCCGTATTCTACGAGAGCACTTGTCGCACCGACGCCATCACCATTAGTGGAATAAAGGTCCACGTTCCTTGATGAGATGAAATCATTCGTTTATACTTTATACACGTGTGCATTAAAAATGAATTAATTTTCGTCGAAATAAACATAAACACAGAATTAAACATAGACGGTCACGTGAGCCACTAACAAATCCATGCATTATCTAACCTTCATTGTACACATAATAACCAACTGTATCATATACAATTGTAATTAAATTATCTTTAACGGTCGTTTAAATTTACCGATGACGACACCAATATTTTATTGAGATATTTGTTACAGGCGTACTACAATTTTTATATTAACCACTGGAACGCGCACCCAAAAATAGTACCTCCTTCGGCCGCACAACTCCTGGAGTTTTAATCGCAAGCGCCCTAATCACAAATTTTGTAAAATAGACTGAAAAGTTGATATTTATCATATTAATGTTTTTTTTTTGATTGTCAATTAGATTCTAATTACATATTAAATAGTCACATTATCACAGACTTAGTATTCTAACGGGAACATAATTGGAAAGTTGCACAACCTGTGCTGTAATTACATCACTCACTTTCAGTGAACATACAATATAATAATATTCACTATTTTACACGAAACCACATAACTTTTCGTAACACTATTCAAGACTTGAAAATAATTATATTCCTGACACTAAACATACTTATTTTACTAAAAACAGATACAAAGCCGAGTAAGGCCAAAACGCCCCATTTTAGATTTCTTGCACTTTCCGTCAAACATTTACGCCTAGCTGGTCAGTACAGTGAGCAATTTAATATTATCTATATATACATATACTATAATCGATTGACCTTGAAATAAAATAATTATATCACAATATATTGCATATAATATACATATATCTTTTGCTAAATCCATACAAACATACACTATATATATAGTAAAATGATTATATCAAAATACATTTTGTCTTTGTTAATTTTTTTCCTAAATAATTGCCATGAAAAAATGCAATGATTATGAACTATAAATGCAATAAATTATTAGTGAATTTTACTTCATATATATAGTAACTATATATATGTATATATGTATATATACCTTTTCGAGAAGAAATGAAGCAAACATCATGTACAATTTTAAAAAATTATTTTCATATAAAATAAGGAATAAAAGTAATAAAATATAAAACAATAAAAAGCTTATTCCTAGGCTTACATTTTTAAACTTATACACTGTATTAATATAATAATAAAATTTATTCCTAAGGATTATATTTGCACTTTACATATAAATTACATTATTTATAATACAATTCTTTAGTAAATTTATAGTTGATATCTCAGTAATTCTATACATATTTTTATGGGCAAAATATTACAATCATTACTATAAAATTCAAATATGTCATAATATTGTTAAAAATAAAATATTTAAAATTACCCCTTTTTGTAGGCAGTTTTGAAGAAGGAAAAAGAGCAAGAAATTCGATTATAGATGTTTTTGAATTCAATTATTATTCACAATCACATTCCAATATAAAGCTATTACGAGAAATGAAATATGTTTCAGAATACAATTTAAATTATAATGAAGATAAAAAAAAGCGTAAAAATTCATAAATATGTAGAAGCCAGAGAAAAGTCTCAAAATCTGAAATAATTCAAATCGAACAGTCCTAAGCCTCAAAAGAACATTAAAAATCTGAAATAATCCACTAAGCCGAACATGACTGATAAAAGTTATAAATATGTAAGAATTTTACAGTGTCAACCTAACCACTTTGATACAGGTACAGTTGTACATATAACTGTATTTACATGTTTAGATTTTGCAAAAATAGTTTGCAATTTCAAAGTGAAAATATAAGAAAAACATATCCACCAAACAGGTTGGCAAAATTTCAGGTAAAAGCAATAATATTCATATAGGCATATTCAAACAGCACATATTAGCCTAAAATATCCCAATGTTGATATACCGTCGCTAGTACTGAAGTATATTCCATATGACAAGAAAATTAAAAATGGTCTTTGGCCTTCGTTTGACAATCTGATACCGAAATTGTCTATTTGTTATAAATTTCATTCACGCGAAGATGTTTTAGTACTTATTTCAAAAACATATTTTGAAAAATTCTTAGTCGTCATGGATTTTATGGATTTTCTTTGCAAAATTTATTTTCTGTGGATGTCGTCACACTTTTAGATGACTATTGTCAGGAAGGGAAATATAGCAAATATATCATATATAAATAAACATACATATAAATAAATAAAGGATATGGATGTGTTCAAAGAAGTCTACCTTGCACAAACGCAAGCTTCGAAAGGGTTTCAAATAAATGAATTATGTGAAAGCTACGCAAACACCTTTAAAATTAGTCTGACATAATAATCGACACTCGTATTCCCTTACAAAGTCTCTCCGAACATGATATTAACATATCCCGCTATCAAAATTCTTTCATTCATTCTATCATAATCTAGTGCAGTTTATCCAAAATTGTTTACTGTAGTTTCGAAGAGTATCATTCTTTAGAAGTCGATGGGGTCGGTTCCGTCAGTTCATTTCGTCAATTTTGTCGACCCAGCCCATGTCCTCGTTTAGGCTTGTCTCGTTTTAGTCTATGTGGAGGTAGAGTTTCTACTGAATGATACTCAAGGAAACATCGTTTTTCAAGACGCATAATCCGACTTAGCATACAGAACACTGGATTACCGTCCGACTTCTTATGGCATATTTTAGTAAACACATCTGGCAACACAAAGTATCTCCACGAATAGGCATATGGTTTTAGTCCTGTCCAGTCGGGTTTTGATCGCGATATCAGACTGCGAATCGGTGCGGGAGGCATGTACCGCATCTTCAACGATACTGCAATCTGATATCGAAACTCTCTGTGCGTAATTATGTTCTTTTCGTCATATTTTGTTATGACTATCTTGTACAAAATATAAGCGTTATGCACACATGTGTTCAATAACCTTTTGAACATCTTTATATACCATTTTAAACCCTCTTTCCATTGGGTACATGGAGAGCTTTTGATCTTTAGATCAATGCCCCCATAGTTGTATTACAGTCTTTACACATATGGGCTTCTCACATTCCTCGCCAGCACTTGTTCCCGTGTAGGTGCTGTTGTCGTGGAAGGTGCTAATCATCGATAAGATTTTGCATCCTGCCAACACCATTACATCGCCGGAGTGGCAAGCAATGATCGTGCCCTTTTCACAGTTTTTCTTCATCTCTTTACATCTTCTGGTATATTTTTCCGAGTGAGGCGTTCTGTGCCCAGACAGTCAAAGCCTCGACATTTGAGGTATCGTGCCAACGCTGGACTATTATAAAAATTGTCCATCGTGACACAATGTCCTTATGTTCAAGACCTTCTAGTAAATTTAAAACTATTTTGTAGTTTTCCCGGTCAGGCCTTTGCCATAATGTTAGATTAGGCAGTGTCAGAAATAGCAGGAGGGTTAGACATTAGTTTTTACTTTTGTGTCTATGCTTTAATCCCCCACTTGACCCTGCCCTCCCGGCCTCAGCCTTTCATCACAATCGTCGACATTTTCTTCGTTGTTATTTTTTTCCTCACCTGTATAAATTATAAATTTATTTAAGTACCCTGTCCGGGATTCACACGATTCAAAAGATTTGATTCCCAACGAGCGGCTTTGCTTTTATATATTGTGCAAAGGAAAGACGACCTTTGAACAGGGTAAACGAATCATCTACGCTAATCGATCTATTTAATACATATATTCCTGGAATTTTCGATTCAAATGGGGAGTAATAGGTTGCAATTTATACAATCTATGGGAAAAGGAACCTACACTTTCGATTATCGGCAGGCAGCTGCTTACAGTCAGTAACTGGTTGGTTACTGGCAGCAAGCGGTTGCTTGCTTTCGCGTTCGGCAGCGGTTGTTTATCATTATCTGAAAGTAGGCATTTAGTTAGAAGATATATCTGTCATAGGACATGGGATTACGGAAATAGACCAATTCAACGTCAGTGCCTTTCCTCCAATACTCTTCTAAAGTGTTAAATTGACATATGCCCATATAAATAAAAACTGCGAACAAACGGTAAAGCTCATCTACAGTGGTATCTTTCCACTTGTACATGCGCGATGACATTGTATGTATACTACAGCTTTTGCCTTATCAATTACTTGATGAGCGTAACGGTTAGTTTCAATGACAATTTCCTTCATGATGTCAACGTCAAATATATCGATGAAGGCATCATAAGGAGAATCATAATCCTTCACCGCACCAACGGGTGGACAAAACTCTTCTCTAACCGCAGTGAATGGTGAAGTCTCGTTGCCATTTGAAATTAACGTCACCACTCAACAATTCTCGTGGTTCATCCATTTCGGCTTCCATAAACCTTGCCGACGCCGCTACTGAGGTGGTAGCTCTCATCATTTGATAAATTCCAAGAACTTTTGGCGGAAGTGACAAGATATTCGGCATCATCGTCATCCGAAAATTCTGAATCATCATAACTACTTCCACTTTCAGGATCCAAAAGCGCTTCTGTTGGTGATGAGACACGGAAAGTCCTAGAAGAACTCGGCATGTCTTCACCAGCAGAAACGTGGACATCAGGAAAAGTTATCACTTGATGAGTACTCGCTGGTTGAATCGTAGAAGCCGGAAATGGCAACGAGGTTTGATACCTGTGACATGGTGTCATGCTCGGTATCTTCTATTTCAATGACGTAAAGAATTTCTCTGGCTTCCCAAGTTTATTTATACCCAGCTCCATCAGCAACTTTGGTGCCCGACGTGCATTCTTCCACATCCGTCGACACTTCTATTCGGAATCAGCCTGCGCCTGATTCTTCTGATTGAAGTCCGGCACACTAAAAACAATACATATTAAGATGATTCATTTTAAGCGATGATTTTTTTCACTCCCGCAGTAAAATATCATTTTATATGCTAAAAACCTGTTAAAGAAGGAACTCTTAATTTTAGTTTTAAGTACTTTTTCCAATTTCTAAACTTCCATTTTAAATACACGTAAACTTGTATTTTTATCTTTTAAATTTATATAGTTCAGTGGCATTTCATGGTATGACCTCGCCCACAGTCAGGATTTTATTTTAGAAAAGTGCATATTGCGGCATAATCGTAAATTGACGAGGTAGTATGGGTAACTAAACTTAAGTCTTTTATAAAATTCTAGTTTTCTGTAATTATTTTATAAATAACGAGGACCTACGAAAAATGTTAATGACAAAATTGTAGAAAATTTAATTTTCTAAAAAACGTCCCCTTACCAACGCGATGTAATTGATAGCTTAAAAGATATTCAGCATTTAAAAGAATAATTTGCTAAATTTTGATAAAATAGCTAGATTTTTGTCTTATAAATCACAGAAAAGTTATTTAATCGTAAGAAATTAGAATTTTCTATTCAAAAATTATTTCTTCATCGCATCAATTCACCTAAGTATTTTATATAGAAAATATTGATAATTAGTCTACAAATTAAGTTTTAAATATAAGAACAAGAAATTTCACCAAATGGGTTTATTTCCACTGATAAGTATATTATATATATATATATATATATATATATATTATAATACATAGTATTTACGATTGATAAAAACTAAAATTTTAATTAATTATTAGTAAAAGTATAATTACGCGTTTTCGCAAATCGATATCGACATCGGTATTTTGGGTGCCGGCTTCTCAAAATGTCAATACACAGCCGAAGAACAAGCAACAGGCTCCTGAAACATGTGATTGTAATGTACGCATGGTTAAAAATAGATGCAAAACTTCTAAAACAGTCACAAACACTAGTTTTGTACGTACTTAACCGTTTTGGGACGTTTGAATTGTGGTGATGATGTGAGGATGACGGAGATGGCTGCGCCGACGAACGATCTGGGATCGCTGGCGAAGGGATTCGCGCAGGACCTGGAGATCGCAGTGATTGGTCCGATTCGCTCAGCGCCAAGTCCACAATATGTCGTGAACGCAGGGACGTTGACCATTTTGTTTTATGGTATTAGCCCGAAATTTATAAAATTGTATTATATATTTGAAAACAATATTTGTAATGTGACCTAAAATAGAACAAAATAAAATTCATAAAACATAGTATGTAAATATTTATATTAAAAAAGATTTGCAATGTGATAGAGTTTGAAAAAAAATCCTCATAAATACTTTCCCAACATGAAAAATCTATATTTTAAAAATTCATAAAACATGGTAAATAATTTTATATTCAAAATAAAATAAATTAGCGATAATGATAGTTTAAAAAAAATCCTCGTAAATACTTTATCTACAAAAATTTCATATTTTCCAAGTTTATAAAACATGGTAAATATTTATATACAAAATAAAAATAAATTTGCAATATAAATGAATTTGACAGAAATGCAATATAAACATTTTCCTTTTTATCCTATTTGCATAGTTTGTAATAATATTCAATTAATCCTGAAATTTAATAATTCAAGTAATTCAATAATTCGAACAAAATCGTAAATTTTATATTTTTCACTTTTGCTTGACTGTACTACGGTTGAAATTTGAAAACATGTCTCCACACCGCTTACAACAGACGATTGCCGTTAGCAAATGTAACGGTTTTTGTACATATATGTAAATTTCTACAAATTTTGCACTGAGACAAAAGCTAATAGTCTACTTTGTCATTAGAAATCATTGAAATAAAATAATATATTGAAATAATATGTAAAATCAATAACTAAAATTGAACAATGGCGACCATGTTATACAACAAAGAATAAAGGATGAAAGTTTCGGGTTATTTTAGACATAAGTCTTTCGAAAAACATTATAATCTATGCTTAATATGATTCTCCAAACGTTTCTACGTATTTTAGTATATTTATCAAAGAGAAATACTTACGGTTTTCTTAGCTTATCCATAATTTCGTAGCAAAATCAGCACACAACAATTCACCGCAAAGTGAGATGACGTAGCGTATGGCATCACGTGGATTTAAAATATCGTTGTAAATTTTTGACGCAAGTGACGAGAACAGTAAATATTTTTCTGCCCTTTATTTTTAAACTATAAGATTCAATTTCGTATAATAATGTAGTATAACCCAGAAATTTAAAAAGTATTTTTCTTTTGTATCGTACCAAAAAAGAGCGAGTTATGCCGTTCTAGTGGGTGGCGCCTCAGTCGCAAATGTCACTATAATGGCATTGCGCGCTTGAGGAGTCAATCGTTTTCATTCCTTACACTAAACTTATGTTCATTACTATTATTTGTAATAAATGGTATTTGTTTTGTATCCTTATTTTCGTAAATATATTGACCAACAGCAGTAAGAACGCCTAGTCACTGGAACTTTTTTTTTTTAATGGGACCTCAGATAATAAATTTAGACTAACGACCTCTTCCACCATCTATCTCCTTTTAAACTCACTTTTGACAAAAATTGACTTTTAAAACTAATTTGACGTTCCACGTCCTACTTTTAACGGTTATTAAGGCTAATAGGGGATTTCCTTGACCTTCGTGGGGACCCGTCAGATTTCAAAAATTAGATGATAAAAAAATATAAAAGATTGTACAATGTCTCCCCTTTCGGCGATGGGGGAAGCGTCTGCAGGTTTTCAAGAATGTAAAAAAAAAAACAGTTACTTGAAAATACTTGAACGTGTTAAATATTGACAGTTTACGCGGCCAACGTGCCTCTGATGACAAGGATATGCTAATCTGCCAGCTTGCGTGCTGGCCTTGCGTATGGGTAGAAAATGGGAAAAAAGACTCTTCGAACGTGTCAGATATTCAAAGGGGATTTTAAGTGAACCCCAAAAATGGCTTCTATTGAAAAGAATGACGATTCTAAAGTGACATAGCGATGCGTAGCGAATTTTTGAAAACGCAAAAAAATCGCCATAGAAATAATCGAGCGTGTCAGATTTTTTATACAGACGGTTCAGTTTCATGTCCCAATCGCGCTAGCCAAAAATCTGAGGATTGTTTAGAGGGGTATTTTTAATCGGACGATTGGAAAAAAAATTTTTTTGTTCAATAACAAAATGTAACTAGTGATTCCACGAAAAATATTTAAAAACACAATTTATTTAGAAAAAATATGAAGTTATATTATATATATATATATATATATTTTTTTTTAATTATAGAAATGATGGATAGTACAATAAGGTTTGCTCGTTGAAATGGCGCTATAACGTCGGGGCGGGCTACCGCTTAAGTGAGGTCTTTTATGTGATTGACTATGTAGTCATTTACTAGCATTCCCTACCAACTTGCTTCGATACTATCACATTTTTGTTGCAAATCTATTTAACTACATTGGGTGTTAGGTAAATTGTTGAGTCTGGGAGCGCTATGAGTTTGTAATCTCCTTATTTATTTTAGCTATTTACTTATTGCTTTAAACTTTGCGGTGCCCGACGGCGACATTATAGCGCCATTTCAACGAGCAAACCTTATCGTGCTATCCATCAATTTCAATAATTAATATATATAGATTAGACACTTATAGGTGTCACTCAATCGTATTTGATAGCTCAACGTAAGGTATTATTTTTGACTTTATAAATGTTCGCTTTTTTGCGTTGGAGGTTTTTAAAATTTTTAATATAATTTTTATTTTAAAATATTTAAACTTAGCTCTTACTTAAAACATGTTTTCTTATAATAAATTAGGTAGGTATTCTACCTATCTAGGTATTTAATATGATATCTGTACACCAAATTTCGCCTTTTTAGGACTGCGGAAAGCTTCCTAGTTTAATACACTGATCTGCACCCCTTCTAGAGAGGTTAGGGGGGGGGTGAAGGTTATAAGTTTCTTAATTTTTTGTCCTTTGTATATAAATCCCAGCCTTCATACCAAATTTGTATCAAATTTTAGATTACACGTATATTAGCAAGTAAAATATCCATTATGCGTCTAAAATTTTTACCGCAACTAACAAAATAGCTGACAACTTTGAAACGGCTGGATCGATTTTGATGAGACTTAAGTACCTAAATACCGTCGCTAGAAAACTTGCTTTCATATAAAAAGAAACCGCAGCCAAAACGGTTAATCCATTTCAGATCTACGGTGCCACGGACAGACACACAGACACGCACACAGAGCGGTCAAACTTATACCCCTCTTTTTGCGTCAGGGGTTAAAAATAAGTATCAGCCATATGCCAACCCTTGAGCAGCACAGGTGAGTGCGTGGGAAAATTGAATTTTGCAGGTACAGATGGGTAATAACGACTAGTTATTTTTTAGGCGTTTTTCTAGTTGATAGATCGTTAGAAAAATATGACGAGAAACCTAATGCCGTACAAAAGCAGTGGTACCGAAAGTCAGCCAGAAGATTGAGAAATACATTCAAAAGAACAGAATTCTGATGTCAATTCGCTGATAACTGTGGAACCAATATTGATATTTTCAGTGCAGGGGTAAAAAGCCGGGGGTCACAGTCCTTTTCCCTGATTAGTGTAGGGGATGATAATTTGAAACAACATAAAATTTTAGGATCTTGAAAGTACTTCACGAATAAATGACATTTGTCAGTGTGCCGTACATTTTTTATGGAACAGGAACACATAGGCGTCTGGGGAAACATACTTCCCTCCGAAAAGAATGACCTTCCGGTGACTTATTTGCCAGAGGTTGATAGTGCTTTAGACAATCATCAATAAAAGGTTTTTTCTGGTGTAACAGCAGCCTTCTACACGTAACTCACTGTGGAACATATCACAGGGTAATTTTGGCCATGGACCTGTAGTCTAATATATTTACATGAAGATACGTTCAGATACGTTTAAAAATATCTTTCATCGTTTATTTTTTAAATGACTTTTACGCAATGGTGTTTTGAGTTCAAATATAGTTTACAGTATTTCTAAAATATTCACCGTAGGTTGTTAACATTTTGGCAATATAAAAGACGGATATACTTAACAAAATAATTTAGGGAACCCCAAAACCATACTGATGGCGTCGGCTTAGGAGTTTTAAGTCATAAGGAAGGCAGACTTACCTTAGGTAAATTTTACACAAGTCATTAATGGTAAGGAATTTAAAAAAAAATTATTAAATTATAATAATATTAAAAGAACTTAAATAGGGCATTTAAAATTGATTAAATAAATTTAGTAATATTTATCAGAAAAGTGATATTCGCACTTCGTATTCCTTCTTGTATTCTCATATGATATTTAACCTGTAAGTACAAGCTGTTAAATATATAATAATTAAAAACTAAAGATATTTTACCGTTATCAATATTTTTTTTACGAGCGCACTACATATCAATAATGTATTATATCTACGTGTCATAAATCAAACCGCTTCATTATCGCATCTCATCGACTAATTTTTCGTACAGACGTACGCAATATGACGATTGTACGACTAATCGTTCTTACAAATAATAACTTACGTTGTATTTATTACGAAATAATGGTGTAATATTTATTTTATAATAGCTATGTAATTAAATGTTATAGCTTATGTGACGACTGCGTCACTGTTTAGTAGTAAAACTTTATGCCAAATTCCGCGTTTTATAAATTTTTGTACAACTATAGTTTTATAATAGTGAGCTTTATCAAAAATGTTTGTACGAATGTAGGAATGACATATTTTTGCTAGTCGGATACGGACGTGCGTGGAGTGTACCGTCACTGGACATACCATCTTAAGATGATGCCGTGAATTTTTCACGCTGTATTGACCTCTCATATCAAATAAAATGTAAACTGTTGTGATTTTCTTTAACAAAAAAAAAGCACTACGTGATCTACAAGGTTTTGGTACAGGGATTCAGTTTTGACTGTGTGTTAACCGTTCATCGTAAAGCAATGTAAAAGCCATGGTACGGATCCTCCGACAAGCGAATATGTTCGCACTTGACCGTTTTTCCATCTCATCGTCTATGTTTTATTAAATCCCGCCGCCGTCAGACGTTAGATTTTATTCAAAAAGTAATCTGCCGCTCTCGCATTGATTAATGAAAGCCTATTTCTTATTAAGGCTTCTCATTTTAATATTTTATTACAAGATAAGGATTTCATCTCGACAGTTCTCTTGAAAGCGAATGGAAATTTTCGAAGGTCCACCGGCGGCCCATCGCCGCGGACGTAAACTCATTACAGGAGGAGGCAGGTCACGGCGTTAACAAGGCTCTAGATGGTTGCCATGACATTTAAGATCTGGGCAAACGAGCCTTGCGCGGCGTCTTTCGAATTCGCAGTGATAATATGATAACTTCCCACTGCATTATCCTCTTATGTTAATTTCCGACATTAAATATTTAAATGCACAATACATAATTAGCGACCGGCAGTCACTGTGTGACCTTCTAGAATTAAAATGAAAATTAACTATCTCCGAACAACATATGATACTATGAAAAGGCGCAAATTCAGGTTAAAGCTTTTCCGAATAAAAAGTTGTATAATTTAAAATATATGTTAGAAACAAAATATTCTTTATTCTCTTAATTTTATTATAATATAGACTGCATAATGTGCTTTTACCTGATACCTGCTTTCATATTAACAATGTTACATAGGACCATCTGTCTTATTTATCTCATGCACCATCATAAATAAATTGTATAATAATTTTTAGTTGTTTTAAATTAAAAAAAAAAAATTTAATCGCATTTTTTCTCAAAAAACACTTTATACATATACTTAAAAAGTAAAATGTTATAAAATTACAAATTTAAGCAATAATAATGCATTTCAGCTGATGCCCATTTAAATGTATACACACTGCAAAAAAACAACTATAAATACATTGCCACCTTTTTTTAGCACGTTTTTATTAGATCCGCCTGTAACAAACTAATGAAATAATACTAATCTCGGAGGACGATTTTAACCTACTTCTAATTGTCGTTCCAACTTGAAATTTTGCATGTATATGCAGAGGACAATACAATAATTTGGTGCCAACCCGCTGATCTGATTATGTGACCTGAAGGTGGACAGTAGAACTCTTCAACTGCCACTAGTAAACCTTTTGAACCACAAACTTTGATTTTTGTTAATTTGTCAAATAGATTGTCTTTGGTATAAAGCTTTATGAATGTGTCCTATTAAGGATCAGGTGAACAAATACAACGAAAAAATTCTTCACTATTTCGTACTGAAGGGAACTCGAATGTAGAAACTTAGAGCATAGGGCCAAAATGTTGATTCAACTCGTAACCTTGGAAATAAAAGTTTGGTGTCCATTACACCTAATGGTATTAACATAACTTGTGGTCTTCCAAGCAAACCTAAAAATTTTTGAAGAATCCAAGATAATGTTGCTATCGATCATAGATGTGGATAAGGGTTTCGTCAACGGAAACGTTGGTTATATCGCTGAAATCATATAGCCACATTTTGGTCACGAACAAATGTACGACGCTGACATTTCTTCTACAAAAGTTGACTTTGGCAAGGATGGCATAAATTTAATAAATCTAATTCCCCACAGCTATGGCACTGTTGAAAGGCGTATGCTACCAGTGATCTTGAGTTGGACGTCTACCGTCCACAAAATGCAAGGTCGTGCGATAGACCACGCACTAGTATAATTGGAACGCGGGATCTTCGCAGCTGGAGAAGTGTACTCAGCACTGGGTCGAGTGAAGTCGCTAAACGGACTCCAGATCGAGGAACCGGATTGCTCGAAGTTAACTGGCAATACGTCTGCAATACTGACGCTTTATCTGAGATGGGCAGTCATGCGTAGTCAATATCAAACTTACGCCTACAAGACCGCGAGATCATCTACCTACAATACAGATGTTGAATGATATCCAAGAGACCTAGCTTTTAAGAATCGCATGTGTTTTGAGGAAATTAATAATTAACAATACGCATTTACAAATTGTAGTTTAAAATCGCCAAATACTAAAAAGTATTAAATAGAAAATGGACGGATTAAAAAACTAAAAAACACTCTTTTACAAGAATAACAGAAATGAACAAAATAATTTTGTAATTCAATTTACCTACTTACAATACCTACTACGCTTCTGTCATTGTGCTTAGAACACAACTCTTCCACTTTTTGTTTGCTAAATGCATGCATTTCTTGGCATATCGCTCTCTTTCTAATCTCTACGTTGTATATTTCTTCTCTATCATGTAACGAAATTTACCTAAGCGTGACGCTTCCTTGAAATTTCGCTCTCATTTTTCATCCAATCGTCGTTTATCGAATCGCCAGCTAAGAACTTTCATCGAAGAAGAAAACCCTCGATGCTCGAATCGGTTTCGTCTGACTTCTCTCCTGATTCCTGCAAGACTGCACACGAACATTAGACGTTTAATCCGTATTGTTTTACGGGAATTGAATTCGCGGAACAGGAGAGCGTTCAACTTCGCATTAGGGTCGAACTTTGTCAGGGGCGGGAAAGTTTCACGGGCCGACTTTGCGTTTGCGTCGATTGACTCGGAAAAAAAAGAAGGAGGAGAGGAAAACAGGGAGGCTCGAACTAATTGAAACGAATTAAATTCGTCTCGGAGAAGAGATCGCACTTGGTAATGCCGTATGCGGTAAAACTTTTTTTGTAAAGTTTTTGCCCCCTCTATTTTGGACACTTTTAAGCTTTCGTTGTGGAATAATTTTTTTTTGTACTATGGCGATCTCGGTATTTGTTTCCTTTAGATTTACGTCGAGTCGCATCAAAAGATAAATACTAAACGTCAACTTTGACGGTCAATGTATCCGACTGTCTGTCAAACCTTACGGTTTACATTCATCATTTGCGTTTCTTTTTTAATGTGATGCGACCCGCCGAAAGGATGCTACCATAAACTTTGATCATCCAACTGTTGAGGATGATTACAACCTAATACCCTTCACCATTCTTTTTTTTTGTTTTATATTGATGAACTGGATTCAGAAGCCCTCCACGCGAATGCAGTTCTGGTCGGACGCTGTTAACAACCATCGTCACTGATGCGAGAAATATATCCGAAAGTAAAGGCTTAACGTACCCACAGAAGAACGAAAGTAGTTGTTTAATCTTTTATCAATTAACAACTCATTAGTAATTTGCCCGTAATCAGAATCGAATCTCACTTCTAATTCGAAGACGACGCCCTTAACCTCCGAGCCAACGCCGTTTTTAATATCTATATGCTTAATATAAATTTTCCTTTATTCGCTGGTGTACCAGAAATGTGTATTATTCGTATTAAATTTTCTTCTAGATCGTGAATGCCCGGAGCTGGAGCAACCGGAAATCGGGACCGTGACTGTCACGGGAAGGCTATTCGGTGATAGGTGAGTCAAGACGTTAATAATATTCAAAGCTAAAACGTGATGATAATTTTTGACAAATAAGCTAACTGTAATAATTAACATTTTTTTATTGAAACTAACGTCAACAATATCAAATATTCTGTGACATCATATAGAGCATGGAATCTTATTTTGTGGATAAAACTATAAAATACGCATGGAATAAAATTCTAATGAAAGTTCTTATAAATCCATTACAACGATTTATTGTATTTCGTAAAGTTTATTGTACTCGTGTATTTCGTATGGTATTCATTTTCTTTAAATATAAATCTTGATTGATTAATGTCGCAGGTTTCTGTAATACTTGTTTTAATATTAAACAATTTCCACTCACCCTATGGACTTTGAATGCTATCCGAAGACGGATAATTTGGAAACTTCCACAGGGCCACGTATTCTTGCCCGCAAGGCTACCATGTGGTCGGTCTGCAGAGCAGGAGCTGCCAAGCCGACGGCCAGTGGGCGGGCCAGGTGCCGTCTTGCAAAGAGAACAGTAAGAGGAACTTGTGAAAAACAATACCAAAAGCAGAGAGAAGTTGACTGGAATTAAATTAACGTAGAATTCAAATAACCCTATTTCCTTTCTACAATTTTGAATTTCATTCAGCAGCAGTCATATTCATAATCAAAATACATTCAATCATGGATTACTAGATAAAATTTTAAATACGTCATATTTTTTTGCGAATTTACACTTTACCACTAGTACTAAAGGCAATTTCTGCTAACGGAGAACGAGCAATAAACTTAAGTGTAGTTCTCTTCTAATTTTGTTTTACTTAACCAAAATAAATACAAAACTATTGGTGAATAAATCAGCACAGTAAGAAGTCGAGCTGGTTATGCCCGTGGATATTTGTCTTTTAAATATTCAGAAATTGTAAAACACTCTTTTTACTGAGGGTTCGTTCTTACTTTTATGCTCTTAAATTGAGGTAAAATTTTGTACATCCACAGAAATGTACAAAATTTACTTTTTGAACACGCACACGGAGAAACCCCTAAATTAATTCGTGACTTTGCATAGTCGGTCAACATGTAAACTCGGTTTATTTTTATTTCTAGTAATCAGTTTAACTCGATCACTATTTCTATTAAACATTTCTTAGTCTTTTTTTATATATAATAAATTTTCATACATGAATAGAGAAGTCAGATTTAAGATTCCAATATCCTGAAACTCCTTTCTTTTCAGTTTATCCAAACAGACACACGTGATCCGAGCTTACAAAACGAGCCGTTACTGCAGCACGAAAATTCTGTGTATGTCCGTGACACGTTCTCTGAGCAGGAGGTCATATTCTCATATGACAATATAACCTCCTTTTCCAAGCGTTTCCAAAAGCTTGATGACTCAAGCGTTGGAAGCGGCCGGAATAAACCAGTCTAACGGTTTCGATGTACGATAATTTAATTTTTTTTTTAATTGCATAAGCGATAGAACTACGCCCTATAGCTAATTCATTGATGTGAGAACTCCATTGAAACCTGTTGCTCCATTGAAAACGATGCTTAGAGCAATTTCTTTAAATACAGTAATATTTAAAAAATGTCAATTCTTGATTTCGTATACTGAAATAGATCCACATGTATATCTTACACTTGTAGGTGAGATTATGGATTTTTTTTTATTTCATCAAGAACTAGCTTATTTACAGTAAACCATTTCTCTACTTTCGAAATAGCATTATTTACATAGTCATTAGCGGGACGCTGTCTTTTAATTTGGAATAACAAAGAAGTGTCACATGCAGATAATACCACAACATTAACATCTTTAACAAGACCAAGGTGAATCACTTACATAGACCAAAAATAGAAACGGACCAAGAATTAATCTCCGTAATACACCCACGTAGATTACAGATCCAGAAGGTCGTAGGTCAGTAAACATGTACTACTGAGTTTTTTTAAAATTAAATGCATTTGTTTAATTAACAACACCACTGATGATGATGAAGCAAAACTTCGTGACGAAATCTGTGCTTCGAGGGCAAAAAAACTGCTCTGCGTGAAATCAGTATACAGTTATGAGCACAAAACCCGTCGAATTGGGTGTTTTTACACCAAACTTGACAGAAACAAGCTTCTCGATTTTTTTTTTGTAATAATGATGAGGTCTATTAACGTATTACGATTATCTTACTCACTAATCACTGTCAATGATTTAGTTAAAATAAACCAATAAATTTCATATTAATTTTTTGTATATTAAATGACAGCCCAAGGATTAAGGACTTACCTTCACCCCGCTATTGTCTTGAAATATGACGAACAAAAGAAAATAAAATACCTGCGAATAATGGCGGCGAACAAACAGATAGACACGGAAGCGATATCGTAATAATACTGTTTTTTTTTTCTTTCTATTTCATTTTCACTTTCAGAAACGACTCTTAAACTTTCTTACTGAAACTGCGGACTCTCGCTTTCATGTCGACCCTTATAGAGTTCGGGAGTCGCAGCGCCCTCGAGGCGCTAATTTAAGGTACTCGACGACTTTTAACTTCGAAAGTTTCTTTCGAACAACGTGATTTACATGGCCTACGTGAGGCAGAGGCGAGATCATGAACTGTCTCCTTGCCAACTTTGCATGATGCATTGTGTTTACCATATTTCCTCCTTCACATAGAATGAAGTTAGATACGCGGCAATGTGTCAGCCAAGTTCGAAAAAGAGGAAGGCGATCCATCTATCGGAAGTGTGTAATATTACACTTGCCATTTCGATTTTGCTATTGTAAATAAAAAAAACAATCACACTTACGCACTTGTTGTTTGGCATGTCTGATAAACCTCCTTTGAGCATATAAAATTTCAAATTTTGCAAATAAAACATGAGTCAATCTGAAAATCTTTAGGAAATCAAAAACTGAGCACACTACAAGTTATTTTTATTATTATTGTATTTCAAAATAATTTCCATTGAGATCAATACTTCGTTGCAATCAATGGAACCGCTAAATGAAACACTTTGCCCATTCGAACTTAGAGGTCGCTTCGACTGCCTTTTTACATCCAGCCACTGCTTTCTTGACGTCGGAAGACCATAGTTCTCAAAGTTTTTATTTTATTTTATGAAAATATAAAATCGTATAGTTCAGAGTTAGGGCTATAGACGGATGGGCCAGTATCTAACATCACCAAGTAGTTTGTTGTTTGTCTGGCGGTATTTAGAGAGGCGTTGTCATGATAAAGGAGAATCCTACCGCGAATTTGTTTTTCCCGAACTTTTTCCAAAACAAGAAGCAAATGATCGTTAGTTTACCTGTCTACAATGACTGTTTTTTTTGTCTTCTAGAACAATTATTGAATAATGTGACCTATCATTCCAAAGAAAGAGGCCTCCATCTTTTCCCGATGCTTCGATCTTGTTTTACTTTAGTCGAAAACATCCACCAGCAAACTTGATATTGTTTGGTTTCGGGATCGTAACAGTAAATTCAGCTTCCATCGCCTGTAACTATGATGTATAATACAGCCTTCGAATCACCACCGCGAAATGATGCAAATCTTTGCATCATTTCGCGTCAGGTTGTTTCCTCACTCGCTCGGTTTGTTGTAACGATATAAATCTGCTGTGGCAGAACTGTTAGGAAACTATAGCGAATATAGTCCAGCTCTCTGTTCCGTTTTGAGTTTAAAATCGAGGCGACACATTTTTGCGCGGCCATGTAAATTGCATTGTTCGGCACAATAGAGCTCTCCAATCCTTAAGATATAATAATTCAATTTTATGTGTTCAATAGCAATCATAAAGAAGAAAATGGTTAATTTTTATGAGTTCTCTAGAGTTTCAATCACATTGAAAATGTATGTATAAAATAAGTATACTCGACACTTTTTAAGCATCGCAATCTCAGAATAAACATCTTTAGCACTAGAGCTATCAACGTAGTTCAATATGAGACTATCTATCTTATAGTTAATGAAACATTATATCATGAAAGTATCGGTTAGTATTAATTCGCATCTCAAAAGAGACAAATAATATCAAATAAAGTTTCAATCTCAATAACATCAATCAACCGTACGATCGAATTTCCTAAATGCGCTAAATCACTCCGATTCGTTCATACACGTATTAAAATGCTAATTATGTAAATTTCTTCAAGTAATTACACCATAAAATTAAAATGCAACAGGCAAATAACACATTTTACACTATACACAGTGAAATAAAACAATACACAATTAAATTAGATTAAAGTAAAGTAATAAAGTTAAATGTAAGCATTAAATATTATATTTAAGCACTTAAAATATAGCTATCATTCTCATATTGTGCAGGATTTCCTATATTTAAATTGTGTTCTAGAGATGGGAGTTCAATTTGCAATGAAGCCAGCAATTTGACCTGATCTCCTTGCAGATGGAGCCCCGCTGAGTCTAACCCTCGATGAACAGTTTTGATGCATATCAGACCTGCTCACTACCTTCAATACTTTTAAATATGACATTATCGAGATGGTTCAAATGCAAAAGGGGAAATTTAATACCTTTGCTTATAAACTTTATTTCAATTTTAGGAACAGCTCCCGGGAGCCGGTGCTCATTCAGGCAAATGAGGTCGTATTGTATTCCCTTCAATTGAATTCGTAAAGACAAATGCCACTTTCTGCCTCTATTTTCTAGAAACACTGGCGCAAAAAGTGTTAGATTCATATAGTCATATAAACGAAACTTAATAAAAAAATTACAAAATAAAAATATAAATGATGGTATTCCAATTCACGTCATGTATTGAAATAATCAATTTTAATAAAATAATCAAATAAAATCAAATCACCTACCAATGAATATCAATAAATCAATCAAATATATCAACCATTAAACCTAAACAGTCAGATAAAACGATAACTCATATTTCACCTAATTAATTATAAATAAATCTATCATTCACTCATTCCTAACCAATCAAATCATTGATACTTCACCTAATCATCTTAATCAAAATACACAAATATCACACCTAATTCAATTCATAAGGCTATCATAATCATATCCAATATTACAACTCATAAATTGTCACTCTATCAAGATGTGAACAAAACATGATAACACAATACGTGTAGTGAAATGTATATACATTTATGATAAAATCTCAAATTTGATATTTTCGGACAGCCAAATTAAGGCTAATTTCTTATAGCATATATGTACTATGTACGCCCCTTTATGTTTTTTTCGAATGGTCGAGCGTGCCTTTAAATAACGACACATGTCCATGGCAATTTGTGTCGAATAGAAACTCGTCTTTCTTACTATAATTTTTCATTTTACTTTTTATATACTTATAGAAAAACGCGCTAGTCGAACTAAAGACGTCAGAAATATAAGACTGTACTTTTTTTATATCCAAGGGCGAAAACTCTTCAAAAAGAATGAATTACACTGCGTTTCTATAAACTCGAAACATATTTTAGTATTTTTATTTGTAGACCGTTAGGATCCGTTTCAGTATATATAATTAAATATATACGAATGTATATATAACAGTAAAATAATACACATAATATAAAAACAAATTTTTGACTAAAAAGAGCTTTAAAAATTATCATCAAATTCAAGATAGGTTCGTGTATATGCTGCATAGGAATATAAAAATTAGCGGGAAACTAGTGAATGCATCAATCGGAGAAATAGAAGAATAAAATATTTTGGAAATGAAAGTGACCCTAAACGAATGAAAGAATATATTAAAGGAACAAAACTGACACTAAATTTAACCATAATAGAAAGGACGAAACACATCAATGCTTAAATTCAGATAATGCAGAATGCACACGTTCGCTGACAGCAATCCTTATCGAGCATTTCCCAGCGCCTTACTCTAGGTAGCTCATCAATATTCAGCATAGAACAGGAGTAAGTTGCTTTTCCTCTAGTCAAAGCTATTAATGTGATACAATACCTCAGAATGAGCGAGCAGCTATTTAAAATGCTTGGAAATTAATTTTTAGAAGTGTGGCTTCAAATTAGAAAAAAAAATTTAGAAAATCCAAAAGTGCACGCTTCATAGCGGTCGTTCAATTTTTGCAATATATATATTAGTACGAATGTTTTTTCTTGTCATTCGTGCATTTATATGTCTATAACTTCATTATGAGTAACATGAAAAAATTTTTAGTTCAAAAAATGGCTTGATTTTTATAAGGTAGAAAACTACCTCAGCGCTCCACTTATGAGACATGCAAAAATACTATGCAAGCGAATTAGATCGTGGTCTTCGAAAGGACTTAGTTTAGGATAATACTAAAAGCGTTTGGAAAAAAATGGATTAGATCAGTTAAATTTGTCGGGAGTTATTGTGACCACGCGAGTATGAATACATACAGACACACGAACGTCCACGGAAAATTTAGTTAAACATCTTTTTTCATTAATTTAAAAAGCAAAATGTTTTTTAAAAATGGCACAACTGTTGAAACTAGTGTTTCCTTGATATTCATGGGTAAATATTATTATATAAATGCGATAAAAAATAAATAGAGACACTTTTAGTTCAAAAAATCACTTGATTTTTGTAAGGCGAGAGCAGAGCACCACCTCAATGCTCCGCTTGTGAGGCGCGCAAAACTACTCATTACATGACATCAATCGTTCATTAAACCATCTTTGTAATTTGATAAAATAGTAATTTCTTTCTTTAAAATAGTTACAAGAAAACTTCCCCAAGCATTTTGAGAAAGAGGAAGGGACTTTTTTTCTCGCAGATTCAATGGCATAACTTTGTTCTTTTTTTTTACACTAACCAGCTAACGCTTAATAAGATGCACTGACTACTTTTTGAAACATTATTAGGGTTCCTTACAAACAAAATAAATGTTTGTGAAACTACCCTTTTTAATATACGCACCGCACTTCGGAAAACTTGACCTATTATTGTTAAAACATTAAGTGCGTTCGTCGATAGTGAACAAGCGCACAGTTTTGGTCGACGGAAAAACGCCCATGTCGTTTTTTTTTAGATTTCCGAGCCAAGTTGGCAAAAATAGAACCCTTATAGTTTCGTGATGTCCGTCCACCCCTTTGTACGTATGTCACAGGTATTTTATTCAAAAACTACAAAACGTACATTGATGAAATTTATAGTATTGGTGTCTTGTATAAACCGCTACTTATTTTGGTGGTTGAATAACAAAAATATATATGTCAAGGGGGGGAGACATTCCATACATGTAAAAGAAGTTGAAAAATTTTTTTTCAGCAAACGTCAACGTGTCGCTCATATTTCGACGGTTCTTTTAAAAATACTAAGGTTTCTAAGCAATTTTTTTGATTGCGTAAATAATTTCGAAAATTATCGCTCCGAAGTTTGGAAAACTTGTGTCTACCCCTCTATTTTCTAAACCGTATGTCTAAAAATTATGAAAAAATAATTAAGGTAACTCTTAATAATTATTTTCAACGAAAATTATTTTAAACATTATCAAATATACTGTTTTTTGAGTTGTTGCTAAAATACTGCGCTTCTCATCAAAAGGACGTAAGTCCCACGAAGATATGCTCTGTTGCTGATGCACTTTAGCTTACATTAGTTTAATGGTAATAGTCTACATACCGATCTGTTTTTTTATATATATAATGGCTTCGAAAACCTATAACGAGCACGGTCCCACATGCTCTTGACCAGTTTTTTAATTTTACGTTTTGGCACACCGTTGTTTATCTCATAAACCGAAGAGTCACGCAAATTCAAGTCCGAGGAAGCTAAACGTGGATATTTTTTTAATTTTTTTTTTTACATTGGAAATATAAGATTCGAGATGAACAGTTTATAATCATAATGAAATCCTAATAACATATTTATATGTATTTAAAATCGGACAAGTGCGATTGGGACCCGCACTTGAAAGATTCCGTACTACTGTGTACAATATTTAGCGTTACGTATTATTTTAAAATAATTTAGTAAAAATCGTGTTTCTTGTAAGGGGACACGTTTTAATTTAAAACTTTATATTGTTTTTATTATTTGTTGTTATAGCGAATAAAGTAGTACATACTCTGTGATAATTTCAAGTGTCTATCTATTACGGTTACAGATCCGTGTCAGAGAGACGGACAGAAAGAGGGGCCTTAATAATAAGGTTCCATTGCCACCCTTTAGATAGAGCATCCTAATAACATTAGAGTTACAGGCGGTCGAAACGGCGCGAAAACCTTTCTTTAAAATGAAAAAGATATTAGGTCCGCGCAGAATCTAATACCTCAGAAACCATTGGCATACTCTGGAACGGTAAAAAAGGCTTATAGAAAATGAACTTGCTGTTCATTTTAAGAAAAAAATTGCAACGTCTAAAAATTTAAAGTACTTGTAGAAGGACCCTGAACACCTTTTAAAATACCTGCTTTCAGTTACATTTTAGGGTTTGTTTAAATTTTGAGATCTATCATTTTTTAAATTATTTTGTAAGCTTTATAATTCTACACATTTTCGGTTCGGTTTAAAGAAATTTATTTCTCAAAAAATGGACGTATACAATTCATTTACAGAGAAACTAAACACTAAATTGTTACAGTATTATAACATGACCCCAAACTTTCCGGACATTTAAGTATGTAGTTAACTTGATGCTGGATAACAAATACATTTATTTTTTTTAATTTCACTGCGGAATGCCAACTGAATATCTACGTGTTTATTAAAAATGTATGCCTTTAATTTATTTTTTAAATACACTCAGTGTCTTGACAATTTTTACATCCTCTGGTAAGGTGTTATATAATGTTCTCGGTGTAATTTGTTGGAAATGATTTTTGTTACTTGTAGCATATTTATGTTCAAATGTAGTAAATGTAATTTCTGTGTGAATTTTATTCTTAAATATTTTTCTATTTAATATGCAAGTATTCTAGATATATAGTTAATTTAAATGATAGTATTGGGTTTCAATGTACAATTGACTTGATGGTCAAAGTGATGTAAGATTTATATCATTTTATTTTGCGATATTTATAACAAAACGATATTTTCCTTTGCAGCACAACCCCATACCTGTATTAAGTATTCTAAGTGCAGGTTGACTAGCGTGTTGTAGATTGTATCTCTAATTTTAAATGGAAAATACTTCGCTATATTCCGTAATGCTCCGGTTAATGGATTTGGTTTGTGAATATTCTATGTTCTTACCACGACGGTCTTTCATCCAATATTAGACCTAAGCATTTTTCACTTTTTTATGTTTGTAGAACTTCTTTATTTGTAGTAAGCGGTGGATGGTCAGATTTTTTTTATATTTGGCTGAGAAGATTATGTATTTTGATTTTGATGTGTCGACAGTAAGTAATTTCTGTTCTAACCATATATTGAGTAAATTGAGATCTTTTTGTGCTTCATTTATTATATTAAGTATTGTGTGCCCAAAATAAAAAAGATAGGTGTCATCTGCATAAAGTGTTATATGAACACTCGATCCGATATAACTTATATTATTCATCTAGATTTAAAAAAGCAGTGGTCCCAAAATGTACTCCAGCGGTACTCCATACTCAACTTTAATTAGCTTACTTTCATAAGAATTCATTTTCGCTATTTGATATCTATTTCGTAAGATAAGATTGAAAAATTTTGCACGCTTTTCTTTGTTATTCCGATATATTTTAACGTATTCACTAGTATCTGAAGATAAACTGTATCGAATGCATTTTATAGATCGATGAATTGATGATCGATGAATAAGACTACTTGCCTATTGTCGATGTTATTTTTCATTTTCGTCACAAGATCGATGTATCGATGATCGATGTTGACGAGAGTGTATTTGATTTAGATCAAAATCCGTACTGACGCGCAAACAAACAATTTATGTCTGCAAGATTGTTAAGTATCCAATAGTACAATATTTTCTCAAACATTTTGGATAGCGCTGGTAAAACAGAAATAGGGCGATAATATTGATATCTCAATCGTTTCTGTAACTCAAAACTCTGAAAAATATAGCCGAGGAGACAACCTCTGCGGAAGCGATCCGATAATCATTTATATACAGAAATCTCTAGGCGAATACTGGGACGTAATGAGGAGGATAAAATACATTACAAATCAGAAATAGAGAAAATATTACATTACAAACAATGCATGTCAAATGTCATGTCATGTCACCGTTGACAATTGCTATGTGTCAAGCAAAATATTTGTTTAACCCTTATTGCGTACTATCTGACGTGTCATATTGGTAAAATTTTCTCATTGTTTACATAGGCGTTGCTGAATTATACTAAGCTGTGCGATTAATGTAATTCTATCCACTATAATAAGTATGATAGATATTATATAGATATATTTATATAGATATATTTTATATACCATGCTGTGCAGCATGAAAATGACCCGAGCCGATAGGTCAGATTCCCCAGTTTCAGAGAATACGGACGTGAAGTGGCACATTCCACTGTGGTGTTACGTCCAATGATTGAGAGTTCCCGTGGTCCTATCACCCCCTCCATCGGATATTCTGTTCCTTCCTAAAATGTCGGCAACACAGTAGTGAATCCTATAGGATTACAAATATTCATGGGCGGCGGTAATCACCTGCTCTTTAGTGGCTTGCATGTTCGTTTATCCCTTAGAAATGCTGTAAAAAATAAACTATTAATTTACTAAAGTAAATGTGCTACCTATATGGGCGGGGGCGCTCGCTCGCCCATACAGGCCCGCTATATGTAATACATATGTATAAGGTTCTATATGAAGTACATATTTTTCTATATGAATATCGTTTTCACTTCAATTTCATTTAATCATTTTACGTTAGGATCAGGGGGCATATGAGCAAAGATGCGACACGATTAACATGTACTTTTCGAATCTTTTTTGGTACTAAAATTTAGGAGTTACCACAGTATTGGGCGACAATCAACTTTTTCAACCTCACAACCCTCTATGTAGGCGCTACGGCTTCAGATAATTTTAGTTATGAATCTAATGGATGTGAATGACCCGAACAAACAAGAAAACGTAAACACCACCAACGTAAGGAACCCAACATATCTTTTGTCTCTAACTGAACCAAAATTGTTTCTTCGAGTTTTTACTTCGAGGATTACTGGAGTTGACGAAATGAGCAGACCCGCGTGACTAGCCGCAGCTTATAACCACCCTGATTTTTTTTCTATTTTATTAATGCACTCTTTCGGAACCTTCCATTGCTGCAATATGCCAGACTTGTTCCCCCGCCCGATGTCAAAAAAAAATGATAATCACATTTCTCCAGAAGACACGCCCATGTAAATAAAATTGGAAAGCAGAACGTTGTCAAAGCAGAAACTTTTTATGGCCATTTTATGGATACCGATGCATAAATTTATGTACAGGTATTGCTCGCTTCAAGTTAAAGAACACCGAAACTGAAAAATTCCCTTTCGCCCGTGAAGGGAGATTTCTAAACCAAAGGAATCTAACGAATGCTGACTCTGCATAAAAAAAAAGGTCAGACGATGTATGTCAAGTGGCGGCTCGACATCGCTTCAGCCGCTTTGGGTGAAGCGATTGGAAGGAATTGGTGCGTTCGATTTCAATAAATCTTTAGAAATAATAACACAATAACAATTCAAGCTGATTATATAAATGACAGAATTACTTCCACCTTAAGACTACTAAGTGGTGATATGATATTATGGTAATGATAGCATCAGTAATCAGGACATTATTTACGCTAACGCGCTTCTTTTAATAAACTTGATAGCACCTGAACAACCGAGCTTTGCTAGACGTCTTTATCATTCGAATGTGATAATTGCCACGTGAATAGTTGCTTTTTATTCATTTCCAACCATGAATATTGATATACACAAATTTACCTGGTATCTGCTCTCGATTTAATAATGTTACCTAGCAACAATGCAATCACCTACAGACTCTATGAGATGTCGCTAAAAACAAAGCTTAGAAATATATCTTTATCCCGTTTTATACGTGAGGCACTTGTACAGATAAAATTGAAAAGCAAAACTTTAATAAAGTACCAATTTACATCAAAATTAGGACCATTTCGAAACATAATCGTGTTTATTATTTCTGTATCTGTATTTGTCATCGAACTCCTTTTAAACCGCGAGACCGCGTATGATGAATTTTTTTGTTTGTATTTGAGTAGGTCCCTAAATAATTTAAACTCTCAATTCAACCCGGTAGGTGGCACTTCAAACGCATTTCAGGATTGGTAATTTTTTACGAATTTTCTTTCGCATATCAAAACTATAACCTCAGAATTTCACTCTCCATTATACTCAAATATATTTTAAATAAATAACTCACAGTTGAAATCCCCTGAAAAATTCATGAATAATTAATTGATCCTCTAAGAATAATTCAATGGTAGGTAGTGTTTGCGTACCAAAGGTGGCGCTGATGTCGAATTCTTTAATATTTGATCTACGTACCAATACGTGCGCAAGTCAGTTACGTCATAGCTCGACGATGCATTGAATTTACAATTTATGTTCTCCGTATTCATATAGATATGAAATTGAATATTTTTTAACGACCACCGATATATTGCACTTATTTTTTTAATTTTGTCTTGGGCAACAGCAAATCACAAAATGACGATACTAAAAGATTAAAATGTCACACGTTGCTTATTACATAGATCGTCGAAAAAACGTTTACCGAACCCGCTAACAGCAGGCAAGCTAATGTTCGGGCAGGACGACGTCTGTCGGGACTGCTAGTATATATATATATATATATATATATATATATATATATATATATATATATATATATATATAGAGCTCTGATATTATATGTATTAGCTTTTCGCCCACGTGGACTTAGAATTGGTCCTTCATCTGTTATATTGAACGATCCTGGCATCATTCTCGCTTTCGTTTTCGATTTCAATTCTGGTCGCGATGCTGCAACCGATTTGGTCGCCAGTTCAGGGTCCCGATTCTGCTCTCCATTTCGCTTTAAATTCCAATGCCGCTATCGATGGAGATTCCGATTTGTGAAAATTCGGAGCAAACGCTAGAAACAAAATAAAATGTAAGCTATGTTACTCGGGGATAGCGCAGGTTTCTAGTAGTGAAAGAATTTTTAAAATCGGCGTAGTATTTCAGTTGAGTAGTACAAAAAGGCGAGCGGAGTCGGGGACAAATGCTAAAAAGGATTGTATAAAAACCTTCTCCGTGAATACACATACATATATGTACCGACTTTCGTCGTGTTCAATCAAGTGTCCATTACCTTCTATCATACAGACAAACAACCATTTGTATGTATTAAGTTGTATATTATCGATATATACACGATTATAAAAGCAAATCGCAATGAAAAGAATTTGTCATCGAAATCAAACGATCTGGTTGTACGGATGTATATAAATAAATATATTTCAGAGCTGGACGACAATGCAATATGAGCTCACTTTGCTTTTTGTATCTGCTTGCGTATACGTGCGATATGAGATTTTTCGATTAATTTGTAACTAACTTCTCGATGAACTAGACTTGAAATATTAAACGTAACTCAGTACTGGATGACAATGAAATATTATTGTCTTTTTTGTCCGTCTGCCTGTTTGGTTGAAATTTCGCAACAGCTTTTAGGTTGATCCAGAAATTAAGAACTAAAACTAATTTAAGAAAATTAAGCGTGCGAAACAGACACAGATAAGGAGAAAATGAGAAAAAGTAAAGACGAAAAAAGGCAAAATAGTTATTGAATTAAATATAAATTAATAAGCCACCTTTTTAAGGCGGATTAAAAAGTAGAAAACTATTTTCCCTAATCCTATTCTGATTCCTAACCCTGAACAGATTTTTCGAAAAATCTGCTGTTGAGAACTTGCATAAAATATAAAAACATTAAAAACATTTGCATGATATATAAACAAAAATAGGAAGACGCATGCAGCACTATCCTAATTGGACTAGCGACGTGCGAATGGATTCTCGCGGCATCCAAGAGCACTCGGTTCATAGTTTAATACTGTTTTTTTGAAATCACAAAAATAATATAGAAATCAACTTCTGTTTCGCCTAACAACCTAACCTAACCTAACCTAACAATGACTTTTGCACGCATCAACCGATTCCGATAGATATATGCGAAAAGCACTCACGGGCATTCGGTTTACGCTTTCGGAAAATCGAAGTTTGATCTGTGGAGAAAATGAAAAAAAAATCTCAAAAATACAATTCAAATAAAAAGCCTTTTTGAGACAGTCCACATAATAACCATCAATCGTTGAAAGCCAAAGCGAATCAGTTCTACAAAAAAAAAAAAAGAAAAAAACCAAAACTCCGTCGAATGCCGCAAACTTCATTAAAGTCGGTTAATTTATTATGATCTAGAGACAGCGCGGTATTACGATTTTTTTTCCAGTTAGCTTCAACAAATCGATTGATTAAGGTCGGGCTTACGCCGTTTAAAAAAGTTTCTGTTCATTATTTTCGGGCAAAAAGTTTGGGCGCCGGTCCGCGGGTCGAAGGCTTTCCAGATATTTTGATCGACCAAATAAACCCATTTTATTCATTTCATTTAGGCTTCGGTTTGAGGCGTACTCTTTTGGATGCTTCTTATACTTTTCATTATTAAGCGACGTAAATAGAAAATCGATTATTTAATATTTTAATATTCTATGGAATTGTTCACAAAAGTAGCATAAAAATAAAACGACCATTTTCGAAAATCACTCTGTTACCTACTACACAAGTACAGACTTGCGGGCCTAGCATGACGCCCTAGAGAAGACTCTCTCTACAAGATTGCCTTTCTCACGCGACGTAATGTATGGAAGGGGTAGTCGTATAGAGACTCTTCACTAGGACGTCATGCTAGGCCTGCTGAATGAAATATATTTTCTCGGTCCCCAATTTGATCTCGAATCCAGTCACGAAGACGGATTCATTAAAATAAATCCTGATTTGCCTTCTGATCAACTGATATCACTTTGTTCCATATCTATTTGTTTTGTTTTTCTTTCAAGCCAATTGCAAAATAATGAGTTATAACGGGTTTATATCACATTATTAATACTTCAAGAAGTAAACCGCCTCATTATCTGTAAAACTATGTTTGTATGCATTCTTTGCACTCGTATGCATTCATCGGCCTGGCGCGTACACATACATATATATCTATATACAGACGTAGTGCATTATAATAACAAAAAGTAAATGAGACCGGTTATTGGGTACATGGAAATTAAATGTTTACTACGTTCAGTTGAATTTTTTTTTCCAACTTCTTCCGGCAATCTTTAAGAATATGAAACGACTACGATTAATAGAAATTCGTCGAAACGTATTGTACAGAATTGAATGAAAAAAATTATTGTAATGAAATTGTATACTACCCTCGCCACAGTCTATTGCCTGCTGCCGCCGACGATAGAGCACGCGCGCCACTCGGCGCTGCCGGAGCAGGCCACCTTCGACCTGGACGCCACGGTGCAGTACCACTGCCACACCGGCTACGTGACCAACGGCTTCCCCAGGGCCAAGTGCCTGGCCATCGACGGGCAGGCGTCTTGGTACGGCCCCGACATCAGCTGCGAACGTGAGTACGACGTCGATGTGCCTAAATATAGAACGTAGTCAAGTGCGTGGAGGTTCTACGCTACGAGCGTTCTGCAAGTTATTTACTTTTTAATTTAAAACTAATTTTATACGATTTCCTTTTGGTTTTAGTAAGATATATATTTAGACGTTTTCTGTATATTTATAAACGATTTGTAACAAATTCTTCTTAATGTTATAGCATAAAACTAAATATGAATATTCTAAGGTACTACTGAGTAGCTGTTATGGCGTATTCTGACCGCTGATTCCTAATTAAATAACCATTACTAATTAAGATCATCCGGTACCAGTTTTTGGTCATAGAATATGGACTACATACTCTATTTTAGGAAAGACCCTTGTACAACAGCAAAACAAACGTTTGATGATTATAAAACTGTATAAACTAGCAATCGCTACATTTTTTGTTAATTTTAAACGTCTTTATTCAGCTAAAACTCTGGAGAAAACTACTTTATCACTTTGATATGACAAAGCCATGCTGCAACCTATTAATGGTGAGATACCACACTGTCACAAAATACTGATTCAAAGTAATTGTTCCCGCTGTTGTAGTTTGCCCAGTGAAGTAGAGTTCCGGTGGCTCACTCGTATCATTTTCATATATTTTTCAAAGTTGCGATAGCCCATTCCTGCTCCAGCAAATACGTTACTTTTTCTAAAAAGCCGGCAATGTCGACCCATATGTTCGTTAGCCCTTAAAATGCTGTAAAAATGTTGCATTGTGTTATTAAATAAATCAGCGCTCTACTACCGAACCGCAAATTCTTTCGCAAGTTTCCATCCCTAACCACTAAAGAATTAATCGATGGCTCGTTTACCTTAACCGATCCCAACTGGCTCGCTCTCAAACCGCTCACTTAGTGCCTCGCAGAACACGTTAAGACGTCGGTTCCGGACTTTGCCATCGGATCAGGTACGATGGCCTGGTGATGATGGTGACTCGGTAAACGGCCCCAAACCCTTGTTAAACCAGAATTAAGGGCTGAAAGTTCAAAGCCGTCAATCGGGAATGCGATTGTGCGAATCTCAGTGGGACGGAAACGACCCGAAGTCGTTTAAATAAAGTCGACGTCTTCTGAGACGTGCCTCAATGGACTTGTTCAAAAGCTCAGTTTTTTTTTTATTAATCACATTTTCCTGTTTCAACAAACAACACGCATAGAACCAGTGGCGTAGCCAGCCTGGGTGTCACCCGAGACGGATTCGAAGTGACACCCTAAAAACTAAAACTGTTGAAATTGAAGGAAAACTCTAATGATAAATATTGTTTTATACTTCGTCGTGCATTTTTCGTGAATCAAAATTTTGCGGCGAATGAACTCGGGTGTCACCCCTAAATGGGTAGCACCCGGTGCGGGCCGCCCCCGCCACCCCCCCGCCTAGCTACGCCCCTGTCTGGAATGCTATCAACTCGTTGAGTAATTCAAAA
Source organism: Eumeta japonica (assembly GCA_005406025.1). Taxonomy (NCBI): domain Eukaryota; kingdom Metazoa; phylum Arthropoda; class Insecta; order Lepidoptera; family Psychidae; genus Eumeta; species Eumeta japonica. The sequence goes on from BGZK01000386.1 coordinate 211,968, forward strand.
ATTTTCAAATAACCACCAGGCCCAGACGAACGGTTTTCCGTTATTGTTGACACTCGTAGGATAGAAAGCTAAGAGTGTGTGATCGGCTTTAGCTGACGTTTGACATTTCGTCAGCCAGCCCCGCACGCGTCTTTTCTCTTCAGACGCGAAAATGAGCATCGCACACGCGTACGCATGTATTTATTCGACGTATTTCGGTAGCGAACACTCGGGAATTCTTCGCCGTTCGCAATATTAGCAAGAGAAAAAGAAACGAGATTTCATTTATTTTGCCCGGAGCGATTTATTGTAGAAGCCACGCTGTTAACATTACGTCTAATATTCGCTCGTTTATAAATTGTAATCTTTACGGATAGCCTGATCATATCAATTATTTTAGTATAAATTTATGTGGGAATAGTATTATCGCGCATTTAGAAATTAAGTTTTTTTATTATTTTTTTTTTCATTTTTTTTTTTTGTCATGACCTTATTCGTTAACTGCCAATATTAGAGACTGTGAAAAAACTTGGGAGATGATAAAATAATGACTTCTTTTTTTGAGTCATAATACTACGTAACGAAGGTTAGTTATTCCATAAAAGCTTATCAAGAACAATCCCGTGCATTTCGATCGAGTAGTCCCACACTTATATTACAAATTAGCCTTCGCCCGCGCTGCTGCCCGTGTGAATATAGAATCAATTCTTACACCTGTTGCATCGAACTATTATCCTTTCAATCACGATCGCTATTGCAGTCTCTTTACGGATTTCAATGTCGTCGCACTATCTGTTCTGGCCCCGGTTTCGTCATCAATTCCGATCCTAGTTCTATTACCATTTCGGTGGCGTTTTAGTGCCCGACAATAACGAGACCGACATCGGAACTTTTGCTTCGGAGGTTTTAGTTTGTAATTCCATAGTTTCAAATTCCATAGAAACAAAACTGTTTCTTTATGATGTATATTAAAACTATCTATAGCTGTCTTTTGCTAGCTAATCCGTCTCTGTAAATTATTAACCACTGGATGGATTTGTACTAATTTTCAGGGTTTCGTAGACAAAGACAAAAACAAACATAGAAAGTAAGGAATAGGACTTGGAAGGGAAAATAATATTAAAAAAAAAAATATTACCAACAGCCAACACGGGGGAAATAGTAAGTAATATATTTGCTATAAATTTTATTAAAGTTAACGTTATTGTGTAGAAAATATTCTTAAGACCTTTTGTAAATGTGTAGACATAATCTATTCCTATACAAGTCTAAGGCGCACTATAATTTCTTTGAAAATAATTTCAAATATAAATTCTAGTAAGCACACAGTCAAAAGGGCTTAGTCTCCTCAGCGATAAGCGCGAATGGTGGACGGACTTATCACCTGGGATACCAGATGAGCATTATACAACCCATTATATTTATTCCACACTTACTTAAATAAGTAAGTGTTAAAAAAGGTGTCCTGCATTTATTTATTTAGCTAAATATGACAACATTTTCACTCTAATACATTGAGAGAAGACGTAGTTGAAATCGACATAGAGGTATAGAATAACATAAAATGCGGCATTTTTTTTTCTTTTTTTTGCACATAAATAGCAAAGATAATATATTTCTGACGTTATCATCATTTTATTTGCCTTTTTGACATCAGTTAAACCAGTTTTCTGAGGCAAATCGTAACTTTCATGGAAATTCTTAAAACTGTAAATCGTAATCAAAAAATTGTAAAATCGTAAAACGCACATTTAAACTTCTTACCTGTCCGTTCATATGTCTCTTCGTTCACAAATTGCATTGCGATTTATAAATGCAGTCGATAGACGAATAGATACAGTTAATGTTCCACTCTCTAAAACTGAATTAGTAGAATTTTTACTAATTGAAGTAGTAATAGTAGAAACTACATCAAAATTAGTAATTTTTAGTTGAATCTACTACAGATTTACTAAGTTTGTAGGCGTTACTTTTCAATTAGTAATTTTTCACTAATTGAAAAAGTAATATGGCCCAACTTCACTACTGAATTAGTAGTTCTGAATTAGTAGTCACTTGACAATTAGTAAAATAATCACTTTTATAATAGTAGAATTATATTTTTTAATTAGTAGAAAATTTACAATTTTAATTTGTAATCATTTCTACTAATTGAAAGAGTGATAACCACTTATTGCTAGTCGTATACTTTGGACATCTTAAAATAGTAGCTATTGACTACTAATTAGTGGTTTTCTACTTATTCAGTTTTAGAGAGCATGACGTCGTAATATAACAAACGCAAGGAACTGTAAAAAATTCCACATGTATATTGCGTATTTTCTATTGTATTCCTATAGTGGCATGTTCAGAAACCATATAATAATTTATCGATTTAATCTTCAAATACGAGTTTAATTAAAACTACTTTATAATGCGCTGAATAGTAGGGATTAGGAGTAGGTAATATGTGGTAATATAAACGCAATCTAGAATTAACGCCTAGGGAACCCTACCGTCAACGCGAGCGTCGAAATTCGCACTGCACTTAGCCTGATTATAATAATAATGATAGCATCTTCGGTCATACACACAACGCCATCTGGTCCCAAACTAAGCAACGAGGTTTGTACTACGGGTACCAGATAATTGACAGAGTGCATACGTATGTAGTTGTTTAAACATATACATATAATACATAGAAACACCCAGACTCGAGACAAACATTAATCTCCTGTCGAGAAAATAAATGTTTGTCTTGCGTGGGAACCGAAATCCAGCCCCCAGCGCAGCAGGCAGGGTCACCAACGACTGCGCCAATCAGGCAGCAGATTATGAATAACGAAACGTGTTAAACTATTTCAATTAGTTAAGGCCACAACTCTTACAATACATCCAATCACGTTTCCCGATAGCTCTCACAAAAGTTTTCTGCTTTCTGCGGCTTATGGAAAATGGAAACCGAATCAAAACTTCCTTTTCGCATGAAGTTGGACCATGAGGCCGAAGGCAGACTTTCCTCGTCAGACATTCGCCCTTTTTTGTATGGGTTCAATCAAAGCCTCGCGTCTACGCCGCCCACGCATATAGTCCAAGAGCTAGAATCCTTTTTTTGATACGAAATTATGAAAACTATAAAAAAAGAAATTTTTTATTATTACATGTTTAGGTGGAAAAAGAAATTCTTTAACGTAGTGAAAACGTATTGGGAGTATATCGCAATATTTAAGGACAATTATTGTTAATCATCAATATCCCGCATCAATGGAATGTTGGACGTAATAATACAATAAATATCTATAAAAAAATATATTCTTAACCGTTCTACCAGGAAGGCGTTGGAAAGGTACTTAAATGCCACTAATACGGCTTATCGTCACTATTATGGTATTTTTGTATTTTCGATGTATCGATGGCTCATTCACTAAGCATCCACACTCAGGAAAAATTCTTACAGAATATTAATTCCCTTTGACAAGAGTTAAAACAGATGTCGTGTTCAAAATATATTTAAAAATACAAGGTTTATATTAAGATGAAATCGCTGCAAACTTATCAATCAGCCATTCAGGAAACTCAGAATACAATTAATTCTTTGGGTGTTTAAGTTTACAAGTCCGCCAATCATCTTCATTAATCATGACGGTAATTTACAATATTTATTAAGATATCAAACACAAACTGCGTTCTTTTTCCGCTCTAGTGAGACCCAGATGTTCTTAGTAACTGTTCTTTTTTTTGTTTCATCATCATCATGCCTGAAACCCCAGTATGTAATCACAAAGACTTATATAAACAAAATATTTTTAAAGCCAGTTACAATTTATGAGTATAATTAACTTTGGCTCCATTATATTTTAGGGGATAAATAAATTTCTAAATGGAATTTTATACAGTATTTTTTTATGTATATATAAAAAATTACATGTTCAGAAGTTTAAAATTAATTATTGAGTATAATATTTTATTATTAACCTTCCCATATCATATTTATTCACTATAAGTGAACATTAAAATATTGGTTTAAGTAATGGCGTTAATAACACAGCTAAGTTTTACAGGGCAAAGAATACTATGACTAACTTCGCATAGACAAATGCGAAGGTGTTAATTATTAGGAAAATAAATTATTAATGTTTCCAAGCGCAGATAAGACAGAAGGACACGACCGGGCTATAAAATCACATACATATAACTAAACAGTGGTGTAAATTAAGTCTCTCATTTATTATAGACTTATTCTTTTCAAACCGATGACATTAGACATTAAACGTTGTGACATTAAACGAATTCAGTGTTTAGTTTGAGAGGCAGCAGTTTCAGTGTCACTCGACTTAGAGTCATTTTGTGGTCGTCAGCTCCCGTACTATATTACATTTAATTCCCGCCACCGCACCGCCTGATTACTCCGCCCCAGACGTATCGCCCCGACGTGCTGAATTTTTGTACATGTATTTTTTACGAAAGCTCAGGCGCTAAGTGTGTGCGGATTTTTAATTTTTCTATTTATATTTAATTTCTTTGCACTCAATTTATTTTAAACTTAAATTTCATTTGTGTTCTTGTGCAGCAAATGATCGTTCTAGGGTATCCCAGTTTTTGACACGGCACTTGTTGAACATTTAAAGCGACTTTCCCTTTCGACACAATTCCATGACCGTGCATGACCATAACCCAAATAATTGGAAGACCTAAAAGATTCCATTTGCATGTACAATGTAAATCTCGGTTTTGAAAGAGCTAGCTAGTTTTTTTCTCTGTTATAAGAGTTAATATATCTTGTGACGGCAACTGTCGAGTTGAAGTCAATAACGTGAAGTATCGGATCACCGAAAGTCACTTTAAAATATTTGGTGCATTCTGAGAAAAATCGTGATTTAAATCACTAAAATTTCCAATTTCGCTTTAAAATAAAATAACTACTACTCCATTTATAGAGCCAATTATGTGCTAATATGTAATTTTCAACAACAGGCAAGAAAAGAAAAAAAAAACGGATTTATCAGTTATTATATTTTGTGCTCTGCCTATCCTTCCGGGAAATAGGCGTGAGTTAATATTGTTGTTATTAATGTATTTTCTCTGTGTAGCAAGACATCACAAACACTTGTTGCTGTACTAGACAACACTTTATTTAATCATGAGTTACTAGCTTTTATCCGCGCGTACGCACGCCCGAACTTCAAATGAATACTTTCGCATTGCGCATTGACCGGTTGCGCTGTCGACCATGACGCGACGCGGTACAACTGACTCTTATCCTTTACATCGACCGATAACGTTATTAGCCGTGATCCCGATGTCGCTCCCTCTCTCATTCGCGTACCAGAAGGACCCGTGTTCTTGCACCCACACCCTTACAAATGATACCGCTAAAACGATGTTGAACTTGGACGTTTCTTGAACATTTTCGTTACCTACAACCAACCGGCGTACCTAAGCGTAGGATTCGTTTTATAGTCACGCGAGTGAAGCCGCGTGCAAAAGTTGATTTCTTTATAAATTATAGCTTATATGTTGTTCTAATGTGTAAGCTGTGTTACTGTAAAGTTTCAGCTAATTGTATTTAGCCGTTACAACGTGATTAAATAACAAACGTTGTAGTACACAAATTTTCGCATGTATTGATAGAATTGCTATGATTTTATTTTTTATAAGTAAAGTTGTAGATTACTTATGTAAGTTACAAAGTATTACTTTTAAATTAGGGCTTATAATAATTGTGCAACAGGTTCAGTAGAAATAGCAATTGAGCGTCTTATTATCTTCGTCAATACAGTCCCTATTGAGTTTCATTTTATAGATGTGATTTGCAATTGAAGGGGCTTTATGGAATAATTTTACCCCACGAAGGATAACAATTCTCGATAGATTAATATTGTAATTAGGAAATCTTGGTAAAACAATTTATTTAAAACAATATTAAGTACTTTGAAAAGTAAATCACGTTAGAATAACTCAATAGGTGCAATTAACGAAATAAAACTTAATAAAAAGACATAAATATTTGCCAAGATTTTCCTCAATAAAATTTTAAATTTTTACATGAAGACATGCGCATGTAATCTCTAGTCTAAATAAGATATTTCAATCGATGTGTAATAATTCAAACAACAATCAATTTTACGTTTTGCAGTTACGTTGCTTTTTTTTTTGAACAAATGTCAGCAATGCGCACTATCACATTCTTTCGCTATATCGCACTTAAAAGCACCTGACGCTATTTTGTGTTCTGATCATGGTCTCTCCCTGGACGACTATCGGCCGCGTATTCCTCTATTCCATATTTCTCAACCCTCATCTCAACGGCTGTCGCTGTTCTTCCACAGCCCGCTCCTGCGGCCAACCCGGCGAAGTTCCCCACGGCTGGGTGACCGCCGACTGCCACACGTTCGGGTGCCGGGCCGTCGTGCAGTGCGGGCCCGGGTTCGAGCTGGTGGGGAAGGCGGAACGCTACTGCCAGGCCGACGGCGCGTGGGCACCCAAGGAGCTGCCGACATGCGTCCGTGAGTATGCATTGACCGTTCGATGGAACGTCCGATCTAGTACTCTACGATGAGTCCGAAGGCGAGCCCTTGACGCGACCGGCGGACGTCACCGGGACGTCGACGCGCCATAGAAGCGTTCATTTAATCGTAAACTTCGCGCAAATCTAGCGAAGAGATAAAAGACCCACTTCTGAAACTTGGAGCATCCTTTCGCAACCGTCGCCGTAACGGATCCGAGCTTAATGGAAAAGTATCAGTACTGCGAAAGTTCGCTGCGCGATTTCATAGCGAATCTTCGGACTCATTATGGAGGAATAATTTTTCTTTTTATCGGAATTTAATATTTTTGCTCCTAGCGTATTGCTTCGTGACAATGTAGTTGCGGGAAATTGTTTTTTTTTTATATATATATACATATACATATATATGAGTGCCGTTCTTTGGTCTATGGTATGCTATGCATGATTCTCCCATTTCGCTGTCAAACGGTATTCGGTCGGTGTTATGTGTTCTAAAATTGACGAGTCACCAGAGAGGTGTCTAGCATGCGACGCCTCATCGTGTTAGCCTCGGGCAAGGTTGTCATGGCTGGTATTAAATTGACGTGCAATATCATTGTCATGAGCAAAATCTAGGTTCAAAAGCGACGACGCCGGTCGCCGATCTGTATTGACAAATGTTTTGATGTTTATTGTTTTTCTTTTGCCGCTGCCTGCACAGAGGAAGCTGGAAAAGGGGATTGAATCTCTTTAGAACTTCTTGCCCGGTAGTGCAGCATCGCTAGATGGCGTAACTATAGAGATGTGATCATATATCGAAAATTGTAAATTCTATCGATTCTCATAGATTTTCTAAATTACCAAAAAGGGAATTCAATTATATCGCGGCCATGATTGATATTATATGTTATGTAATATTCCCATACGCGTATGATATAATTCTGCCTTTAGCTAATTTGATTACTGTTCCTGTTGTATTAATATACTGTTTGTCGTAGTGAAAGCTTTAAATAATTGTTGAAAATGCAAATGTTTATTAAACGTATAGAAACTAATATGTGTGTAGTGGAAATAAACATTAAAATGAAATCAATGTTTTATTTATCCACGATGCATGTTTTCCTTTCACTTTTATGCATGACTCTTGTTTATTCTAATAAATTTCGACATTTCGAAACGAAAAACACAAAGGTAAGATGGTTACAATTTTTCCCATGAGAATTATAAAATAAATTTAAAATACATCATTATATATTGTGAAAGTTTAGCATTATTTGTACACCGACACATTAAGGAAATTAGTAAATAAAACGAGTGAAACAAAACTTAATATACCTGTTCGTTTGCAAAACCGAATTACAAAAAACCGAATTAAAAAAACCTTTTAATTTTTTTAGAATTGAATTATTTTCATCAAGATTTTAACGTTAAAATCGTTATGTCAATTAAGAACTTTTTAAAATACCAAGTTCATTATTCAATACATTATTTTCATTAATTGACGGCTTTAGATTAGGTTTTATTTTTTAATAATGTTTTCAATTCTATTCTTAAAATAAAATAACGAGTTCGATATACATTAAAATGATTGATGATTATTTTTTTTTTTTGCAATAACATATATTTGCAACAAAATTATCAGATCAACCTTGGATCAGTTAATCCGTATTTCGCTTACATCAAAGCAAACACACCGTACGTACATCGCGCCTTTCCCATCGCTACCAGTCACGGTTTGCGTTGTCCAGTGGTGACGCAGGTGCAGTGCCCGCCGCCCGAGGCGCCGCGCCACGGCAAGGCCATCTTCACGTCGTGCGCCTACAACTCCGTGGTCTCCTACGAGTGCAAGTACGGCTACCGGCTGGTGGGCGACGCCACGAGGCGATGCGGCGCCGACAGGAAGTGGTCCGGGGCCCAGCCCATGTGCAAAGGTAAAGGCGTCTCGGGAAGTTGACCCAATTATGTTTCGTCCAGTGAGTGAAAATCCCGGTGGTCCGGTGCCCTTTCAATCACCCCATTACCCCTCCGTCAGATACTTTATTTCTACCTAAGAGGTCGGCGACTCACCGGTGACTCCTCCGGCGTTGTAAGTGTCTATGGACAGTGGTGATTGCCTGCTTTCTCATAGCCTAAATGCTCGTTTGCCCATTTAAAAGCCTGTTAAAAAAATCAAGAGCATGTCGGACCATACTCATTTTAGAGTTCTGTAGCCATTACTACAAAGAAAATGTATTACAGACGAAAAAAAAAATACATTTTTACACTTTTTTCATGTTTCTGGCACAAAGTAGGTATAAAAAGCTTAGTCACATTATTTTAAGTGTGAAAATGCACCAGCTAATGATCATATCTTCATTACAATATACATCCTTTTGTCGACGGACGCAGTTTTTCGGCGATGAGTCAAAAACGGTATATCCGAACATATCGAAAACAATTTTCTTTGAAATTATTTACTACGCTTTATCTTCGTAATTTTTTAATATTCTTGAAATTCGATAAAAAAAAAGGATGGACACAACTCATGCTACTTTCGGAGCGATTATTTCGGAAATTATTCACTTAATCAAAAAATTTGCTTATTTTTAAAAAACTGTCGAAATATAATAAATAAATAATGTGCCACACGTCAATAATTGCGAAAAAAAAAACTATTTTTGGGCTTTTGTTACATATATGGAGTGCCTCCCTAGAAATATTTATTTTTGTTATTTAACTACTAGAACAAGTACCTAGCGGTTTAAACAAGACACGTATACTCCAAATTACATCGTTATACATCTTGTCGTTTTTGAGTAAAATCCCTGTGACGTACGGACAGGTAAACGGACGGACATGACGAAACTTTAAAGGTTCCGTTTGTACAATTTTGGCTTCGGAAACCTAAAAAAACTGAATTTTTTCTTTAAATTGTATCACTACGCTCTAGTCATTATGAAAGTACCTAATACGATTTTGGGATATACTTTTCATAATATCTCTATTAACATAATATATTAAATTTTAACTTTATGATTGATCCTTTCAAAAAGTAAACATTATTCTTTTGGTAGCAATTTAAAAAAACTTGTGCTTCCCTACAAATTTTCATGTTTCAAAGTAGAACGGCTTCTAAAAAACACAACTTTTGTAAACAGAACTTAGGGCATTGAAGATCTTAGAAATAGAGTATGTTTCCTAAAATGGATCACAAGCTAGTACAAAAAGTATACTTAGCGTCCATCCATACGCTATCTATTACAGGACTGCGCGATGCAAATGAGGGTAATGTGTTCATGAACCTATATATGTATGTATGTAAGTTTGTTTGTTCGTAGCGCTTTAGAAACCAAAAGTGCAACTTTCTACCACGGACGGAAAGACTGAAATAATCTACCATGAAATGGTCGTCGAGAAAAGAGCGTACGCCTTCCTAAAAGACTCTTCTAGGATCGCGGATGGCAATGGGCGTCGATGACCATCTACTTACTAGCGCTGACATGCTCTTTTTGTCAGTAAAAATCCTTAAAAATGTCTTAACTCGGCACAGGTGCAAATCCAACAGTTCATCCGCTAGACAGAGATTACGCGCGGCGCGCTGAATATTTATCGAGTCTCATAAATAAAACAGCTCATAACTAAAGCAATCGTTTATTGCCTTTCAATACAAAAGATTCCTAATTTCCATCTCTTAAATATACTTAGGTCATATTATTATTGGTAGTTTTTATTTATCGCTATAATACCATTTTTTTTTGTGTATCCGGGCAACCGAGCTTTGTTACACGTCTATCCGGTTTCCCATAGGAATATGATAACTTCCCGCAGAAACTGGTGTTTATTTTGATTTCCATGATTATTTAGATACGTAATACAACACGTTTAGTATCGTCTGTAGTATATGTCATGTATGCTATTTGTTCTTGAGAAAGGACGACACAGCAACAATGTAATTATCTCAAAATTCCAAAAATGACGGTAAATAAGGAAACGTTTTGATTTTTTTTTCTCCTTTTGCCACGGCAAACACCTGTGAGTGAAACGTTTATAAAGTAAAAATTTAAATCAAAATAGTTTGTGTCGTTTGCGAGATAGCCGTGTACATGTATATATCTTAATATACAAAATTCCTAAGTCACGATGTCGGTCCGCGATGAACTCCGAAAGTACTCCGATTTTGATGAAATTTTGTACACTGTATGTAATTTAGTCCAACTGAAGAGATATAATACTTTTTATCCCGATAGGTGGCGTAATTGTCGAAACCTAAATTTTTTTTTAATTCCTTCAACTAAATGCGTATTTTTTTAATTTGCTTCAAAATTTTCATTTAAAAATACATACAAACACAAATTTTGAATCACCTGGACCTTCGCCTCTCAATTGTCATAAGATAGATCGACAAAAATATTGTTCATGAAATAGCGCCACATCAAAATTAAATTTATTTCTATACTTTGAAACATCAATATTGTGTGTATTTAAACCGACAGCGCTATTAACGATAAACCGAAACGAAACGGGGACGGAATGAGAATTGGGACTGCGACCAAAGTAGGGAACGAGAACTGTGACTGGCGGCGGCGATTAGTCACAGTTCCGATTTGAAGTGTAGTGGAAAACTGGTAAACTGAATGAGAATGGAAAACGGGACTGGGACCGAAATAAGGAAACGGGATTGAGGTCGAAAAAGAGTGTGGAATCAGAATCAGAAACAAAATTGTGACTTGGATTGGGAATCGAATGCGAAACCGGGATCGAGATTGACGTCGATCGACAAAAAGGATGAAAAAAATCATTCCGTGTCCGTGCTGGCGGAGCTGTGGGCATAAACTACGCGGGCAAATCAGTCACAAGACAGGGCAAATCAACGTCTACCGTGCCGGCTAATATATATGTATTTATATTCCAAAAAAAATTGTCTTTCGAAAAGAGACTTAAAAGCCTGTTAAAACATAAAAATTAGAACTCTTACTTAAAATTAATATTTTGATAGTGCGCATCGCAATTTTAATTTTCCATACAAAATGTATGGGAAAATTCCTTTGCCTTGCCTTCTTTTGTAACTAGTTAACAATACCTCACATAAAAATCCTAATATATTTTTGTAGAGAATTAAATTTCCTGCGAAAATTATTCTACCTAAGTCATATTTTGATAAATATACTTGACCAAAGGTAGACCGAAATCGTAAATTTGACCGATTTTTGAATGTTACAGCGAAGGTATTGGTCTCATCGAAAAATTACAAACAGTGAAGGCATTGTAATGTTGCCCCCACGCAACACAGTCGCTCATCTTTACTGAACGCGAGTTTTTATTCTTCCATTGGTGATTTATAGACGTTTTATTTGTACCGAAGATATATTAAGCTTTCAGTGTATGGGTAGTTTTCAAAAAAAATCGAAAATCGTGTCCATACCTAGTTTCATGTGTTATTAACAGTGTGACATCAGTTTATCATTTTGGAAGTTGAAACTTCTTCAGCGACGTTGTGCACTTTTTGGGATGGGCAAAAATGTTAAACTCGCGTCAGGACACGTGACTTGATCGAAAATTCGTAAGATGGAGGGAGAGTGGACCGCCGGCGCGGCGTAGGAGAGGAAGTAATATCCCCCTCTTTTTCCATCGCGCGGCGAAAATGTATGCCTACTCCTGCTATTTCTTTTAAGTGGCGCAGGGCGCTTGCGCGAGTGTGCGTGTGTGTTTGTACCGCAGCCTGCTACGCGCACCCATGGATGGTGACTGCTGATGGCTCGACCGTCTGTATACTTGTAGAATTCGTGTATATAAAGTGTTTAAAATGTGGAAATTGAACATTTACCACATAAATGATAGTACTTTTATATTGATAAATAAAGCAATTTATGCGAAACTATTCCCAAACCATTCCAAAATAGTCAAAAATGCACAAAGTTAATGTTTAAGTTTTTACTTCTGCCGGTACTCCCGGAGTGTTTTTTTTTTATGTACGCTATAGAATTATAACTACATGTACCATGCATTATTTTCGTGTTCTTGTTCCTGGGTGAAGAATATCGGTTGACTGAATACCCTAAAAGTCGTTCCCTCCTCATGTCCCATACTCAATATTACGAAGATATTATTTTAGAAATTGATCTCGCTTTAAGAAAATGTTATTATATCATGTTTTACTTAAAAAATACTACATTTAACAATAAATATTACTTTTATTGAGTAAAGAATAATAAATTGTAAAATTGATTTTTTATCTTTGACCCACAAAGACAGAATCATTCTCTCACATTTTATAAGCATCTTGTCAAGTACTTTTTTTACATTTGACTTTTTGTTACCACATTAATGAATTATTAACAGTTGAAAATTCTGTCAGTGTGACCAGCATTGTTGTCCGACGCGTAAGGATTTAATGAAATACAGTGATTTTTTTTTATAAATTATTTAATTATTACGTTTTCACGCATCATTTTCTAATTTCAAGTTAGAACAAGATAATTGTTTCATTTTACAATAATTTTATATTCTTCAATAACAATTCAAACTCAGATTATATATAACCACATTTTGTTGATTATATTTGATTTTTGTCGTTCGTCACCATCATTCCCTCATAAAAAATTACAAATGAACTGGCTCGATCGGTGTAATCCAATGAAATACAGGCGTGAAATGACAGCTTCCGTTGTTGTATTTTGTTCAATGACTGAGAGTTTCGAAGACCCGCTCGATTTCCCATCTTCTCCATCAGCCAACTCCTTCCTCAATCAGATGTCCTATTGAGAATTTGTATTCCTACCCAAGAGGTCGGTAACACTTTAGTGACTCCTCTGAAGTAGTTAGTATCCATGGGTAGCGGTGGCCACCTATAGTCTGGTGGCCCGCATGATCATTTGCCCCTCGATAATGATATATAAAAAAACTGTTAATCCAATCGCTACCAAACTTCACAAGATCACCTACTGGGCTTATCTGAACATTTCATGAAAATAGGTCTAGCCGTTTAGGAGTCCATAGGAAACATAGATACACACATCCCCTTTTACATATAGATAACGTTAGTTGATTTAATTTACAGAAATAAACTGCGGCCATCCAGGACAATTGTGGAATGGGTGGCTGGAAAACATATCTTCCGGGACTGGATTAGGTGCATCCATTATATTCAGATGCCAGGACGGTATGAGGATGGAAGGAAATGGATCGGCGATATGTCAAAGTGACGGCACATGGAGTCATCCTTTTACCAAAATGTTTAGGTAAGGATTGTTAATCATACATTAACTTATCGTATATCTGTGAATGAGCAAAACTTGTCCATTTGATAAATATTTCCATAAATTCCTAGTGATTTTCTAAGGCATTGTATATTATACACTGGGAAATACTCAAAAGTTACATATCATTGTGAATTATAATAGAAATTTAGATTAATTAGAAATCTATAGAAATAATTAGAAATCTAGTTTAATGCATCCTTTCATGACATTGTTAAGAAATTTACGGACATCAACATTAAATTTGTCCTTGTGTTCATAACACCTGATAAGGCCGAGGGAGATCAAAAGCTCCATACAGAATTCATAATGACCGATTTCAACGTTCGTGGAAAATTTATAATTGGTGTTTCCAATTAAAGGATCAAGTACATCAGCCTCCCTCGTAGGACAATGAGTTAACAAAACTTCATTCCAATCCATCTGCGTTAATTCCCTAATAAGGCCATCATAATAAATTTTCTTACGGTAACGATTTTTATCCGTCGCTTCTCTGGACAAATTGAATGTAAGTTCTGCCATCACAAGCTGGTGATCAGTGAATCTCCTGTGACAAACTACGGTTGTAGCTGCAGTCTTGTAAGAGATAATAATGCGGTCCATGCAAAATTTATTCATAAGTAGATTTGCTGAACGGTGTTTTCTTCGATGAGATCCTACAATCGCCAATCCTGATTGAAAGTCGTTGGATTACGATTAATCATATTTATTGTATTTGTGATTATCCTATATACCAATCTTCGATATTAAATTATAAACATGCAATAAAGCTAAAAGTTAACTATTTGGAGTTCTCATTGGATATTGAAATATTTATAGATACTCATAAATTTGATCGACTTCCAGCTCCCTGCGTGGTGCCACACGTCTCACAAGGGAAAATAGTGTTAGTAGAAAACAAAACTAGAGACAACGAGACCACAGAAGGAACGACACAGATAGTCGGTAGCTCGTCTATGGTCCAACATGGTAAGCATCGATATCGTAATAGTTTATCTTTCGGGCATACATTATGTGCTCTAAGTATTAGACTACATTTTCCATTTATTTTGTAAATATATGACCTAAACGTATATGTTTGAGCGTGAATTGAACACAAAACACCTGGTATTAAAAACTTACGTTTTATAAGCCTGCCCACGGTGATCACTTGGATTGCTTATTATATTGAATACTGTACCTTTTAAAAGTATACTCACATTCGTGCTATTAAAAGCTACCAATGCTACAAAGATTGTTTCATTCATTCATTGCTGAAAAAAATCGAAGAAAAAGAAGAGATATGGTTTGTGCGGCTTATTAGTATTATTAAATGTTATTACGTTCAATAATAATAGTGTACAAAAAGCTACAGTTACCAAAATAAATTTCATACTACTGAAAATTATTTTTCATTATCTGTATACAGCCTTTTAAATCGTTTAATACCGGCTCAAATAAGATACTTACAGATGTTAACAAGTTCTTATGCTTCTTATTCGCACACAATGAGTTCGAGACTTTCTCAAATTTAAATTAAGGTGATTGTTAAATTTTTGGAAGATGTGAACAAATCGACAAAGATTTGTTTAGACTGTACCAATTTTCTTGACTGGTTATCACTGAAATTATATAGGAATATCAATTGCTTTCATAAATTTTCATCATTTACGTAAACTAATCCGTAATTTTGGATATCTGTAAGTAATAAACAGATCACAAAAGATGTACTATCACAGTCGATATCATTTCGTCCCGACGATGGCGGCGCATCTTCATCTACTTATAAACAATTCCGCAGGCGAACTCATCCTCGTCGACTGCGAAAACAATTATGAGTTTCCATCAAACAACGCGGCCGTGTCCTGCAACAACGGCACCTGGACGCAGATCCCACGGTGTTTGCCTGCGAGGTCAGTTGACTGCATTTACGATTTATTTTCGTCATGTATGTCTTACGTGACATCAGAAGGTCTAACAGCAACATAAATACGCAATACCTTTACTTCATATATTTTAACATGTACCTCCCTCGGTTCCCCTTACGGTTCTGCTTAGAGTACGGTTCTCTCTCAAGAATTACGAACAAAGAAGTCGACCTGGACACGTTGCTACATGTAATCCAGGAAATTCAGACCGCTTACAACGCGGCGACCACACATCTTCCGGCACCGACTAGTCGCTGATGGGACCTCCTACCACGCCTGCAGCACGCGCTCCAACACAAACATAATCTGCAAAGGATGTGGGCTAGGACGCGCTGTCCACGTGTCAAACGTGATTTGAATCGTGTCGTCGAAGAGTTGAGACAATAGATGTAGACTTACAAAGGCGCTTCCTGGGAAGATACGATCGGACAGGCCGGCAAGGACTGGAAATCCCTCCACCAATTTTGCCTTCGTTTAACGAAAGCTCCAGCTCCAGTGTGTCCATTGCTTGATAAAACAGGAATGCGCCGTTATGCCGCAAAGGATCGGGCGGAGATCCTGACAGAGCACTTAAAGGAGCAGTTCACTCCATACCCGGTATCAAACTCGCACGCCCTCACAGCACATCAAGAAGAAATGGAACGCCGCTTACGCCGCTCAGATGGAACATGTCATCCATCAGAGTAGAGCCGTGCGGAGCATGCTGCGCCCAGTTCTCCGATCGCACTTACCGCTCCGAAGCAAAGTTGCCCTGTATAAGGGCTACATCCGTTCCCTGCTCACGTACGCTGCTCCAGCAAGGTACGCACTCTGCCCCGCATCGCAAAAGAGCAGCGAGAGCAGGATGGTATGATTTAAATGACGTAATCGCTCGCGACCTCTATATCGAAACCGTAGAGGAATTCATCCAACGCATCGCTTTCCGAATCTACGACATCGCCAACCAGGGCCTCTATTAATTCCTCCGGAACATTGCACCGACGCACGTGAGGTCGCCGAGCGGCCGACCCATCCCCAAAGAACTCCTCAAAACGCCTCCTCCTAAAAAGTATACACACAGTAAGAGCTGAACCCTTCGAATTGGATTCCGAAAGGGGACCATTACCACTTGGATCCGTCAAGGGGTCGTATCTCCGACGAGAAGACGCCCGAGCATGAGGCAAGAATAAGCCCTCCGGTCCCGCACCTGCAACCAAGAAAAGGTCGTCGATGACCCACGAACAAACGAACAAAGAAGTTGAAAGCCACTCGTGTTGAATGTAAATGAATACGACTGTAATCAAATATGAGACATTTAAAACAAGAATTAACAGATGAGAAGACGCTCTAATTATGTCCATAAATATTAATAACTCTATTCGGAAATTTTACGGTACGCTTTCTTACCAAATATTTGATTAATAACAATCTTAAGTCAATGCAAATCAAATGTTTCGATTTGTCTAATCGACTGATATTTTATTTCTAGTATTTAGTTTATGTCGATCACGATGTTTTTCAAAAAATACTAAACATTTTGTTACTTGTGTTACTTAGAATTTCATATATAAACTGAGTTAAACGAATATTACATACATCTATAATATTCGTTTAGGAATATGAATTTATATTTTAAGTAGATGTCAGAGTTCCGATACAATTAATTTATTTGACCATTTTCAAGATTGACTAGTGTTTCATGGTTTGCGCAATCATCTACTCTCACTGACTTTGGTTAACGCGGCGTGAAACTTAACCTCGAACGGTCAGTTTTGGTACTGGGCAAAACCAGAGCCATCAGACTCTCAAAAACCACATCCGCAAATTAAGTTCTTGCCTGTCGGTTATTTATTATAGAAACGTATGACGATTTACACTTTGTCCCGGTGACAAAGACCTAGTAACAACTATGGGAACAAGTTATATGATCTTCTTGAACTTCTCACGTGTATGAACTTAATGTTCTTTGACAGTTAACGGTATTGGTACTATTATTGTATGTGATATTGTCTAATTTTTGGCGGGTAATTTGATATTATTGGTTGTACTATTGTTTGTGATTTAGACTCATACCAAAACTTCATTTACGACACGTCAAAAAAAGGTGTATTTTAAAATTGTCGATTTCAGATGTAAGAAAATGCCAAAATACCCACGCAACGGCATGGTTTTAGCTCCAAAAACTGAACACGGTATGAAAGCGAGATTTCGCTGCAAAGACGGATACGTGCTCAAAGGAAACCCTATCGTGGTTTGTTCGTTTGGCAACTGGAGCGGCGAGCTGCCCACGTGTGAAGAAGGTGAGAAAATTGTTTGAGATCGACTTTTCTTTTACAACTTGTGCGTGGATGAAGCTGTTAATAAAATTAATGGTAACATAAAAATGCATTGGGCATCGGAAAACAAAGGAGAGGCTCGTTTAAAAAAAAAAAACTTCAATGCGTTCCATTCACTGAAAGCTTTCATTGTATTATTAAATTCCCCTTTTCCGTTGTGTTTTAGTTTTTTGTCCGTTCCCTGGCTACATAGAAAACGGGAAAGTCCTTTTAGTCGGCAATATGGGGCTGTACGACTATAGGCCCTACGTCAAAAAGGTAACAGTATAAATTGGAATTATTATTGTAGAATGGATTTCTATACAACTGCTCGAGCTTAAAATTATTTAACGCCTTCCAGGTGGTGAATAACAAGCAAATAATGTACGAATGTGAAAAGGGCTATGTGCTATCGGAAGGGCCGCCCGGAGCAACGTGTGTGGGAGGGCATTGGAGTCCCCGGGAATTGCCAAAGTAAATACAACTGTCACTGCAAAATACGTTATTAATTTTGTAATATCTCTTACACATAATTAAATCCTATTTTACTTAATAAATCCATAGGATGATGATAAATTTATAGCAAATATATAGCAAATAAAATTCACAAGTTCCGAATACGATAGATGTTGTATTCGATTCTCGATTAAGTCTCACTAATAGCACGATACAAAATTTATAGAAGAATATAAAAGTTATTTTTGTATATTTATACTATACTAGCTTCCATCCGCGACTCCGCCCGCATAGAGGGAATAAATTCCTTCAACTTATATATATATCGACCGATTGTGACAATTAATTATGCTCCTGATCATTATCCCATTTTCGATTCCAATCCCGGTCCTGTTCTCAATGCCGATTTGTATTATTCCCGTATCCCAACCCAGTTTCAATTTAAGTAGGTTCCAAATCTGATCCCGCTTTCGATTTCGGTCTCGTGTCAGTTCCGATCTCTTCATATTCCGATTCCGATTTAAATATTTATTTCATCAGGTGCTCCCTTGGACAACACCCACGTATACGATGGAGTAGAAGAAGACGATCTATTACAAATTCTGAAACAAACTCGGCTCCCCTGCATATTACAAGCCCAAAGAAAAATTTAAGTAACACACATCCGGCACATGATTTTTTCCACCGGCTGTATGTTAAATACAATTCTAACACTGGTCACAAATCGACATTAAGGCATGCCAATTTCAAACTTTTGAAGAAGTTCGACATTGAATCACAGGAGGAAGATGATTTGATGGAAGATTCTCATGAAGAAAACAGTAATGAAAATCTTCCCACCGCAATGTACACTGTTTACAACTTCCACGGGGAACCGGTAGGACATAGGCTGTATTCCTATCAACCTGTTTATATACCAGAAGAGTCAGATTTGTTAAAACTAGACAATGGTTCTGAATTCGAAACGATAGACGAGAGTGATGAATCTGCTCCAGATTTGACTTTCTTAAAAGGTGGTATTTTTGAAAATGACGACAATAATCAAAAAGTAATAAATAAACTGAAACATCAATATTTTGAGCGATATGTTGATAAGAGAAGAAAACGATTTTTAAATCAAATGTTGAAACTCAACAACGATTCTAATAATGAAAGCATTTACTCTACGGATAGAATGCTAGAAGAGGTTGAAAACAGTCAATTTCATTCTGGTATTGTCAAAAACTACACAATAGGATTTAACACTAGTGCAAGTCATAGAAATAAGAGAGATATTAATCCGAATCTTCACGCAGATGTTCCTATATTAGTTGAAGATAACGCTACCGAATTAAATGAAATCCACATTTCTGATAACTTGAGCGTCATACCGTTAATAAAAAATGAAATCAAGGAAGGTAATTCATCACAGGTAGAACTGGAGGCCAAATTAATGACTGTGACACCTCTGTACAACACTAAAACAAATACAACGGTCGTTGAAAATTTTCTAGATAAAAGAGATAAGAGAACAAGTAGAAAAACAGATAGACAAAACCAAACCACAGCAACTGTACCGAAATCGTAAGACAAACTTTAAAAAATATTTTTATAATAATTGAATACGAAAGACTTTTTATAAGAATTGAATACGAATTTGATTTCAAAAATTAAAAAAGTTTTGATTGTTTTCTAAAACCTCTATCACACCTTATATGTTACTATTTGCAGAGGAAGAAACAATAAAGGTGGGCCTAATCAACAATCATCTTCTTCAGAAAACGACGAATTGCCTCAAAACAACGAGAATAAGAATGAAGCCAAAAATTCAGAGAGAAAAGATGTTTCAGAAGGAATTAAGAAAGAGAGCAACAATCAAACGGAAAAGACTGGAAAAAGGGGACGCCCTAAGAGCCCTTGTGAGCCGATAGCTAGTGAGCCTTATGTCAACATAGAAATAGTAAAATTTGGTCGGGATCCAAATAATACCTTCAGTTCGGGTTAGCAGAAATTAATATTAAATATAATATTTATATATAACACGAGATAATGAGTTATGTATATTTTTAGGGACAATTGTTCGTGTTGCTTGTGGTAAAGGATACGGATTAAATTTACAAGGAAACGCTACAGCGAAATGTGTAAGAGGTCGTTGGAAACCAGAAAAACCCCAGTGTGAAGTATGTAAGTATCCACGCAAAAACTTTTTCTTGTTTGCCCAACTCGGAATATGCTGTTTGCTTATATTATAAAGGGTGAAATTCTAAATTGAAATTTAAAATGTTTGTTTCACAGTACCCTGTCATGTACCTTCGACAGAATATGGAATATACACAATGTCTACATCAGAAAACCCCATTAGACCAGTTTATGCTCAAACGCCCGCCACACAAGGCGACGAAAAGGAATTGAACGAAACAGATCCAATTCCCAATGGTCAAGTTGTACACTTTTCTTGTGAATATGGGTAAGAGAATA
The DNA here is from genome assembly GCA_005406025.1 of Eumeta japonica. Lineage (NCBI taxonomy): Eukaryota > Metazoa > Arthropoda > Insecta > Lepidoptera > Psychidae > Eumeta > Eumeta japonica. The sequence goes on from BGZK01000386.1 coordinate 232,762, forward strand.
TAGTTATTACACACCATAAATTATCAAAAGTAAAGATTTTATAATATAAAATGACTTGTCAATCTAAAAAGCGTTGAAACCAATTCTGTTGGTAAGAGTTCTTATCGAGCTTCCAATCGCGCATATGCAGGCCTTGAGGCTGACGTTAGAATTAAAATAATAGACTGTATCTATCGGTTTTCTGAATTTATTGATAAACGTTATGTAATTGATTGCATTACGATGCTAGGCCTATGCACTCTATCACATGCCTTTTTGAAACACAGTTGTAATGCTTAAAATGTAAGAACCCATACAACTTTCCGCTTCCGAGCACGGAATGGCAGATCTCTTCTAACAAGGAAGTATCAAAATAAATGTATAAAATTACTTTTAGGCTTTCTAGGTGCGATTAAAAAAAGATTCAAAATTCACATTTTTCTATTTTTTATATTTCTTTTAATATTTCTCGCGACTAAGCCATAAATTTGAATTGTTTATTGAGCAAATACTGTATGTTAGAAGTATTTCAGGACAATTTACAGAACGTTTTAATCTCTGCATTTTATGAATGAAATTTTGTTCACATATTTTAATATTTTTGAGATATTTTCATAAAGTTATTTATGATGTAGTTTTTAATTGTTTACTACCCCCAAATAGAATTCAGCATATTTTAATTATAAGTCCTTTAATTGTGTTTTAAAATAAACTTACATTTTAAAATGCAGGCGTGCCTTTTGGATGGCAATTTGAATCTTCATTTTATTGGACTATCGCAACGATATCCATCGTCGCCATTAAATCAAATGATACCTAGTTGATATCTCCAATACGAATATGTGTTGAATAACGCTTAGCAGTGCAGGCCACCGGGATTTCAACTAAAGTCTCTTTGGCCACATGTGCCCAAGCAAACTGATAGCTTATCGTTCGTCTACTGTTCTATCTATCTGTCTATTCCACCCTCGTTCTCGTATTTTTTATAATATAAGCATCATGTTCAAAGTTAACTACAATCATCGGTATCGATGTATAATATTTAATACCGATGTAATACTTGTATTTTATTGAAAAGTATCATGTTACGAATAATCAATAAGGGAATAAATCCAGAGGAGTCCTCCATGTTAACATATATGATCTCTAACCATGTTCGGATATACGTTTTAGGTATAATGTGCAAGGTCCGACAAACCTACGCTGTTGGCTTGGCGAGTGGGCTGTCACGAGTATGCCGGAATGCGTGCCTGGTGAATATTGTCGTTCTCATTTTTAGCAATTAATTTAAGTGTTCATAACCCTAAAGAGTTGTATCCTTTTAAGTGTTTAAGTTTGTATAGCCAAAAGCACTCTAGTAGCCATGTTGTTCTCGTCATCCTTAGCTAAAAAAAAAATGGCAATAGACTTACAATTGGTCCTGATATGTTTCAAATTTGATTATTGATAGTGAAAAACTTCTATGTTTTTAATTTTCTTAATTCATAAAAGTAACGGCTCCCCTCGATGATTTTCCACGACCAATTGTATATTTCAGCTCCATGCGAATTACCGCTGCTCAACGGAGCGACGTATGAAGCGGGCTACAGGGCTGGTTTAACTGTCGCGCATGCGTCTTCGGTGGCTATAGCATGCGAGGCTGGCAGATCACCACCAGCTACGTTAAATTGTCACTTGGGACGACTACAGCCAACTGTTCACGATTTTTGTAGACCGTTAGGTTGGTGGTTATATACATATTTTAATAAACACTATATTACGTTGAAACATGGCAGTTTTGTTACTACAAAAAGCGAATGAAATTCAAATCGCTGTATTCAAAAATTAAACAATAATTAACAATAACATTTCCGTTTTAAAATAATCCTTCTGATATATTTCGTTCGTATTGTTGCATCATCTAGTAATTAATTGATTACTAAAGAGTAAAAGAGAGGCAAGAGTTTCATATATATTTTCAGTTTACAATTTAAAAATAAAATATACTTCTCTTTTAAGGTCGCTTGTATTTGTATCATCAATACTATACTCTTAATGTAATTTTTGATTACTCGTAATGTTGTAATATACTTAATAATTTTAAAAACATTAATTTGAAAGTGTGGACGCAAAAAAAATACGCGTACATTGCTAAGCAATGGTCAGAAAGAACATTACGTTGTCATTGTAATAAAAAATTGGAGAGCTATCAGTGCTTGTTAGAGTCAAATTCATGAGAAATAATGGTGGAATACTTGAAATAAAGTTAACAATGCGAGTATGGAAAATTGACAGCGTAATGGCAGTCGGTAATTTTTTTTTTTTTGCAAATGGATCGCAGCGTAGTCGCATCGTACGCGAAGCGTATCTCACGCGCTTTAAAAATCATTACGAGCGCATATATCAGAACTTGTCGTTGCATGGCGCGCCATACTAAGGGAAACATTACTTATCGTTTTTTTTTTCTATATTCAACTTTATAATATTTTCTGTTTTATAATAAACCGTTTCATAAAAATATTAGACGCCATTTATAATTAATGCAATAAAATTGATGCATATTTTCCGTTACAAATGCCTGTTCTTAATTTCAGCCAATCTAACCAAACCAAGAACGACATCCGAATTTCAGAGTGGGTCTGATATCGTGAAGGAGGATGTATCTGAACTAGAGCCCGATTTAGAAGGGAAAACAGTTAAGGACTGCGACCCACCAGCTAGGTAATAGATTTTGGTGTGTTGAAAGAGTTTCGTTAAACCTAGGCTCGAACTTTGCCATTCGAAATATAATAATTATATGATTACATAAACTCTCAAAACATGAATGCACAGTGTTGACTCGTAAGTTATAATTTCATTGTTTGTGCTTTCATTGTAGCTTACGTGTTTCCTTTTTTTTTTTCCCTAAATTCTTTAGGTACCTACCACTTTACGGCGCGCGAGACCACCGATCAAGTTTTCCGTACAAATTACGTACTTGATCCCATGCAATCGTTGACAAAACTCACGGCTTACACAATAAGTATTATCGCTGTGTGGTCTGTTTTAATTTTATTCCCTGTTTCTTTTCATTTGTGTCGATCTTTTGCTGGTAACCTAGACATGCATTGATCTGTCCCGACCCGTCAATGAAAGGAAATCGTTGTCTGATTTCTGACAACTTCGATATAGAATAATAAATCTAAATTTAATCGGATCTGACTAAGACGAATAACAGAAATCGTGTGATATTTGAGATGATAATGATTTCCTTTTGTCTCCTTAACGCTGCGTGACATCGGGCAAGTAATGTTTTTGCAAAGAGTTTGCGTTTATCTGATTTGCTCGCTCGGAAGGCTGAAAGGGAGTCAGGCGTACAGGGATGCGAAGCCCTGGTGAGATCTTCTAGGTTCGAATTTTCTTTGTCTCCTCACTATCTCGCTCATCTTCATCATCGTCATCATCAATAAGTTCGATATCATTAGATGTATTATAGATATCATGCATTTTCTCTCTCTCTCTCTCTCTCTCTCTTATTATTAGTATACTGTTCATTCAATAATTCAATATTTATTTTACCATAAAAATATTTAATTAATGTATGTATTATCTTTATTCCTTTGACGACTAGCGACATCACTTTTCGAACCATAGCATAAAAATATTATGTCACATGAACAAATTTATATCATCATCTTTTACGTCTTACGGAACCAAGCTCACTTTGTTTTACAGATTTATAAACTTAAATCCTCGAAGGCAGGGCTGCATACGGTATTTTCTAGGTATTATTGAAGAGAATTTCTGTAAATATTTTTAAGACGGCAGCTGCTGATTGGCTGTTTATTCTTTATCGCTTCTTTTAATGTTTGGCAGTGCTTTGTTTATGTTGCTGTAATCGTAGAACAAATGTTTAAAGCATGTCGAAAGGTACTAAATCGGCTCCGATGAAGGGGCATTGAGACGACTTCAATTTATATTATTGCCTAAATAAAAAATATGGTTATAATTTTGGTTAAAAATAAATTAATATCGTGAGGCATACATACATATGTCACGATTTTATTTTATTTTTTTTTAACTGCAATGAAAAGTTTTACAATCCAATCGATATCATTAACATCGAGGATTTCTGTTGTTACAAGGGTGCAAGGTACCTTGATCTATCGAGACGGTGCAGAAGTAAACGAGACCGTTAAAATGGAAGGTTACCCCCACGGGACGGAGGTCACGTTCAGCTGCATCGCCAGCATCATGGGCGAAAAGACGACTTGGAAGATCATCTGCGAGCACGGCCACTGGATCGGGAAGAGCTTCGACTGCGGTGAGCGGTCCATTGAAAGCCTGCCCATTAGCCATACCCAAGCCATTGATAACCATTATCTATGAGATTTTTTTTTACGACAATCGCCTCGGTATTAATGTACATAGTACAGAGAGTCGACTGTATATTGAATTGCAGTATATTTACTTTTTCTATCAAAATATAGTCAAGTTGTCTTCTTTTTTGCTGCCGTTTTCATCATCAGCACTCACTGGTGCAGGTGTCAACTGCTGCCTCGCCCAAGAGACGCACCAGCTCTAGATTTAGACTGCGAATCTTAATGAAACGAAAGAGACACACGCACATAGAAATTTTAGAAAATATTTATGATGACATATAAAACAAATTATTGACGAATTTTTTTTTAAATCTGATGACCGAATGTACTTTAAAAACGTCAGTCTATGGCGCGTGACGTCATGCTTTCTGTGAATTATTTTTCAGAATACGGAAGCAGATAGAACAAGAGTTCCTGTCGCATTTTCAATATTATCTCCTTAAAATATATAAATATCGTTATATCAATACTTTAAACGCATACTCAAATGCATAGTCAACATTAATGTAATGATATAATTTGACGGCATAAGAAAATTTTCTATTTAATATGTAAGACATTACGTTTTATCACGTTTTTATAAAATTTAATTTGCTGTATAACATTTAAAAAAAAAAACAGCGTTCAAATATCCTGAATCGAGAGTACCTATCACAAGTTATATTAGTTAGTAAAGAATTTCCGTTAAAGAGGGTAATTAATTTTTTTTAATCATATGCACTTTACAATAATATTTGACATTTGTTGTATTTAACTATATTTATAAAAACATTATAAGAAAAATAATTTTATTCGAATGCCTACCAAATAACTTTATTCTAATGCCACGCAACCTCGTACTCAGGTCAAATAAATACATAATAATAGCGCTTAGAAACGCGCATCAAAATTGATTTGGATGTGTCAATAAAGGGAAAAGGAAACACATCCTTGGAAATTATTCCATTGTTATGCGTCTACAAATTAGCACAATATTTAAAATAAACAGGATAACCTCGAGCTAATAACGGTCCCTTTACACAGCGGGTGAGATAGCAGAAGGAAGATGAAAAAAAAAACTGGTAAAAAATTCACCCTTTCCGCTATGATGTTTTTCGATGTGTTTTCAAACTCCTTGAGTTCAAAAATCCAGTAGTTGATGAGTTTTTGAGCTTTTATAGCTGAAAAGACTCATCGCTCAAACTTTTTGTTGCTATAGAGGCAGCGTATAAAAATACAAGCAACAATCAGTTTTAATGCTTTTTCTAACTCCAAATATAGTTCTAATAAATACGTTTTAAACTTTTTGAATTGAAAAATCTCATCTAGATTATTAAAGAAAAAGGATTTTTTTTTAATATTTCAACTACTATATCTTTCGAAAGCGTTGTTCGATTTTGTTTCCACATTAAGGCATTTGAAGCAGGTTCCTTCATCAGAAAAACATGGCCGAGTACTAAACGTCAACCTATCAACGATTTCAAAAGTTATTATGAATACTCTTTTTTTCTAATTTTTTCAGTTATTCGAAATTTACCTCCCGAAAAACACTAAACGATTTTAATGAATTAAAAAAAAAAAGATATTATTTTTTAAGAACAGCTGGTTAAATTTTGAAATTAATCGGTAAAGTAGTAAAAACAATATTTTTACGTCAGATTTTGGCTTGTTGAATTTTTAAGTGACATAAAGAAATGAGAATTTCTAACGGCATTTATATCTATGACGCCTGTCAGATTTTTATAGGACCAAAATTGGAAGTGAGGAGTTACGAAAGAACGTAAATGGACGTTCATATCTATAAGTATGTGTGATATTTACAAAGATGAACTATTATTTCTTTAAAATATTTTATTTCTACAACAGTAAATCAACTTGGCACCAATTATGAGCGCGCTCACTGTGATTCGGGCATGAAGGCGAAGTAAGATTGTAGTCTGAATTTCAAAATACTATCAAGCTAAGTCTATATCAAAAACTGTAACCCAAAAAACAAACGCATAGACTTATGATACGCTGTAGGGTCACAGTCAACGAAAAGCTAAAAATGTATGAACGCTCCGTAAACACTGATGCTCGTTTACATCCAATGACTAGTAATACGTTTGGTTTGTTGGTTTTAACACTGTTAAATACAGCGACACCCCCCGCGAAAGACATGCAACAAATTTTTAACTTCAATACGTCATGATCATTTCTCGGGTATTCATTATTAGACGCCTGTATCCACACGCCATGAATGTCGCAGGCGAGCGTCTAGGAGTTCTTTAACTCGACACAGTTTCTTGCCTAGATTTTTTTTGTCCAATGCTACACAAAAGTTGTCAGCTTAAAATGACTTTTTTCTGGCTGAGACAGCGTCTACATGAAACCCAATAAAAAGTTTAATATCGAAGTAGGGACATATGTATTAATGCATCACAAATAAAAAAAAAAACATTAAAAATTGCTGACAACCTTATATCGGATCATCTTTACATTTGGGACTTTTAAAATGAAGGATTATGTGGTAATGGATCACATAGCCGTAATTCACTAAAATATCTAGATTGTACTTCATATATGATAGCTTCTTACATTCTGAATTGGCAATTCTGGCCGTACAGCGTGGTCTTTCTATACTACCAATATATATAATAGTGGCATATATTTATTGGTTGGTAAATTTTTATCAAATCTTTGATATGTCTGTTAGTGCTCATGTTCGTTGAGATCACTTTCACACACATTACGTTTATTTTGACGAGACAGTGGTTCACAGCTATGCCAGGCTCCGATAGGTGGCTCTGTGATCAAATTATAAACGAGTTCTATATTTATCGATCAAAATTTTATTATTCATATTCATTTGGAAAGCACAAAACAATTCCATCTGCCGGCCCGGCCGGTATGTTGCGAAATCTGAGGAGAAGGTCATGTTCATACAACAATATCAAACGCGGTCTGTATGCGCGCTCGTAAGTACTCACACTGCATGGCAACCACTACGTCATTATATCTCCGTTAGGTAGGCCGGTGAAATTCTGTGAGATGGAGCTGTATGCCTTTAAACGCGCTCAGTGCCGTTGTACGAGGATGAGCCACTTTTCTGATCTCATTGCCATAGTGGATACCCATTTCCGAGATTTTATTATCTATGACACAGAAGACCTGGAGTCGTCGCCGGACGAGCTGCTAAACAATCACTCGTGCACTTTCCGCAACGAGGAGCCGCACGTGGTCTCATTCTACGGCGACCTCGAGATCAAAGAGACGGTCGATTTTCCAGCTGGAACTGTTATCGTATCCAGGTGACAGCTATTATTAGTATTGTTATTTTAATTTTTTGAATGAGAATTTTTGGAAAAAAGTCCTTTATCACGGCCCGCGGTAGAAGTTAACTGGTATAAATCGTAACGTAACGAAAAAGCATTACGCTGCCATCGTGCTATTTTCTATTTTCTTAAAATATTAAATGAAACTCTAGTTTTTTTAGCTCTGGAGGGTACTCAATTTCGAATTATTACAAATTCAGTACTTATTTTCAAAATTACATAACTGTGCAAATTAACGAACTTAACAATATATTTAATAAAGAAAACAGATGGCGCTACTTATTGTTTTTTATAACGCCGTTATCAATATATAGATTTATTAAATATTATTTTCATTAATTAATTTTTTTCAAAGATTAATTTATTTCACACGTGAAATACTGAAATAATTCTTACATTATCTACAATTCGCTATTTTATATCTGATTTTTAATAAAAGAATATTTTTACTGCAATATTAAATGAAATATTTTGAATGTTTTATAATAATTAAATATAAAACTTTTATTTCTATAACTTTACAAAATATATTAATTATCGTTTAATTACCATTTCTCCATTTCAATTATTTTATTTTTTTCATTTAATTGCTCTCAAAGGTTGTTAATTTATTCCATTGTGCCTATTATTTAATACATAGTAAATAACGAAAAGAACTTCGTTGTTCGTGTCCCACAACACCTTTTTGTTTTTGTAAAATTACAAAAATCTCTATTTTTTTATATATACTCACCATTGACCTATATGTATTATAGGTCAATGATACTCACGCCTATTTTCCTGAAAGTTAGGCATAGACTATTGATCTCCATGTGGTACGGTCCTATCACACATCTCGTCCTTCACTGATATCCATCAATTGATTCATACAATCTCATCGGTTTCGGTTGGTTAAACTATAGCCCTTCTTTAATATGCCACCAATTTAGGCAACTAAGCTTTGCTAAGCCGACCCTTGGCGACGCCTTCAACACACACATTCACTCTATATATTTCTTTTACCTGTCCACTTCCATTTCTCCTTTCCAGAATGCCAAACAGGACTCAAAACTACTCTTACTTAGTTCCTCTTTATTATTCTTATCCTTAAATGGGATACAGCATTAAATGACTGCATCAGATTTCAACTTAACACCAGACAGATATCATTGTGATTCCATAACTGTTTCGCTTTTCCACTTATGACACGAAATATCAAAAATGACAATCCTGCAAGTCTAAATGACGATTTCTTATGATAAAACTGCAACTAGAAAAATAGTAGAAAGACTAAAATTAATCAGAATTTTGATAACCAATTTCTTTTTAAGTCGTTGATCTCATTTATTCATATATGCGTTTTAATAGTATATTTTTTATGAAGACCGATTTTCAGTCATATGTTAATTCTCATCAGAAGCGAAATGCGTTGAATCACTGCAGGTGTGCCAGAGTAAGTTGACGATCGTGGTAAACAACACCTACTTACTATTCTAGGTGCAGCGACATAGGCAAGTATGCAATGACCGGCTCCCAATACAGAAAATGCATCGGCGGTATGTGGGACGGTGTCAAGCCCACGTGTTTCGGTCTCAATCAGGAAAACGATTACGCAAGTAAGTGTACAGTCAATCATCAATTATTCATTTACAATTAGATTCTGATTCAGTAGGTATTTCGTTTTGATTTAATTTTCACCATTCGTTTAAGATGATGGACGGCAGACTGCCGTCAATCGGATCGATCAATACTTATTTTTTTTTTACAGTGGAAAAACCTCCGACGATTCTATTCCGCCACCAGCTGGGCCCCATCGCTCAGACCAACGACGGCAAGCTGGTCGTGTACCCTGGGACGGTGCTGCACATGGAGTGCTTGTGGATGAGGAGATTCGGGAACCCGAAATGGAACGTCACGCACCACCAGCCGGAGTTAGTTTTACCGGAAGAATTGAATTTCCTCATGTTATAATACTAATGCAACTACAAATCGTTTCACAAATCATATCTACATCGATATATAAATATGTAGCTTTGTGTTTATATAGAATATTTTTGTAGAGTATAATTTATTTTCCTTTTATTACGTCCTTAAAATTTTTAATTTATGATTTATATATGAGTAAACAGTGACTTGAACAATCTTGATAAAATGTGGATACAATAAAAATATTCGGTTTCATAAATATATATACTGGCTATAAAACATGTTACCAAAGTATGTGTTTGTTTGTCTGGTCTAATATCCGTAATAGCTTAATGAATCGTAATCAAATTTTACATATAAACTGATTATTTCTTGTAATACCAGAAAAAATATTTGAATACCAAAAAAAAAACGAATAATTACCTGAAAAATAACAGCAATGCCTAAGAGAGGACCGAGATTGCCATTAGGACCAGCATTAGATTAAAAAGCGAATAAGATCAAAAACATTAATTGTTAAATTTTAAATGAAGGACACCAAAGCATGTAGGAAAGCGTTATTAATATATATAGTCAGTAATGTAACAAACATGGTAGTAATAAATATGTGTCAGAGCTAAGCTGTGGCCAACTTGGCTGGAGTATGAAAATGGGCCATAGGCTTGACCGCTGAGATACCACACGCTCAGAAATATAACGTGAAACAACAAATTTCATAATTGCATTTTGCCCAGTGAATGAAAGCTCCCGTGCCCTCCCTCCATGAGGTATCCTATTCCTTCCTAAAAACCCGCAACGCACTAGTAACTCTATGGAGTTGAAAGTATTTATGGGTTGCGGTGACCACATACTCTCTTGTGGCATGCTCCTTTTTCTCTCAAAATATTACAAAAAAAGTAGATTATTTGATAAATAAAAGGCTACATTTCACTCTCAGTGCTGAACGTAAATACCCTGAGGGATGGACAACCGATCCAGGTCGAGACAGCCAACTAGAATTCAGACTGAGCATCATCAACGCCGTCAAAGAAGATTCTGGAATATACAGATGCGAAACACCGGCCAGGCAGAGTCACCAAGTCGAAATAATTGTAGAAGGTGAGATCCTTAATAATTATCTAGCGGTACCAACTGCAAAACCGATTGGCAAAAGTTACGGATTGTAAATAAAAGTCCTTCTTTGCTGTGTTTCGTTTCAGATATTCACTGCCCTCCGTTGCCCATACGCCGCGGCTTAGTGGCCAGCAGTCAAGGCACGAAGCTGGGCACCGAGATTCAGTTCTCGTGCGCCAACGGCAACGCTCTGTTAGGATCCCAGACCTTGACGTGCAAGACTTCCGGCAATTGGAGTGCACCTCTACCCGTTTGTGAAAGTAACCCGTTCATAAATTCATCTTACTCTGATAACATAGTGTAATAGTATTTTACAAAAAAAATATCTCAATCTTAAGTTCGGAAAAGCATGGTTGAATCTTGTTGTAAGGTTGTGAGTTGAAAATACATATTTGTTCTAAAATCAACGTGGCCAAGAGTTCCATTTTTTATTAAATTTCATTTTTATTTAATATCGAAGGACTCATGGTCTAACAAAGCCCAACGAAATGAATCGTTTCAAATCAATATAATTATACTCAGAAAACAGAAAGATAATTTATGTTATCTGTTTTCGATGATACACGTGTTCATCTTAATTCTCTATATTTCATAACATATCACAATTAACGTAACATCGTCTGGACGAACGTAGAGGACTTTCACATCCCACAGCCTAAAATACGAATTGTGAGACAAATTATGCCTCGTCAGTGGAATGATAAGTATCTGACATAAGAAGACATGAAGCCATCAATCGTCACGCTGGGTAGTTATAAAATGTCTATGCTATCACCGATCTGGATACTTTCCATACATGAGATGTAATAGGTAGTTGTTCCGCAAACGACCGATGTAGGACTTGTGTCGAAATTATACGGACTTATTAGTATACTAGCCCTCCGCGACTGTGTTCTTTCGTGTCTTGTATTCACCGACTTTGATGTCAACCCCAACCTCTTCTACTCCTGATTTTGATCTCTTCACTGTCTTAATTCTTATCTATTATTATTCTTAGACTCCGGTACCATTCTCAATTTGTGTCCATTTTTCAATAGGTCAAGCGTGTCGTGATCAGAAGCTCGAGTGTAGGTTTTAATTTTTACTTTTCTTTTTGAACTCCATTGTTTGCTCGTATTGTGATGTCTGTAAGCATACGTAGCAATTGCTGTTTGCCTTCTCAGACTAGATTTTTAAATGAGAATAACTTTTTATGACATTTTATTTATATGAAATAATATCTATATTCCACTCCAAGCCAAGTTCTATTTACCCGTGACAACTCCATTTAATATATTCAATAATTTCAAATATATGCGCGAATAGATAGACAGAAAAGCAAAAAAATTGAAAATCGTTGTTTTCTCTTATATTACCTATTTCTAATCGTCTTCTCTTCATTTTGAATACCCGCCTTCAATGTACAGACACACCCGATTCTACTACTTTTTGTATATGTATAAACTTCGTTGAAAAGCTCATACATCTGGAAACAAGGTCTACAGTTAAATGCAATAAATTACTCATTTCCTTTATCACTCAGGCGTAGAATGCGGCGATGTCATCCACGACAATCCCTTGAATGAGGGCGAAAGGCGACCCAGGGTCGTGGTGGTGTCCCGCGGCGTGGGGGGTAGGGCGGCCTTCTCCTGCCCTGCGGGGTGGACGCTCAGGGGCCCGTCCGAAACCACCTGCCTCTCTCACGCCGATTGGGCGAAACCGTTCCCTATATGTGCCGGTTCGTAATAATGATAGCATCACAAAAGAACGCATTTATTATTCTCATAAGTAAACTTAGCAAGGACTTACGCAGAACTGCATAATAATGCTGCATGTTTATGGTTTTATGTTTCCTTAAACTATTTTTTTTTTTGTAGTGAGTAGTGTAACAACAATAGAGAAAAACTATTGGAGACTATATTTTATATTCGTTTGGACGTTTTCACATAAAAAAGTAATTTTCATTGAGAGATTATCTATAATATTTATTATTATACGTATATTTCCGATAGAATGCATAGCGCACGGCGTATAGACCAGGGAGGCGATTCTCGAGTCGTGTGACTTAATGTTTCATGTAACAAAAATTGACTCATAAATACTTAACGGAAACGGTAATCCTTATTCGAGATACCTCGTACAATACATATTACGCACTTACTTCCATAACAACATATCGTAAGATACATTTGAAAATATGAATCAATGTCTTCGTCAGATATTTTTCACAGATATCACATGAGACATAAATCACATGACTCGAAAATCACTCCCAATCACGGCTTGATTCTCGCTGAGAGCGCGCACGCGCTCCGGAATGATGTGGGTCGATTTTTAAAATCATTTCCTATTAGTTACCTACTCCCTACATCTATCTATCTGCCAAAATTTAATCTGTACCCTTTACTCTGTCTGAGATTTTGTGATTAATCATATATATACATTTATTTGACCACAAAAAATTAGGTATAGAATGCGTTTGGGAAGTATTAAATTTAATACTTCTTATATTACTTATAATCATATTACTTATAATCTAATTAGATTATAAGTAATATGGCAATAATAGAAAATTTCTTTACATATAAAGCTCAATTTATATGTAAGCATATACAATAAAGCCGACTAAAATTCGGGGAAAATTTTCATCACAAAATATGTGCTTTTATATATAAGTCGTTTACGAGCTTTCGGATAGGAAAGCTCTAGATACATAGACCGTACACTTATAAATATTTCCGGTCCACGCAGAGGTGTCCTGCCCGCCGCTGCCTCCCCCCGCGTCCGGCTACGTGCTCGGCCGCGCCCCCTACCGGGCCGGCGACGTCATGCAGTTCCACTGCAACCCCGAGCACACCCTGCACGGCAGACCCATCCTGGTGTGCCAGGACTCCGGCAGGTGGAGCGACAAACCTCCCACTTGTAAGTGATGGAGCATGGACAAAATCAAAAATATCCAATGTGTGAACACCACCGACCTGCGACAATCCCCTGCTGAACATCGCTAATTCCGAGACTCGTCTCTTTATGACGTTTATTTAAGAGAACGGATCCCTATCGCTAAGCTGGGCAGGCGAGTCGGAAGTCACATTATAAGAATTTTTGCATGTTTGCATGTACGATCGCATCAACCATGTGTATTTTCAGTCCTATAGACATGTGAATAATGTCACATTTTGTGAACAGAGACTCGATAACTAATTAGAGCTTTGATTTCAATTATTTGTTGAGAGATACTTACCTACCAACAATAATGAATGAATATATTGTAAAAATGCAACGAAAAAAGGAATTTTTCTTTTCATTGTAAAGAAACCTTAACAGCCGTGCGCTTCTAACTCTCATGTGCAATAGTTAAATGTTAACTGGTAAAGTTAAAAACTAAGTATGTTTGTCAAAATATCTATAATCTCAGAGATAATTTCTAAAGAAATATAGTTAAATTAGGCAATCTAACTGTATTTTTGTCGATATATAATTTGATCGAAGTTTCGATTTGTTATAGTTATTACAAATCGAATTTTCGAATGGTATTTTTTTATTTTCCATGTTTTTAGATAAATACTTTTTTTAAATAATCATATAGTTAAAAAGGCTGCTAACTTCATTACTGATCTAGAAAAATAAAAATTTCATACATATAAAACCACCACTCTATATAGTTGCATATGATGCACATAATAAATTTTCTTGTTGTTTTTGTAACGTATTCACAATTAAATCTCACTGTGTTATCATTCTTATGTAGATGTTAATCATATTAGGCTTTCACGTTACAGGCATTTTGCCTAATATGAAAGCCATAGGTATAAACTATTCATATTATTAAAATAATCCCAGCCTTTGCCGTAAATACCTATAACTTTTTAATGCTTAATTTTAAATTATTTGCCAACTACCAGCTGCTGCAAGTAAAGTTTTTATTTACCATTACTACTGTAATTAATTTGATATGTATGTCTCATCACTTAATAATCAATGACGTCTTCTACATCCGTACATCCCACGCAACTCCAAACGCGGATGTAATAAAACGATGTTATTACCATTTTAACACCGGCTTCTGCCATCTTAGACCACGCTCACGAATCACAATGAAATATTAGAAAGAAAAACAACAGTTAGTCTTCATAATTTCCACATCCTTACCACTGCGTTCCGCCCTCACCTCTCGTCACCCTGTGCTGATGAGTAACTTCCTGCGACTCCTGACGTAGGCGCCCAGGCCTGCACGTATCCCGGCACGACGATATCGGGCCGGATGTCGTCGGTCAAGTTCTACTACAAGATAGGCGAGACGGTCACGTTCACCTGCGAGCCGGGCTACAGGCTGCGAGGGGCGCCGATGCTGAGGTGCCTGAAGTGAGTTGCGTCCCATACTTATGACTATCCGTGCCTAAACTTTGATAAAACTGGCAACTGTAGGAACGAAAATTAAATTTGGTAGGGTTAAAACCGGCCAAGTCAGATTCGTGTCGTCGAGGGTTACGTACGTCCGTTCGACGTATTTGTGGACGTATTAATTTTTTTTTCAATCAAAGTAGATTCTTCGGCGCGAACCCGAATCACACTTCGCCGATTCTTTTAATTAATATTTTATTTTAAGACGTGCACCATAATCCCACCAAGTTTCACGTTCGTGTGTTTCTATAAAAGAATAATATAAAAAAAGTTAAAAATAAGTTCTTAAAATAAGAATCCCGCTGAAATTTTTACTATTTAATTATATATTAGGATATTCGGTATAATAATACATATTAATCATAGATGAAATAACTTTAATCACACCCTTCGTCAGCCTTTAATATTTTCCTTTTAAATTTTCTTTTTCGAGACTCTCTTTAAAGCCACCTTTTTATTTCAGATCAAGGGGCATGGCAATTTATTGAAATATAAATTTTGGTGCACAAAAAAAGGAAAACTTGTGCGGTCGGAGGACCCCCTTTAGGAATTAAGTTCTTCACGCTTTTCCCTCAACTCGAAATGTAATTCGAAATACAATCGGTATATTTTGTATTTCTTTTTCATTTTCTGTCATTTTTTCAATGCACATAATGCAAGGTAAGGAATCAAATCAAAAAACTTCATTTAATATTTTGGAAAAAAATCATGTCTTGAAAATTAAACATAAATAAATGAATTATAAATCACAAAAAAAAAGAACTCACGGTGCACGGTTCCCGCTCCACGTTGTTTAATTATCTCACATGTGTTAGAAAGAGACAGGCCGATACACGAGGGCTGAATGGAGGGGGTATAACGGTTTGTCGTGACGTAACGATTTCTATTCCATCACACTTATCGCAAGCCACGTTAAAGAATTTTCTCAATAAATGTCAAACGAAAAAAAAATAACAATATTTTCAACCATACAACTTCAATAATATTTCCAAAATATCACATTAATTTTTCCTAAATACCTCTTGCTTAGACCTCTATTCTATGTAATGTACACAAACTTTATTTATATGTACATGTTTTTTGCATTTATGGAATCCGAAGTTTCTAAATATTTTATCAATGTCAGGGCAATTTACAACGAACCATCCATAAATTTCGTCACACGATTTTCATGATCTTTGGAGTCCCCTCATGTCACTTTTCACATATTGCCACATTTGTGCGATTTCCTCCTCTGGTGCGATATTACATATTTAGCTGTTTTACATATAAATGTTATTGAAATATAGGAGCACTCCCAAATAACTTCTTATTATTTTTTAAATTCTATTTAAAACCTTTTAGGATGAAATCAAGTTTAGAGTTTTGATATTTTAGATTTATATATACGACGTCATGAAGCTTATTCTCTTCCTTTGGCCCCTATTCACACTTTGTTGATTCTCTCTCAATTTTTAAGTGTGACGTAATTTATGGATAGCCCCTAGCGTTTTATCATTACTTAAAGTAATGAATGGATTTTTCGTATAAATTGCAGGTTCTTAAAGTTTCCATTTGTAGCTCAATGTAAGTCATACAATATCGAAAACATCTCTCATCGACAGAAACAGAAAATGGTCAAACGCGATACCGCTCTGTACTCCGATGACGAACTACACGAGCGGCGACGTCGCTATGCTGACTGGCGACATCGACGCCATGTTGGCGGACGACGTATCGCCGACAGAGATCCTGCGCGTGCGCACGACGCACGCCATTTTGACGCCGGAGAGCTACAAGATGGCGATGACGAGGGCGGCCGCCGCCCGCATGCTTAGAAGAGTGCCCACCGAAAATTTTAGGAACACAATATTTAAAGTTAATAAATTGCTTAGGAGGGAAGGTGAGAGGTAATTTTTCCGAAGAAACACATCGAATTAGTTATATGTTTCTATTGGTTTTCTTAGAATTTGAATTAAATGCGGATAGTCGTCATACGTAAAGCTAAGTTGTAAATATTCAAAATATCCGCTTTGCCAAAAATATATCGTCTAAAGAGTTATGTGCAGTGTTATTTAAAAAAAAATTGAATAAAGAATAATTAAATAGGTTATATAATAAATAGTAGATTTGGCAATAGACATAAAAAGTAGAACCATTATCGGTCGTGTTCCATGCACCATAAAATAAATTTCGACGCCAAAAAGTATACAAAGCGAATTATCGTGTTACAGACCGGCTAACAAGAAAAAATTTTTTTTAAAACATTCTTCATGTTAAATGGACAAAACACTTATGGCCTTCGAAAATTCAGTTCTTCATACTAATTACAATATTTTTTTCATAAATATATTACTAAAAATTTTAAATTAAAACCTTACTCACTTCGCAAATTTTTCATAGGAATCGCAGAATTCAAGGAGTAAATATTTGGTATTCCTGAAGGATCTAAACTGAAACGTGCGCATAGACTCCTAGAAACCTACCTTAATAGGCAAAACATAGCGAATGGAATCAATACCAACCTCAAAAAAAGTACTCACTTAAAAGTTTATTTCTATTATAAACAATATCAATATACTTAATCAATCTATATACTTAAACAATATCTACATTCTTAAATAATTTTGTTTTTGCAATCATCACAAAACATTAATATATTTCTGATGTGGTCAGATTTAAGACGGTCTGTGTGTTATGGTGGCTGGGTATATCTTGACTTTTTTCTTTTTTTCAAAAGCTTACAACGCTTCCTCTTTTTGCATAGAATAGAAAGAATAGAAAGTAAAATATTTTCTAAATTAAAACTTCAATAGCTGAATATAAACTTATATTAAAATGATAATGATATAATATATAAAATTGTGATATCGGCCTATACCGATTTTATTCGCAATAAGTGTTTTTAATTTTGAAAAAGTAACACTGCACACAGCCTAATTAAATGTGATGAAAATACGCAATCCTAGTTTTAAGTGACATAGATATATGAAGTATAGTAAACTAGGGAATAATATTGTTATACTAGTTTCTGAGGTTACGCACAAGATGAATTGTAAAATTTGTTGTGAATTTACGGAATAGAGCCAGACGCGTTCATTTTATTTAGTGATATGTATTCCAGTGTGCTCATTGAAATATTTGAACCATATCGTAATGTCATATCTCTTTTGAAAATAGTATCGGACGCCGCAACGGGACGAATAAAAAGATTTTGAGATAATTGTTTTTTTTTTTATTATCTTTGCCTTATTTCATTCGATTATTTAAAAAATCGATACATGAGAAAAAAACACATCGTCAAATCGCGTACTGTTTTTGCTACTGATTATTTAAGTACAGTATTAGGTCAGCATATTGTTGTCTTATGTCTAATGAGTTGACATCAATAGTCGACTTCAATTATTTCGTTAGTGATTTCAAATTATGCGAGTGCATAAGCGATATGCAAAACCGATGCCAATGTATTGGCACCTTAACGCGAACGGAACAGATAGTCTTTGTTCTCGCTGGTATAGCACCTGATTCTAGTGACAATATCTTAGTGTGCTAACTTGCAAGCACGATTCCAATGGCTTCATACTGCGTCCGAGGGTGTACGTGATCCGCTTACATCTGCTGTACAATGCAATATGATTATATCCGATATAGAAAATCATAATCAGCGTCAAAAAAATAGAATAATCTGAAAGGATACTTAAATTGGGAATTTTTTTGAAAATAATACAATTTTATAACACTATATTCAATATGCATGGTGTGAGTAGCGGATTGATACAGGCACTACAACCCCTATGCAGGGGCTCCGGTGCTTGTGTCAGAATAAAAGGGGTATACATAGACCGGTTCGACATCCGCAGGTGTGTCAGACAGGCATGTGTAGCTTCATCATGGTTGTTCAATCCTTTCGTTTACAGCCGTCTACATTATCTGAAAGACTATGAGTGTGGACTAAGAATGAATGATCTGTCAAATGTCTTATATACGCCGACGGCCAAGTATTCCTTGCGCCGTCGGTACGTGAGCTGTAAGAGATGGTAACTAAAATGAATGATTCTGTTAAGAAAAGGGACATGAATGAAAATGTCGGTAAGACTGAAGTGATGGTGTTTGAAAGGGGCTAAAATACGACTAAATGCGATATACTTCTAGAAGGTGAGAAAGTCGAACAAGTGAAAGACTTTGTACACTTGGGCTGTCTATTTACAAATGATGGTAAGCATGATAGAGATATCGAGAGGAGAGGAAATGTGCGAAATAAACCGAATGGGGCTTTGCTTGCCATTATGAACAGTAAAAGTGTCTCGTGACAAGCGCGTTTGGCTATCCATAATGGGGTACTGATCTCTATGCTTATGTGTGGTAGTAAAAGTTGGGTATGGCAGAAGAAATATCAAAGCAGGATCAATGCAGTGGAGATGCGATATCTTTGTAATATGTATCGAGTGTTTCTGAAAAATATATGTATAAAGGGTGATGTGAGAGAGCTGTAATTGGAAGAAGGTGTAGTGACTAGAATAGAAGGAATATGTCGCGATGGTTTGGCCATCTGGATAGGATGCATGAAAATACAGTGACGAAACAAATCTATTGAACGAATGTATGGGGTGGAAAGATTGGTAAGGGTCGCCTAACAAAATCCTATGCAGACCATATTAGTGGCATATTAAAAAAGGGTCAAATTTTAAATACCCGAAACCAACGACCTTGCATGAAAATATTGATGGTTGTCAGTGAAACGAGAACAGTAACATAAACGCAAATTGCATATAACTTAATTTTGCAAAATTTTTAATTTATGTGTTTTATTGTTAAGTGTATTTTAAGTGTTCTTTGTAAATCAAACAACATGGACTCACATTTGAATATGGACACCCGAAACCACGGTGGCTGCCGAGAGTAAAGACGCGTTCTCACAAAAGTATGAGTTCCTCTCTCTCTCCCATCCCGTCTGATCTGTCACTGGATGAAGTTTTGAAGGTTAAATGAGACAAATCCGACCAGCAACCGGCGCATACACATCTTGCCATCATTCGATTGTACCTTAGAAATCTTGAATTTCGCTCACCATTTCCTCTTCTCGTGCGTTAACATATTTACGTTGAGCAGGACTACAATCGTCAATGTATGGGACTTTAAATTATTAATTATAATTATAAAAAAAATAAGAGACGATAGTCTGAACTTTTGATGGTACTGCAACATTTAAGTTGAGCGAGTTTGACCCTTAATTGTGTAGTACCTCGACTTTTGTCTTGAGCGAATCTGATTCTTGTTTGGCAACCTCAACATTTATGTTGAAGTGTTTACAACTACAATACATCACAAATTGCGATTGTTTTGAATTCACGATTCATTATCAATTTCATGTAGATATACGAACTACACTGTAAAATAAAAACAAAAATTTTGAACCTAGTACACAATTCTTTTTAAGCAGTCATATTTCTCAAGGCTTTTCATATATGCAGGAACAAATGTCGCTAAGGAACACTAATGCGTAATCTGGTTTCACGCTTGACCGGTTTTCGAATAAAGACAAAAGGCGTAACACCATAGCGTTTCAACGTGTCGCTCGTGAGTCACCCGCCCTATTTTAGAAATATGATCCTCCTGCTACATTAGGGAAGGGTAGCCCTTCGCTGGTGATTCACGGGACACCGATAGGTATGGCTTACACAGTAGTACAGACCCGTCATAGAGTTGAAAATAAAAACTATAATATTATATTTGGACTAAAGATAAACAAATTTGGTGCCTCACCGCCCTCTTTCTGTGAAGAAACAGGATAGAGGTATAATAACGTTATTATATACTTTAAAGTCCCTGTTACTCTTATATAAAAAATTTAATATAAAACAAACACTTAGTAACAAAGCCTTTTATAAGCATGTTTCTTTAAATGATAAATATCCGTGAACACAAACACACTACTCAGCTCGACTGCTCACCGGATTGTTTCTTTCTGTATATATATATATATATATATATATATAGTGTTGCTTTCTATAAACTTAGAATCTTTTGCTTCATGTGAATCAAATATGCATATGAAGCCAAAGTGAAATGTTAATAGTTCATTTTACTCAAGGAATTGCAAAAAAAACTAAAAAAATACACACTTATTTACACTTTACACAACCCCGCTTCTCTTCTCGCCACTTTTCAAAGAGCCAACTTTTTCAAAGTCGTACCTGCTCCATAAAAGTATCACACAAAATTCGTCCACACTCAACTCCGATATAAAGCAAATTACGCAAACACACGCACATACGCAACAACATAAAAACAAATATGCTTCTTAAATATATTTGTTTTTTCGTAGCCATATAAATATATTTGTATGGCTACGAAAGAAATAAAAAGCCTACCATTTCTGTATTAACATATTCTGAATATACACTAATTTTCATTAAAATCGATGGAATCCTTTTTTAGCTATAAAAAAACATACAGCCAGACAGATAGCTTATTATTTGCTTTTACTGCATACCAATTTTCATGATGATTGAACAAACCTTTCATAGGTTATAAGAGAACATATATACAGACAGAGAAACAGACAGATAGTAGCCTATTATTTCCACGATCACATGTTCTTACAGTATTTTCAACATAATTTTCATCGCGATCAGTAAGACCGTTCTCGAGTTATAAAAGGACATATGTAAATAGAATAGGAAATATATACACAGAAAGACAAACAAATAAGTAGAATTGGATCAGTTAGTCATAAAACGAATGTCCATAACCAAATTTTTCAAAAAAAAACTGAGTGTACTAACAAACGCTACAGATTTATATAGTAAATACAGATATAAACGTGATCGCATATAATTAAATTTTAAAAGAACTACCCTCAAGTTTCTTGCTCGTTCTTCTCGTAGGCAAACTGCCTTACGAACGAGTGGTGAATTCACAATATTATGACGTGTCTCGAGTTCGACGTCATTTTGAATCTGGATTTAATAATGAATATAATATGAATAAGTATTAATAAACAAAATAGCGACAGATATCGTAGCACTGAATAGTCAGATAAAAGATATATTGATGTTGGAAAGTATTACAAAAAGGAAAATGAAGAACATTAATACTAAGAGATGTGATAGTTATAAATCAGAAACACTGTAAAGGGCATTAGGAATCGACAGAATTAATAAGGAAGGGATTAATTTGTATATATATATATATATATATATATATATATATATATATATATATATATATATATATATATCACAGGACTGCAAACTTAGAAAAGACTTGGGGTTCATGTTACAGAATTTTTTAAATATAAAATAATTACATAACTCACAAATATGCCATTTTAAGCATATTAGTACGCGGTTTTCTGTATTACAAAATGAACACCATAAATTTGTATATACATGTTCAATACCGATTAAAAATTGTGGTGGTAGTATTTGTAATATTTTTTAATACGTAGAATCGCCGTCGTCCTCGAAGAACATGATCCAGGAATAATGATGCACGTTTAAAGGACGGCCAAAATCCATAACGGAACCCTAAAATCCTATATTTCGTGCACGAGCTTGGCGAATTCATGAAGACTATATGACTGGCGGTATATGAAATAAACTTATGCATTTTGATATGCATATTAATTGTCCCTTTAGAAAGGAGACTTCATTTTAAAGAAGTAATCACGAACAATAATTATACAAAAGAGACATACACATCGAGGAAATGTCATAAACATAAATATTACAGTTTACAATTATTGTAATCAACATTTCATCACCTTCTTAAAATAGAACGTCAACAATTAACGTGCAGTCGAGAAGGCGATGTGTGATAAAAAAATTTTCACGGAAAATTCTAGTCAACCGAGAAAACCATTTTGAAATCAGTCGAGCGCGAACTGCGCGTGAGTGTAGACGCGTGTGTTTCGTTTTTTTTTTTCTTCGATTGTTTTTCTCCAATATTGCTTCCTCATGCCTGAATACTTTCAAATATTATTGTAAAATATAAAGTTTAGTCGTGTGGTTTTCACAAAATATTTCCCTTTGATTTTTTTTTTTTTTGTTAAATCGATTAATGTTAACCCATCATAACAGTGAAGCGGTTTGTGTTGTGTTTTTATTGTGATTCTGAAATTTTGTGAAGTGGTAAATCGTAGAGGTAAATATATTATTCTTATTTAACTAACTCGCCTAATATTTTTTTGGTATATCTACAATATAGTATATCTATTTAAACATTATAAAAAAAAATGTGATTCGTTCATCATGTTCGATCATAACGACGTTCATTATTTTTTACACAATAGTAACTACTTTGTTTAGTAACACTTAAAAAATTCAAATTTTGTCATTTAGACATGAACTGTCATAGATTGAAAACCAGTTTAACCAATATCGTTAATCGAGTCTGGTTGAACCGTGTACTTATCGGAATGTGATTTATGAATGTCGCAACCTGATACTGTTATTGCATAGAACAAATAGAAAAATAAAATCTATATTGTTATAAAGTTATATACTATATGTGTGTATATATATATATATATATATATATATATATATATATATATATATATATATATATATGTGTGTGTGTGTGTGTGTGTGTGTGTGTGTGTGTGTGTGTGTGTGTGTGTGTGTGTGTGTGTGTGTGTGTGTGTGCATATATGACCTTCCGATTTTAATTTGACTGTCTAAAAGATATGTTATTGATAAATTACAGTAATAAACTAATTTTAAAACTTAAGTTCGTTATGAATTGCAACATTTTAATATCAGTACGGCATTACAAAATGTGTCGGGTCGAATGCAGAAAACAAAAATAATACTATCACAAGTCGATATGATTTTTGAAGATAAATCTGGAGGATTTTAAAATAGCGAAAAGTGTAACAAACTTTTTTATTGAGGGTAATTTTGATACGCCCCTTGTTTGATTATGGTTCGCTGTTAGCAATAACGTAACTCTTCGCGTAGCACACTGTACGTATATCTCCGTGGCTTGCTGGTTAGTAAAAGCTTCTGTCTGTAAAATCAGATTCGATTCCTAGACGTTATCATTCGTTGCTTGTTGGCGGATCATCGTTGAGTGCCGGGAATCATATCAATAACTGAGCCGTTCTGTGGTTTGGTCTGCACTCAATATCCGATTCATAGTCCAGGTATGTATTTGTGAAGGAAATCTAACTTGCAACATACGCGACATATTTACAGACCAGTTTGAAGCGTTAATATAGATACATAATATAATTCCATGTTTGGACAAAGATATTATAATTTCGTTACGACATTCACAGTTTATGTTATTTGTTTATCTTATGCGTTGTTTCTAAATTCGATTTACTAATTACAAAATAAAAAACAATTTTAGGTAATTAAACAAAATGTTAACTACAAAGAAAACAGCATTTAATTTATTAAATGAGGTAATTAATAAAAATCTATTTCTATCGTAGTTTTGGAATGCTAAAAGAAGACGGTTGTCGCAAAAAGGTCATGTAAGCACAAAAGAGGACGATACTCTGGGGCTTGTCTACGGACCCCGCTCAACACTCGACTCGACACGTGATTGACTGGTTTTCTAAGTTTTTTGAAGCAATCAGAAATATTTGTAGCTTCCGTCTGTCTGTCCGTTCATCCGTTCATCGAATGCAGGCGTACTGCCCCTTATCCATCATCGACTTACATGGAATATACCACGAAACGATTCCTCATCATCGCGATATCACATTACAGTGTTCATCGATCTCACTGAACGCGAACGAATCTAAAACACCACAAAAAAGTTTAAACGTAGCTCACGGCTATCTAATATTTTAAAACGATATGGAAAAGTTGAACCTTATGGAGCGTTTCCTGAATAACTTTAAGGTTGCTGTTGGTATAAGACAAGATAATTCATCGGTGAAAAATGGCATTTATGGGATTTATCATAAGGTCGAAAAATGACTTGCATTTGAATAGATTGAAAAACCTAAATACCACAGACTTGACATACGACCGTTTTTCTTATACATGAAAATTAAATTAAGTATTTACTTTAGAATTTCAGGCTACTATCGATAAATTCTTAACTGCAATTATTACAAGTAGAATATTTTATTATTTATCGGTTAATTTTAAATTATTCGTTTTTATTGACATTTAACACGGTAGTACGAGCGTATACTCGAGAGGGGGGTGACAAAGAAGACCAATATTCATGTATACGGAACCCTACGACGGGCGTCATCAAAGCGCGCTTCACGGATTTTTTCAAACACCGCGAACGGCCGCCGCCTCTGCGTCGCGTCGCCGTCATTTTTTGAGCGACGAAATTTTTTTATCAAAGCGCTCCACCCGCTAATGGCCCGACTGATTTACCTATTTCGCGTGTCAGAGATCATATTTTGTATTATGCGATGCGCACGCCTCGGTCGGCTATTCGGCGCCGTGATGCTGCGGTCTTGCACGTCTTTTTCATTCAAAGATCGCTCCTTCACCCCCCGGTCTATAAGTGTCCCGTAACCTGTGACTCGAAGGATAGTCCCCCCGTGAAATGGTGACTTCAGAGTCATGATGGTGATTCGATGTTACCGACGGAACCGTACACAAAACCATAGTCCGGGTCCGCCATGTCTTTAAATAGCGGCCGTTTGTGTTTTTTTGCACTAGCTTTCGCCCGCGACTTCACCCGTACGGGAATAGCATGAATTATTTCATCTTCTACGGTTATCCCAATTACGCCATAGATTTACTGTCATGATATATTTATTGTCAGTTGTTATGGTTTAAATTAAACTATGAGGCGAAACCGAGATATATACTAGTGTTGAAAGTTTAAATGTCTATCATCATTATCACGCGTTTGCAGACATCGCTTGTTATGTAATTAATTAAATATCTAAATATGTAAACAACGCTATGAATTAGATTTTAACGTACTTCTAAAATTAGTTTAGAATCGACGCTTTTTCGTTACGTTTCATCGGAAACGGATATTTTAATTAATTTCGACTGGTTTAATAATAAAATTGTGTTTTTGTGTGTTATGTTAAATGATGATAAAGTACTATACAGGGTATGATCAAATATTGTTGCAAAATATTTTATATAATTTATAATAAAATAATAAAAAAAGTAAATTTTAGATAAGTTTTGATGAATGCCATCATTTTTAGCTTCTCAGTGCGTTACTGATTAATTTTTTTTGTTTGTTTTAACTACAATTTTTCCAAATTATAAATTCACACGCATTTGAATAAAAAATACATCTTTGAAGTTATATTACAAGGAATTTATTACTAAATTTAAATGCTCAAATGTTTTTAGCCTAGTTCTGAAGTTTCTTTAATTTTTAACAGATCTTATTATTAGCGAAATAATGACAACATTTATTTATACGTATAATAAAACAGTAAGAGAAAAAACTGTACATTAAAAATATTTGAAAAAGGGGATATTAGAAATGTTAACAGCATACATTTCAATGGGATTTAGATTTTTTTGTGTGTCTGTCTATGAATTTGTACACGAACTCCCACAAAAACTACTGGACAGAGTTTGATGAAATTTGGTACGGCAGTAATTCATATCCTAGAATAACATATAGGGTAGTTTTTATCCCATTTTTAGCTATTTTATTAAATTATTCGTATTTGGAACAGAACAGTAATCCAGCACGAAACTATAATCGAACATCGGACAGGATTGGAATCGAAATCAAAAACGAGATAGGATGATGGTCGACAGCGCGCTCGTTCGATGTAAAAGATGAAAGAACCCATTCGACGCCTACGCGAATAAAGCCGCGGGCGAAAGCCAGTGTATACATATGCTATAAAACTAAAAGGTTATAAACGCCGATATGACGTCACGTCATATCCCTCTCGCTCCCCCCGGCCCTCCGTGTTGCGTAACACGACGTTTTCATCGGGCGCCGCGTACGCCTTTTATCGATGGCCGCGAACACGATGAAACAATACAATGGTGCTTATGATAATTATATGCTATAAGACGCCATGACCTAGCTGGAGAGACGTCAGTTCGAACGATTCTTTTGGTTCGATTCCCGTTCCGATTAACGTATTTGATAGGGCTTCGGATACCGCCAACCGGTTCTGAAAGCTGACATCTGGTATAGCACTTCGTTAATATCCGAAACTATATGTACTATATGTAGAGATTGGTTCGATATAGCATCACTAGCTGTCCCGCCCGCTTCGCTGGGTAATTTTATTAATAAATAAAATGGCGAAGGATTTACGGAATTCTAAAATGAGTAGCCTAGAACCATCTACAAATCATCCCGCATCGAATGGTCCCAGGCCCATGTCTGTACGTTTAGTAGCTTTTACGTGATTGGCGAACAAAGACAACCTATTTTCATTATATATATGTATGTATATATATGTAGATAGAAGATAGATATAAAGAAGTGGTATTCGAACATAAAGCGAAACACAACTGTTGTGACCGAGTGGTCAAGAGGGTAGTGGAAGATATCACGTTCGAATCTCCATCGTCGTATAATGTGGCCAATGAAGTTTTGACTTGATCCAAACGAGTCATCGCTCACTGCCTGCCTCGAAGAGCACGTCGGTTGGTGATCACGACCAGCCTCCGATCCGTACTGCGCCTGCGTGAAGGTTTTACTGTAGAAACACCTATTTTTGTCACTCTACTCAGCAGTGGAAAACGATAGTGAATTTTCGGTTAATACTATCGACTCCGGAGCAGAAGCGTACCGGATTCGATCCTAACCATGAGCGAGTTGATCTGCGAGTTTTCAACTTAAGTCGAATTAAACCACTAGCTTCGTGCCTCCGAGAACACGTTACGTCTGCTCCTGACGTTATCATCACATCAATAACGAGTGGCCGTAAGCAGTTTCCAAACCGCGTGGAGGACTTGAAGTCCAAGAAGACCTGTGGAAAAAAAAGTCTAAAAAGAAAGACCTAAGGTCGCCCAACCTGGAATATTAAGGTTATGGGAAAGCATGTCGCGACAGTGGGGTTGCCATAACATTCGCAGCAGTGGCCGGTATGCACATACATCGCACTAGTCTCTAACGGACGCAACGTGTAATATGATTGATATCGCGGTAACAACGCGCGTGCATTAGGTACATGCACATCACAAATCGAATAGACTCAGACGTGAAAATCACTTGGCAGTCTTTTTACGAAATACTTCGTTATTTCGCTGGCAAGTAAGCGGCCGTGTCACTCTGGTTTTTCGATGCAGCCTGTTAAATAATGATCTTCTGGAGCGAGTTGTGGATTCAGTGACTCGGCGACCGTTTTTCGAGAAAAGTCCAAATTTTCGATAGTCCGACTCTATTCAATCGCCCGGGTCTTTCTTTTGGATTTATTGGGAGTCTGCATGCGTTCTGTGGACCGAGAAGAATCCAAGTGCACCTTTTCTGTTGAAATCGGTACAATAGTTTAAGATGGACGACCTAACAAAGCTGTCTTATACACTTACACAAATAGTGGTAGTTGGGTATAGAATTGCAAAATAGTCTTAAGGATAAAAAATTGCAAATCAATATAGAGAGTTTTGAGGTTTTTCTAAGTTATATTTTAATTATTCAATAAATCGTAATAATTTTTAAGAAAATAACAAATGCGCTTAGGATTAAATTAATTGTATGTAACAAGTCTTAAAAAATTTTCCTACCATTAATTTACCAAAGACTATGGAAACATATAAAACAGACATATTAAATGCGTTTGCGCATCCTGTAAGCGCATATAAATTATATGACACACTATATTTATTTAAATTAGTACATTGTTTTTGGTCAGTTTTCATGAGTTTGTTTACCAATAAGAATCTGGATTTAATTTTTATTACTTTATTTGTACGTATTTGTATAGGTTTGTATATTAAATTTAATTCCTAAAATTTAAAAATTCTCCCGTGAAATATTCAGAAACTAAATACGGTATGGACGCAACTGGGCTGACGCGACGTCAGTGCAGTCGGCCGTCATTAAAAAGTAATTAAAACTAATGAACCAATAATGGCATCCGAGAACGCGTCATTGACTAAAATTGAGTTCCGAACAGAATCACAAAAATAGTTTTTTTTTTTAGTTTTCTTTTTTTTTGTTCATTCACTAAAAGAATCAGTCTAGTTAAAAACAAAGATAGACGAGGAATGGACGAACGTTAGGGCGTTTATCTCTCAAAATACTTCTTGGAAATACAGAATAAATGTAATTACATTTAATTATGGCGCTCGGGCTGAGCGGTCTCGCTTGTGTGACTTACAACCGGCGAAACGGGAACCGCGCGCGGTCTTAATAGGGCCCTGTATTAGTATTTAATATAATTATTTTAGATAATTTGTTAGATTAGCCGCGTAGGTTAAACCGAATATATATATATATATATATATATATATAACTCATTTTATAGTGTGGTTGCGGCTTTTTTTTTGAATCAAAAATGAAAAAGAGAAATGAACACTGATTAATTGGTAGAACGGATATCTTATGATTTCAACGCGAACTCAGGGATCCGCGATCAATGGTAATAAATAAATAATTTCTTTACTGCGCAGAAGCAGTTGTAAAAAGATCTATTTTCCACATGGAACCCTAAAAAGGGGACGCGTGTTCATAAATACATTTCCTTTTTCGTGGTGCTAGCCGCAGCAGCGAGACCAGTAGGAGTATCCATTATAATTACCGGCTTCCTCTTTAGACGTCGGCCGCGTGACATCGACAATGACTCGCGTCTAGTTTGCGCCTCGGTTTATGCACAATCATAGACAACCAACGCACTTGACGTCTCATCAAACGTTAGGCTGAGAAGTTGTGAAGGATCATTCATTGTAACGTAGCCGCAGTATACAAAAAATCTAATTAAAAACGACGCTTGTCAACTTTGCCGTTTTATATAGTTTTGCGTCAGAGTACGTTCGACACATTAGAGGTCATATGAAATAGAAAATAAAAATTATACTTATATAAAACTACTCGTTACCAGCCCGCTTTGCTGAGTTTAAAGTTGTGATTGTTTTTTTCTATGATCATAACATGCCGAAGTTTCGCTAACACATGTACCCTGTACCCACACATACAACTACATAAAAAACGAATAAATATTGCTACTAAAGAAATACAAAAATAATGACTATTTTTTTTATAATTAGCATACGATGTATCTAAATCGCTTATAGCGTATCCTTTGAGAGATCACATGTTCTTGCTGGGTGCCGATAAGGGTCGAGAAGGGCCAAGTTTTAAACACTCGAAACCGACAAAATTGTTTGCATAAAACGCTTGATGGACGTCAGCGAACTGAGAAATATAGACGAGTGCATAGCACGTACAAGTGTCTGGTCTCTGTCTACCCCACAGGGAAATAGGCGTGAGTTCATAAAAAAATAAATATGTATTATTAATAAATTTGTCACTTACTTAATGTTCAATGACTAAGCCAAGAAGTGTGAAATGCTTTACACATTATTAATTAAAAGTACATATGTTCATTATTATTATTGTAATAATTAAAAGTAATAATATGATAAACATGTCCATATTTTTCATGAGAATGTTAAATTTTAAAATAAATATTATAACCAATTTATATTCTTTTCAATAATCATATTGAAAATAATGTTATTGTATTACAATATAGCCTGCCTGAAAAATTGAAAAATATTCAAGGAAACTTAGTAAATTTTGTAAGTTCAACCTGCAATTTTTTTAATCACCAAAGTACCTCTATAATCAACCACGTACTAAAAATAATTAGCGCAATAGATATATATATATACACAATAATTACATCAAAAGGACCCATAAAGTCAAATTATTTTTTTAGGGTTCCGAGTCAAAATGACAGAAACGGAAGCCTTATAGTTTCGTCATGTCCGTCCGTCCGTCCGTATGTCACAGGTATTTTATTCCAAACCTGCAAGACGTGTATTAATGAAATTTATAGTGTAGGTGTCTTATGTAAGCCTGCTATTTAGTTTGATAGTTAAATAATAAAAATTATATTTCTAGTGGGGACACTGCCTACATGTAATAGAAGCTAAAAAAATTCAGCAAACATTAGCGTATGGCACATGTTTCAACAGGTCTTTAAAAAACACTTTAAAGTTACTAAACAATTTTTCAGATTACGTTAAAAATTTCGAAAATATTTGCTCCGAAATTAGTAGAAATTGTGTCGCCTCTCTTTATTTTGTAAATTGTATATCAAAAAAAATGAGGAAAAAATAACGAAAGTAACGCTTAATAAATTCTTTCAAAGAAAATCATTTTGAACATGGTCGGATTTATTGTTTTTGAGTTATTGCTGAATAACTGCGCTTCTTAACAAAATGACATAAGTGCTATGAAAATACGCTCTTTTGCTGATGCACTTCAGTTTACACTGTTAAGAATAATAGTCGACATACCTACTTATTTTTCTAATTATGGCGACTAAATTGCTTATAACTATTCTGTGCGGGAAACATGGAAAAACTATAACAACATACTTTTTTTTCATTTGTAGTGCATTTCTTTGTAATAATGGCTTCGGAACCCTATAACGAGCACGGTCCGACATGCTCTTGACCAGTTTTTAGTTATACATTTGATTAATACCGTCAAATAATTCCTATGATATTGTAGCACACAAATAAGTCTTCGATGACACTCTTATACTATAAGTCTGAAATCGCTGAGTAGTTAAATACCTAAGTGGTTAGTCCGATAGCGTGTTTCTGGTTTAGCACAACTCTGCACGCAAAATGCAACGAGTGCATGCGGCGCTCACGATTACGTGTTCCTTTAGCACGCCATTCTAACGTGCAGATGATGATGCTATAAAACTGTTATTATAGAGACACGTACTTGCGTGTAATTTCTATTCGAACAATATAATTTAATTGCACATCAATGTGCCGTTTTATTGGTCTTAAAACTCAATAATACGGTATAAGAATGGTAATTAAATTATTATATTTATTTTATGATATGAATTGCGATTTAGATGCAACAATAAAAATCAAAATGTATAATGGCGATAATCGATAAATATATTGAAAGATGAGCGACGTGGCCTACTATTAGCCGCGAGGTTTAGCACCGCTGATAGTATAAGGCATCGTCAACTGTTTTTTTATAATCTGGCGTAACAAGAGAGAGAACACACCACGAATGTCACCGGCTTACAATGAAATTACATAATTATAAAACAGAACAATGTTTGTATTTTAAATTGTAAAATTAAATGTTAATAGATACGTCCTCTTTCCAACTGACAATGCAAACACAAACTTATACACTCAAGTATAAATAAAAATTTAATTCAAAATCGTGTATTTACCATTTATTTATTTTATAAAGAATCATTTTGTCAATTTGTAGTCGCATGTATCATATTCACAGAAGAGGATAACTTTTCAATTATGTGGTATTTAGACGTTCTGTGACGAAATGAACGTCAAATAATATGAACTCCTTGTTTACTTGCTTGTCGGTTGCGTTTTCATATACATCTAGGCGACATTTTAAATTTTTAGGACTGACCATTTAGAAATTGTAGAATAAAAACGATATTTAAATTTTAAAATTTGAATTCTACCAGCTTTGTATATATTGCATTCTTCTAACATTTGTTTTTACAAATTGGCGGCAAAAAAAAAAATGTCTAATATCAATATGAATTTAACGCTAGAAAATTTTCGTGTAATGATTTTCTATGGGTTTCGTTGCCATGAAAACCGACAATAAAGCTATAATAAACTTTGGTTGGCCTTTTATGATGAAGCTCCATCCCTTGCCACTGTTTATAACCTGTTTAACGAATTCAAACGTGGTCGCACTAATCTGACTGACGATCTGTGTGAGGGACCTCCTTCTATGTTGACGACCGAAGACAACATCAGTGCTGTGCGGCGCATGATAGAGACTGACAAAAGAGTGACCTACCAGCAGAGTCAGACAAACTTAGGCATCCGTATGAGTCAACTGCACAAAATCCTTCATGAACATTTACCGGTCAGAAAGCTTTGTACTCGGTGGATACCTCATAATTTGTCCGAAGCTTGGTCGTGTTAGTTAGTGCCGCACAATAATACAAACATTTCTCGATATTGTCTCAAATACTGTGCACCACATGGGTACAAGTGACGAAATCTGGATTTACTGTTAAGATCCTAAAACTGAAAGACAATCTTCTCATTGGGTGTTTCCCCTTCGACAAGTTGGCTCTTATTTCGAATTAAAGTCTAGAAAAATTCTTCTTCATCGTTACAAACGCCTCACGACATATCGCCGGGCAAACAACTAACTATTTGCGGACTTTAGGTGTAGAAGTATTGGCTCACTTGCCTTACAGCCCTGGTGTCACACTATGTGATTTTTATTTTATTCCTAAAATAAAAGGAAAACTTCGAAAAAAGTGGTTTACGGACGTGGAGGAAGCAGGGACTGGATATGAAAAGTCCGTCGAAGCGATGTGTTTCTCGCAGTGGTTCCATCTAATGCAGCGACATATTTATCTCAACGGACACTATTTTGAAAAACAATAATAATAAAAATAATTTGCTAGTTTGCACAATTTTTTTTTTATTTTCGAAGGACTTTTAGTGTGACCTACATACTGAAATGAATCGAATACAAAGTTTCAAAATAAAAAAATACCAAATTATCTATCTTGCAGTGAACAAGAAATGTCTGCGCTGTATTAAGACTCCATTTTACAGGCTAGCCATTATTTTTACTATTTTATGCGTATTTAAGGAAAACATAAAAAATATGGTTTTTGCAATGTAACAGTGGTAGCTCCGTGGCAGTACATTCGACTTTCAACCGAAAGGTCGTGGATTCGAATCCGAGCATGCACTAGTGAGTTTTCTAAACTTAAGTACATTAGCATATTCAGTTCGTAATTGGTGTAGAAAAACACGGCGAAGAAACACACACCTGTACGGTTGCCTATATATAGAAGCTTATATATAACGATGGATTGGCGACCCGACTGTCACGTTGGGTACAAACTACGAAAGGTGGATGCGTACCGAATGTACCATCTCTGGCGACCCCATATTGGCAACGACGCCGTGAGTTTATAAAATAAAATACCTCAAAAATTGCATTTGCATCGTCCTTAAGGCTTGCAATGAAAAATAGATTTAATTAAAAAATTCAAAATTCAAGGCAACATCATAATGCTATTAAGCAGCGATTTAATCGCAGTTTTATAACTAATTTCGCGGCGATAATCGATTTTGTGAACGACACTGACCTTAATCGACAAAGTGCGCAGACGCGTTAAACACCTTTAACCCCACTACGCCGTGCGCAGTGAAAAAGTTATAAGATTCACTAATATGTCTGTATAATATGTGTTTTATTATAACAAGGCCTTCGTAAAGTCAATCTCAATTTTTTTTATCATCAAAAGTACGCCGACTAAGTGGTTTTTGAAACAAAAGAACCATAAGTACATATTTTTTAGGGTTCCATAGGAAAGTGTATTCGCAGTATTAAGCATATACTGCCTGGATTTCCTACTTTTAAAATATTGTATATTTTGAAACGTAATAGGTTGTTGGTTGATTTTTCACAAAATATATTATTGCTATAATTTTTTTATATGTGATAACGAAAAATTTAAGTCTAATTCCCTATATAAGAAATGTGTAATTTTTTTTTTTCGTTTTTTTCTCTATCGAAAACATTGATAATACACATAAAGCGTCCAAGTTCGTATAATCATAACGTAATTTACTGCATATACTACAATAATACGATAAATAATAAACACCTGAAAATTGCAAGTTGAGTTCGAGCTAAGCATCCCTAACCAAATGAAAAAATTATATATATATATATATACATACATAAAATATTTTTTTTTATATTATATATATATAAATACATAATATGAATATATTATGGGGCGGTATGGAGCCTTCTAGAGCGCTCGGTGCGCGAGTCCAACTCGCGTTGGCCGGTTTTTTATTAACAAACTTTAAAATATTCTCAATAAGCGATCACGACTCGTGCTTACATAACGTCAACGTCAAACTTTTTTACGATAACAATTATTATTTATGTTATTCGCCATTACCCGCATCGCGTGTTCGGTTCACGGCCGTGAGAGGTCTCCCCGTGAAGAACAATACGTTACCAACCGTCATTGGCTGGTGAATATTAATCGCCGGTAATCACCCGGCGAACGTCTCTAGCCCTCTTCTATTCTCGATCGTGTGACGCAGTTCTAGAAACTTGATTAATCAGGAGCTAAGAGTATGAAATCTAAGCCTCCGTTTTTCGAACGAAACGGTTTATATACGTGTTTTATATCAAAGCTAAGGTACTCGAAGTGGTTCCTCATGTTATTGTATAGAAATTTTAAATATATATATACACCGTTATCGAGGGACAAACGAGCATGCGAGGCCACCAAAGAAGACTCTCGAATCCAGAAGAATCACCAGTGCGTAGCTGACGTCTTGGGTAGAAAAGGGATATCCATTAGAGGCGAGAGTGAGCTGTCGAAGGATAGGGGATGATGGAGGGTGGAGTGGGCCACCGTAATTCTCAGTTATTGAACGAAACACAACAGTTTAAGCTGTACTTAACATCTGTATTCTGTTCGAGTGAATGTGCCAACCCACTTTCGGGTTGCCAAGTTGACCACTGATCAATTAGATGGATGGGTCATTTCCAAAATTTTGTACTCTCGTCGTAACCACTATAGTCACTATTGTGGCTAGCAATTTAAAAATTTAAACATGACTTAGGTACAATTCCGTAATAAGTTTACGGAATTGTACGTCAGCGGGTCAATTATGTTTCTTAACAAGCAATATCGATGTGTAGTCAATGTAGATGTCATATGGTCGATAATTGGCAATACCGTTTCACAGAAAGCGATATCGACTCAACTTTTGTTTCGACAACGCTCTGGTTGCTGTTACCATTACATAGCTACCAAATTTTCTACTCTTCAAAAATTCACCTCCTCATATTTTTCATGACAGTGTTTTGGCGTTTAATTGCGTTTAAAATGCTGTAAATTTTATTTTAGGCATACTTATATCGTTTATTAAACCAAATTACGTTTCCAACAAAAAATCTGCTAAAACCATAATGTTGACCATTTCAAAATTATTATACACTTGGATCATGCCTACACATTAATCATAACCATTACGTCAGGTTTTAAATCAGAAATTTAGGTTTTAAAAGAAAAAAATTTAAAACTTATTTTTGATATTCTTTTATTATTCTTTTGGTGATGTGTTTTATTTGTAATTTTTAAAATCATAATGGAAGTAATTATGAAGTAGGCATTACAAATTGTATTAATTATTTTTTTTAATATTAATCACATGTTATTAGAATAGTAGAACTAAAATAAATAAACCGGCTCACTATCCAATTAGGAAACGCAATAGAACTAGGAATTAGTAATGTCTTTTGCTGATATTACAAAATGCGTTAAGTATTAATTAATACAATTTGTAGGAATTAAATAAGCAGTGGACACTTGGAATTAAGTAATATCTTTTCTTGATATTACAAATACGAATACTAATTTTTAAATAACATGTACATTATACTACCACATCATAAATATTATTTAATTTTACTAATTCTTGCAATTACTAAAACGGTTTTGTTGTTATTACATTAGAATATTACTCAACTCGTGTAATAATTAAAGGCAAAGTATATTCTCAAATAAACTTTAATTTTTAAAACATAAAATTACAACATAATATTTTAATTTTTGCAAAAAAAAAATTTTCCCGGAACATGTTGCTCAAAAGGATTTCACAGCTCTCGTTGCATTTTCCAATTTTTTTTTTTCTTTTCATTGCTGTGAATGAATATGTCCATCGAGAATCGAATGGAATCCATAACGAGCCTTTTTTACTTTAATTTTAGGTAAAAATAAAACAACAAAACACTCAGGATAACAAAAACGAAACAGGAGAAGCACATATTTAGATCACGCGTCAGAATCGAGTCGACTTCGTGTATCGCTTGCTCATTCAAATGCGACAAATGCCGCTTCGCGCGACGCAGACCCTATACCGCTTTGACGTCGTCTCTTCCGTGTCCGTAGTGCGAAAACCGTGTTTGACAGGCGTTTGAGCCGACTCGCATCCACGTTAACATCGCTCATTAAGAAACATAATTGACCCGCTGGTCGATAGAATCGGAATTGTTATGACGTCAAAATTACGTCAGCAGAGGGCGCGCGGCGACAACCCTTCACACCCTAACTTAATTTCGACGTTTTAAGCTTACAAATAGGTTTACGAGAAGTCGCAAATACTCTCCCGCTAAATTTCGGAATATCGATCACTTTTTCTTGTATAATTTTGTATAAACGGTCTTCGGATAGAATTAAAAGGAATTAGAAATAGAATTAGAACCAAAATATTTTTTTTAACATTCGGGTTAAGCGGCGATATTAATATAAGGATATAATAACTACGCATTTGTACATATTAAAAGAAAAGTCCTTACTAATTGACTCACTGGCTCGTCAACGCCCAGCCCAAAGCCTTAAACCTAGAACGATGAAATGTGCGTTTTTGATCAGTACCATGACCACGCGGACGAAACCTCGGGCAAAAGCTAGTATTTAGATAATTAGGCCGAACCATTCATACAATCGTTCACACAAACACCTAGCCGTCACATTGGCTTCGCCTGTGTGAAATTCTGTCTGTCACATGAAGTTTTTATCGCAACTCAAACCCGGCCCCCACTCGCAGGTTCGCCGTTTAACCCTTCCAGCCCACTCCCTTATCCATTTTTCAATAAGTCTAGCGCACCGTAATCAAAAAGTCGAGTATAGGTTTTCGATTTTCCTTTTTTTTTTCTTTTGAACTTTGCTGTTCTTTCGTATTGTGACGTCCAAGGGTATTCGACGCTAACAATTACTATTCGCCTCTAACTACTTGGGCTGAATTATGGAATAAGGATAACTTTCCTCCTGACATCCTATTAAAATGAAGTAGCCCCATTTACCCGTGAAGACCGCATCAAAAGGCGTTCGCTAATTACAGAGACGTGCACGAATAAGCATACAGAAAAACTAAAAATGTTTAAAATCATTGTTTACTCTTATATTACCTACGTCCTCTGCACGTCATACACACCTTCAAATAGCCCACTGTCTCATTATATGTACAGATTGTCGCTGCTTGTACAGTGTTTTGGCTCGATAAATAAGTATTTTGGATTTAACTGTCCTTTTAGTTCATATTTTTTATTGGTAATATTATTTTCTTTTTCTATAATTTTATTTTATACTTATGTTCAATATTATTTTTGTCATAAGTAACAGTTCGTAATCCCTATTTTTCGTTCTATTGCCGAGATAAATTCTATTTCTTTTTTTTGTCGCTCGATCTTCACACCCATCACGTCAAGAAAAAGGCTGCTTGGCAATAATATGAAACTCATTTAATTATGAGACAAGATTTCGTCTTGTATTATAATCGAAAACTTCGAATGCACGCAAACTGTGAAACACCTCAACTGGAATATTTCATAGTTCACATCTACGGCGATAGCGGCGGTCGAGAGCCTCGACTTCGAACAAGAAGACGCTGGGTTCGATTCTGTTCCCGAGCGAATCGACTGATGGGTCACTCGAGTCGAAACTAAGCCACACGGCCATCAAGTTAAGCCGTCAACGCCGGACGTAGCCGACGCGTCCATTCTTAAATAAAATATGATACGGCGTAAGTGAAGCGCGAAACGGGAAGTTCGACTGGGTTCATGCCATAGAGATATGTGTAAGAACCGGTGACGTATGAGGAATGGATTTCGCGCGCCATACGATTTTTGAAGTTATACTTCTTTTGGCGCGTTTGGATGAGAGTGAATTTGTGAGCTGCGCGCGCACAAACGAAATGATGAAGTTAGCCACAGAATAGAAATAATAAAAAAATATATTTTCAACACTGAATATAGTTACAAACAGATTGAAGCTGCCCGCTTAGAATTGGAATTTCGAATAATGAGAGAATTTATGTACATTTAATATAAGAAAATAAATTATTTTAAAATTTAAACTGAATTTTATTGACTGTGTTGGCGAGTACTTTGATACTCTATGGTAATCAGCGTCTGATGATGGAACTGGAAGGTGGCCATAGGAACTCCGTAATTAAACGACGCAACCCCATCGAGTTTGGGCTCGTTTGATTCCTCTTGACGAGTACTTTGATACTATATGGTAATCAGCGTCTGATGATGGAGCCAGAAGGTGGCCATAGGAACTCCGTAATTAAACGACGCAACCCCATCGAGTTTGGGCTCGTTTGATTCGTCTTGACGAGTACCTTGATACTATATGGTAACCAGGGTCTGATGATGGAGCTGGAAGGTGGCCATAGGAACTCCGTAATTAAACGACGCAACCCCATCGAGTTTGGGCTCGTTTGATTCCTCTTGACGAGTACTTTGATACTATATGGTAATCAGCGTCTGATGATGGAGCTAGAAGGTGGCCATAGGAACTCCGTAATTAAACGACGCAACCCCATCGAGTTTGGGCTCGTTTGATTCGTCTTGACGAGTACTTTGATACTATATGGTAACCAGGGTCTGATGATGGAGCTAGAAGGTGGCCATAGGAACTCCGTAATTAAACGACGCAACCCCATCGAGTTTGGGCTCGTTTGATTCCTCTTGACGAGTACTTTGATACTATATGGTAATCAGCGTCTGATGATGGAGCTAGAAGGTGGCCATAGGAACTCCGTAATTAAACGACGCAACCCCATCGAGTTTGGGCTCGTTTGATTCCTCTTGACGAGTACTTTGATACTATATGGTAATCAGCGTCTGATGATGGAGCTAGAAGGTGGCCATAGGAACTCCGTAATTAAACGACGCAACCCCATCGAGTTTGGGCTCGTTTGATTCGTCTTGACGAGTACTTTGATACTCTATGGTAATCAGCGTCTGATGATGGAGCTGGAAGGTGGCCATAGGAACTCCGTAATTAAACGACGCAACCCCATCGAGTTTGGGCTCGTTGAAGTTATACTTCTTTTGGTGCGTTTGGATGAGAGTGAATTTGTGAGCTGCGCGCACAAACGACATGATGAAGTTAGCCACAGAATAGAAATAATATCAACACTGAATATAGTTACAATACTGAGTGTTCATACTATATAGTACATAGTACAGAGTGTTCATGCTATATATTACATAGTACTTATATTCATAACCCAGTTCTTGCAAAATATAGTATTCATATGAATAATCAATTTTGAGTATTAATTTTCTATAATTATTATTTTTGTTCAATTTATTATATATATAAACATTATTTGTAAACTTTTAACATTGTGTTGTGAAAATTGTGAAAATTTGAAGTGTTTTTAAATATTAGAGGTTAACCATGTAAGTATAATATATAGATATATTTCTAACGAACTTATTATTTTTCTAACAAATAATTGAATAATAAGTACACACACTCTTTTTTTAAATGTATTTGACTCATTCACATAATGAATAATGATTATATATTTGTACTGTATTGTTATATTGTTACATTAATAAAACATTTTCAATTAAACAAAATCGTTTTGATTGATTTTAATATTTATTGTCGATTACTACTGCATTTGAGTTATTTTAAATATTATTTATACGCCAAAGAAGTATAACTTCTAACGCGTGTACATAAGTACACACACTCTTTTTTTTTTTTTTTTTTGACTAAAATGGGGCCCACTAAACGCATTGCACTGTTGTTACGACCCGGTTTCGACTACGTACCGTTAATGTTACAATTGCAGATATGCGACGATGCAAATACGAGATTACTTATAGAAGTGAACCTGCAGCTTTTTTGACTCGTAGCTACGAAAATGAAAAAATTTTTGAAAATTGGGTTACTGTTTTCAGTCTGATTTTCGTAAATCGAGTTTTCATCACACGTTGGCATTTTAGGGATCTAGAAATTCATATTGATCGTTTTCTGAACAATACCTGTATGTGTGTATACCTTTTGGACTACTATACTGATCGATGCCAATATCTAATCAACTCTTCTTCTTAAAAAGTCGCATCAATTGTTGTAAACCACATCAAAATCGGTTGCTTTGTTCAAGACATATCATAAACGATTTTTTTTTTAATTTCTCCTAAAATTTTTGTTGGATTGATGTCTTGTGCTCGATCAACTTTTTTTTTTCACCAAAAACTACATCGATTGCCACAAAGGGCATCAAAAACAACAGTGAAGAACAACGAACAACGCGTTCGAAAGATGTCGCAGTTGAAAAATTTTAAAAACAGTTTTTTTTAATAACTTTTCGATATTTTAACTCGAAAAGCTCAAAACGTATTAAAACTATATTTTTGAGCTCGACGACTTCAATAATTTACGGCTGTGTATATTTTTGAGCGTTTTGAGCTTGAATGTAACAGAAAGTGTCAGGAATAACCAGCAGGGCCGACTGTCTTTGGAATTTTCGTATTCGAAATCTTATAGACAACAATATTCATGAACTAAAGGAGCTCAAAAACACGTCGTAGCACGAAGCTTTAGGGATGGCCCGTAAAGTTCACCGTTTTTCAGATTTTCTTATAAATATGATTTATATTGGTAAGCTTTATTACTAAATGTATAATAAATATAATTTAATTTAAAAATTTATTTCATTTGACGCCCAATATGCTGAATTAATTTAGCACATTCTATCTGAAAATTCACGCTATCGCTTAGGCATTAAGTTAAATATATCGCCTTAAGAAAAATTTATATCATCAGTGGCATCAAGGTACCGCCTTAAGGAAGCATATAAATTTTTCGACACATCGCCTTAAGAAAATGCCCTTAATGGTGTTCTACGAACGTTTGCAATTTTCTCGTGTCGGATGTTAAATGATTTATTGAAAAACGGGCCGAGAGCGAGTCGAGTTCGCCGCATTAGGTTTCGCGCTAATACTACAGTGAACCGTCGGTGGACGTAATCAAGTTTTTGTTTTGAAGTAAAACTTCTTTAAGGGCGACTTCGAAGTAACTGATAACTTTTTTCACGGAAGTCACGTTCCGACATAGTTTCCGCTTTTATAATTTAAATGCCCAATTTGGCGCCAAGCCAAGATTTATTTAAATTCAAAGGGACCGATATTCGACAATGGCAACTTAAATGTAAACCCGTAATACGTTTATTGCGTTGTTAATAACTAGCTATACGCACGGCTTCGCCCGGACAGATATAAATTGAATTCCTATATTTCTGTTCTAATATTTTTTTATATTTTTAATATTTATGTTAAATACTTTTCGAGAAAATCCTCAATGCGAACAGACGAACACAAGACCGATCTTAAAAGAAAAACATTTTTATAACATACATTTCATGCTAAACTTGCCGAATATTTTCGGACTTCGTTTAAATCAGAAAATAGTTTTAATATTTTCGCTTTGGATACTCATCATATACCTTTAAAAAGTAAGGCTCAAGAAAATGAAAATCGAGAAATTTCTAACATGATTTGTATTGTCTACTGCTTGTTATGGAGTTCCAGCGCTAACCTACCAGCTTCAACATCAAAGCCTGAAAACCGAATATAGCCAAAATGTATCTCAAGACAATTCTAACAAGTCTAAACACGGATAAAATACTTTCTATACCTATCTCCTTACTCCATGGTCAGATTCAACTAATGGTACCATATTATTATATTATCGTGAAAACTACACACAACTGCCAAGTTTCATGGTTTCAAAAGTGTAAAGTTCAGTCTCTAAGATTCCGTTACATACCTAAATAGTTATACGCAGTTCGATCTAATAAGTACCATGTTAAGAATAGTCCAGAATTTCCAATAATCACTATCAAAAAAAGCTAATATTCTTCTAACCTGAAAAGGTGAGCTGTCAGTATATCATCTTTTATAGCATACGTCGGTTCACGATGAACACCGTGTATCACCCGCTCGCCCGAGAACGTAAATATCGCTTTGGCAGATGACGGCTGTCAGCAAAAACACTCGATTTTACGATTATTACATCGACGTATCGCACGAGCGAAGGTGAACGGTGACGCGAGCGCAGAAAAACGCCGTGTTGCGTTCAACTAGGACGTTCATGTATGAAATACATTCTGTATGGATGAAGAACGTCAGTCTGTTAGGAGATACATGATAGAAGTCTTCTATGATCTTCTTTGAGGTAGTATCCTTGCTATCGCTACATTTGTCGTCTACGTCTGCGCCGGTTCGGATGTGGGAGTTGATGATTTTTGAGAATCCAACGGGAAGGAAACATCTGGTAATTTCTCGTCCAAGTGTCATTCACAGAATTTCTTCTCATTAAAGTGAGGGAGCTGATTGGAATTGTCAGTGTTAAAAAAAAAGTTCTAAATGAAAAACCGTTTCGGAAAAAAGGATTCCATGTTCTTTTTATTTATGTAAATAAATAAAAAATGTCTGAAAGACAGTCACAATAGTTATTTTTATTGAACATCAATAGGTAATTAGCTTTTAATGGTGTCATGCCAACGATGGCGCAGTTGCTTATAAAATTTTAAAACCTATTAAAAATGAAATGTAATTTCCAAGTAAAAAATATCTGAAAAACGGCTGACCTCGCAGACCATCGCTAAAACTTCCCCCTATGATATTTACCGATGTGTCCTTGAGCTTTTTGAATTATAAATATTGTCTATGAGTTTTAGATCCTCTTGAGCTCAAAAATTTAAAAGACGGTTTACCCATCCTTGAAACTTCTTACTACTTTTGATCTCAAGGCTGTTCAAAAATAAAGTAGCAGTAAATTAGTCGGTCGCTCTGAAAAGATTGGTTTCAATGATTTTTTAAGCTCTCCGATCTCAAAAATATAGTTCTCAAATTTAATAAGTTCAAAAAAAAATGCTTTTTGCTTGTAACTTACGGCTTTTATGGAAAATCCATAAGCTAGAAGCATGGCAAATGTCATTCATGTTTAAAACAAACCAATGCCTTGATCGTGACCGAATGCCTAGTTAAAGTTTACCCATAACCCTCTACCGTTTCCGATGGTGGTCAGTGCGATCGAAGACCACCTGCCGAACGGCCACGACGGAAAGGGTACGACCGTTCCTTGTCGACTTGTCGAAACCAACTCATCTTTCGATGGGCTTAAACGAAAAAAAACGCCTTTGTCGCGTGTCTTATATCGAGCTACCGCCGGCGCGGGATCTTCCAATCGGCCTCCGTCGGGTTTAACATAACAATTCGACCGCGAAATTCGTGAACGACGCGTTCAATCCGTCATCGCGGACGGGCGTCGAGAATTATATTGAAGCGTACGCGCAATCGCTCACCTGCACGGCGCTTTCGTTACGGACGGACGGGCTGATCGCGCTGCGAACCGACCTTGTGCGGCCTGTTTTGTTAACAATGTACACACGAGCCGCGACCTTACGGGCCGCGACGCGGGCGTTTTTTTTTTACCGAT
The DNA here is from genome assembly GCA_005406025.1 of Eumeta japonica. NCBI lineage: Eukaryota > Metazoa > Arthropoda > Insecta > Lepidoptera > Psychidae > Eumeta > Eumeta japonica. The sequence continues at coordinate 277,167 of BGZK01000386.1, forward strand.
ACCCGCACACGCTTCGAGTGTAGACGCGTCGAGTGCGATGTTAATGCGCCGGCTGTCCGTAATCGGACGGCTAGATGGAAATTAAAATGTGAGCCGTCACGGGACGCCTGACAGATGTGAAACATCGAGTTTTTGCAAGTAATATGCATTAAAGACAAGATTACGACGGGAAATAAGAACTAAATGTAGCATAATGGAAAAATTAAATATGACGAATTTTTTACAGAAAATTATGACTATTTATTTAATGAACGTTTATTTTCTTTAAATACAAAAATTCAATATTAATTTCAAGTTGTCACAACTTTATTCGTTTTATTTGTAACTTCAGTAATAGTTATATTCGATGTTTCCTCTGACGGTATTACTGTGATAATTGTTTGACACAATAATAATTAATAATAGATTATTTGTAATCAATTATTAATCAAAAATACAATCACATTAATCAAAATGTAGTAATGTGTATTGTGTGGCGACGGGTCGCCACGCGAAAGCGACTGGGCGACTCCCTTTTCACTCGGTTCGATGGCGCTATTGACTACGGTATACATTTTGACAATATATGTGCCACTGTATAGTGTGGCGACCTGTCGACACGGCAAGCGTCGCCACGCCAACAATCCGGTTTACCCTGCGCCTATAGATGTTTCACATCAAAAATTAAATCAATATATCTACACTCAATGCGTCGGATGGGGATTCGTAGTGGAGGAGCAGATTCGAGGGTCGGCGGTGGGTCGCGTGTCGCGCGTCACTGTACGCGTTGTAGGCGAGCATTCAATAACGAATATCCACGAAGAAAAACCTGATGCATTAAAATAGTTCCGGCACGTCTGTTTCGGGTCTGGTATCCTTCAGGTGCCATCCGGGATTCATGGTGAGACAGCGTCAGTGGACCGTCGGAAGCGGTCTGTTGGATAGGAACAAACGGTGAATGGTGTTTGTTCAAATTCAAAGATCTATTTCATAGATCATAAACGACACTTGAAACCGTCACAATTTACATTTGCGACTACTAAGCTACCGCACCTCGTTCAAAGGCAGTTTTGACGTGACAACGTCTTAAATTAGGTTGCGGCTGGGAGTCACTTTGAAAAGTGTAACGCTCGGTAACGTAACGATGAGTCACCGAACGAGAGAGCCCGCCAGAATGCCTTGCGTCTCTCTCCACTCAACTATGATCGGTCTGCCGCGCGCTATGCTAGAGAATTAGTGCATAGCTTGCAAATGTATTGCAAGTTATTGTATGTATATTTGTATATAAATACGTATGTATGTGTAAAGGTAAAAATAAAATTTTGTTAATATGAAATTCAGTGCGAGATTCTTTGTATAAATTAATGTTTTAAATATAATTCTTTGTATAAATAAATGTTTTAAATTGTTACTATTATTTCATCCTTCTTCCTACTATACGAATGAATATTCACATTAAAATGATTTTACCATTCAAAGTCGTTGTCACGTAAAACTTTCCCCATTATACCGACTTTACAGGCAACCAAATTTTTTTCTCAAGAAGAACGAGCAAGAAACTTGAAAGTAGCTCTTTTCAACTTCAAATGCATTAAACAATCAAACATACTAAAATTTATAATATAAAGAAACAATCTTGCTAGAAGTCGAGCTGGTTATATTCCATGAATATTTGTTCTCTAAATATTCACAAAATTGTGTAATACCCTTTTTTAACAAGCAATTGCTTAGTAATGATTTTAAATTTGTTTAAGGGTACATTTTATATATATTTTAGGGACCTTATTGAACATGCGTACACAGAGCTCCCTAAATGACTTGGTAACGTTATGCAGTCGACTCATATGCAAACACAGTTTAATTTTATGTCTTGTATCGAATATATGTTTATATCACTATTTTTCTTTCAAATTTCTGTATTCTTTTTTACATGTATTAAATTTTCGTACATAAACTGAGATGCCAGATTCGAGATTCCAATTTCCTTAAACCGCAGTTCAGATCCAAAAACCCGGCCTCTATTTTGTTAAATAAGGAAATAGTCTAGCCTGTCAGGGCTTCCATAACCAGTTTTTGCAAAAACGAAAAAATCTTTACTCCACCACTAAGATGAAAGAGAAAATAGCAAGAACAAAGTGCCAAATAAAAGCTACAATGTTGAATCGGTTCCAGCTCAGCATAACACCACGACCCAAGCTACAAGACTAGTGTCAAAATGGACCGGGTTAGGCCTGAAGCGGTTTTTTTTATATTTAAAATAGTAATAAAACAGTAGCAAAACATCATTTTAATATTACAACACGAAACAAAATTAAGATTATACAAAAAGGAAAGCGATCAAATAACATCATATAAAAAAATAAATATAGTTTAAAAAAACTAAAAAACACGCTTTTATAGTGGAATAAACTAAAAAGGAGAAAATAATTTGAATATATAAATCAATTAATGAACCAACAATAAATATTATTATTGTGAAAAAAGTGTGGGGCGCTTTTCAAGAACGGACAAACATGTAGCACCCACGCTTTTTCACAATAATATCTATTGTTAGTTCATTAATTTTCTAAATTATTTTAGTTATTCATAAACTTTTTAAACTATATTACTCACTGGCGTTCGATAATAAAATTTGAGGTGTCAAATTTCAAAATGAGACTGAAGCAGGTGGTATAGAGAATCTCCAACAGAGGGACAGTAGTCAGATTTGTTTTGAACTAAAGAAAATTTGCAGTGATAAATTCTATTAAAACAATTCAGACTTTAACGGTTTTATTTGAAATTGAATTTAATATTCATTCAAATTGAATTTAATATTAATTCAATTAGAATGTTTTTGATTGAATGATTTTATTCTAAATTTATTTCTTAATTATCATGTATGTCCAGCATCTTATTTATTATAGCCTTTTGATTGTCGGAAATACTTAAGTATTTATTATTTTACCACATTTAGGGAGGATTTATAGAAGGACAAGTTTGGAGTCAGCAGCCGCCAAAAGAGAGTTACAAACATACATACATACATACAAACATACAGGTGAATTTAATAAAAGCGTGTTAAAAAAAAGAAATAAATAAATACTAATATAAAACACTCATCGATCGAAGTTGTATAATCAACAACAATATTAAATGAACAAGGACAGTTCCGGTGATACAACAACCGCTCGAGAATACAACCAAATGTTACGGTCGTCCGTATTTTTATGAACCTTAATGTGTAAAAGATTGTACTAATGGTACAACCCAATTGTGAGACAACGACTCTAAGAGACAACTAGACTAATGGGTCGGCGTGATGATAATATTACGGGTACTTAACGATATTCAATGTACAACTTGCAATTTAAAAGTATGCCTAAACATATGTATAAAGGGATGTGTTTACATTTGAACGATGCAATAAACCTGAAATGTTATAAAACGTCACGGGATGTGTAGTAAGGATACAGCGTTACGGATTTTACAGACTTGCGGTTCAATTACGCTAACTCGATATCATATCGATTCGGTTTTGAGTCCGCTTCTAATGTGCCTTTCGTATCACGCGCTGCAGTTAAAGCGAAACGGTAAAAACGTCATTCCACAGATTTGAGAACACGTTGTTTATTTATTGTTTAAGGTTCGTCGACGACGGCCACAAGCGAAAACATGACACGAAATACAAAAAAGTGGTCTAATTACCCCCATTACTTCAAGAACGTCGTGAACGACTGTTTTCTGTTGAACATGAGAAATACGTGAATTATACAAAAACTTACCGATTCTTATAATTGTCGTTAAAATTGTGTTTAAGAACAAAAATAAAACAATCAAGACCAAAATATATTTGACTTAAATTATAAAACGATAAAACTTTTGCTAACAAAAATTAATGCGTTTAAAAATTATCAATATTAAGTAAACGTCATCGATGTGATGTCGATGGCAATTCGTTTTTCCATCGAGTGCACATATAGTTGATTTATTTATAACTTCTTGTGTTTAACACAATGTGACGGCTGGTGATGAGTTCGTTTAGATGTAGTGTCAGTCCAAACCGTCAAAAAGTGTGTCAAATGAATAGTGTATTTTCATAATCGCCTACGCTAAGTAGTAGTGTGTTGATATTTATTTTTTTTTTATATTATAATATCATTTTGCAATATTATTCAGAAGAAAATTTTAATATGAAAATATTTACTCTCCATAAATCCATGGTGGATGGACAGTCATCCTGAGAGACCTTAAAACATGACATACTACGAGACCTTAAAAATGGTATGGTATCTGATACATCACCGGCTGCAATAAAATTCCAAATCGCGATCATTAAACCGCTTAACCAACGTGGCGATTACGGCACGTTCCCATTTAATGAAATATACTACAAATGGAATATTCCTGTAGGAATACATAAGCCGATACGGGATCGACCAAATCCAAATTTCATATGTACAAGAAATTTAATTACACTACGGACCCGATCACGCCGAATTCGATTCGCGCTCGGCCGTCTCCTCGCGGACTGGGGACTTCGACGGCCGGTTAGAATTAAACAACATCGCTTCCCCGTCATCGGACCCGCATACGATGCGCAGGAAACGGTTTTCCTCGTCAGATGGGCCGTGCACGAGGCCGCCCCGAGGCCGCCGCCGGGCCGTGACACTGTCGCGGCAAGTGTACGGCCGTCTTTATGTAACGTCGAGGACGGCTACGGCGATAACCGGCGAGGCGTTTTACCTGTTAAATAAGAATTAACCGAGTTATTTACTCAGTTAGTTAACCGATCTTAATTACTTTTGGGAGAATCGTCGTGACAGAACTCACGAACATGTGTATGCCGGAAACAATAGTCAGTGTTTAAAATGCGATTCTAAATTAAAACTATCTAGGCCCAGATAGATTCTATATCCTAAAGCAAATTAAGGTGAGCAAGGCGGGCAAGCTGATTAAAATGTTGTTGTTGTTTGTTTCGAATGTTTGTATATGACCAATATAATATAATGACTATAATTTAAAATGATTTCAAATAAACTCAAATATTTTATATGTATTTATAATTGATTTAAATAACTGAAACGCAATAGTTAAGTGCAATAAAGGTAATAAAAAAGATATTCTGGTGAAAATAAAAACTGAAACCCTTAAATGTTGATTCGGGACGCACGACAGAACTGTAGCTTCTAACCTTTTTTTTTATTATTATTATAATGAAATCAATTGCGCTATTTTATATAAAATAATAATTAATAGTATCGTACAATTGTCCACGAACAAGCATTTTTCGTAGAAAGCACAACGTAATCAGAACGTAAGACTGATGATGTATAGTTTACTGTTCGAGCGTGATATACGTGACACTATGCATTATTATGAGATACGGCACGTGACGCTGCGCATAGTGTGGCGCGCCAGTTTGACTCGGTGCCGTGACGCTCGAGGTCTACACTTTTTCCTCGTTCAGTTGTCACTCGAAGAATCCTTTAAAAAATTTTTTTGAAGCATTATCGAAATGCAATACATACGGTACATATTTTTGAGTACTGTGGTTTATATAAAATATACAAAATTGAACATACTAATTGAACATAATGAACATACTTAGAATTACACTATTTGACTGCCAGAAATGACGTGCCTCTATTATGACTCACACGTTGTATCATTCAGTGCTTACTGGAGAAGTCAAAGAAGCCTTCATCAAAAACCGACAAATCACTTTCAAAAAAATTTAACTTTTTTAAAAAGTCATAAATAGCGATATGTCGATACCGGAAACACTTTTATACGAGCTTACAAAAAATGTTTTGTTTAGCTATTTATTTTGTTCTTTATCACTTTTGTTTAAGTATTGTTTAAGTAAGATGGAAAAAATTCGTGTCTCTCTGTCTTTCCGTCTGTCATAGTCTGTATCCTCAGAAGCTAACGTACGAAAGTAGTTTCAATTCTTCACACATGCGTGACTCAATAACGAAGTCACAGCGTAAATAAAGGAATTATGTCTTTGGAGGACAATTTTATGATTAAAAAAAAACAACCTACGTAATATTTAATGAACGGGTGTGTCGTGAAAAATATAAAAGACAATAAAAAAATTTACGAAAATCCACGACACCATTCCGTCCTTAAACTTGTGATGGTCATTATTCCAATGGTCACTATGGTAACTCACTTATACAAAGAAGTTGGCTTCAAATTCAAGCCTATATAAGACAAATCTGTCCTATTTCCTTGTTAAACTTCTTTTTTTTTTTTATTTAGTTTACTACAATTCAAAAGCATAGTAGAAACGCAACGATTTATTTTTAGTTACCTCAAACGTTTTTCAATCAGATCGAAAAGAAAACGTAACAGGAAATGAGAAAATTCGAAGTACAGAACTCTCACGTGCAACTCCGAGTCGCACTTGGCTGGTTTGTTTTTTTTTTGTTTGGTGTCGTAACGGACGTACGACGTCGTGGGTGATGTAAATCGATACAGTGTCTCGTGACAATCTACCACACTCGTTCTTTACTCCGTCGTTTCCCACTATTGTGACTCGTTAATGACCGGAAAAGTGACAACAAGTGTCGTCTGTGATACGCCGAGTCTATGGATACTATGCAACCAGAGGATCGATTTAACGTGCGACTCCTTGTTCGTGAGCTGAAAAGAATGTTTTATGGTCGCCATGTCGGATGGACGAGTCAAAAAGGAAAAAATGTTATTACAAATGATTCGGGCATAAATACAAGCATATAGACCACAGGCCCATGGGAAAAATTGCGCTGTGAAACGGCCCATCGTGGACTACGTTTAGAAGGCTGCTACCACATCAGAAAATAACTATCAGCCGTATGCCGTCACTTGAATGACATAGGTGAGTGTAATAGGAAATTGAATTTTGCAAATACAAATGAGTAAACTACGACTAGTTATTTTTGTACAGCTTTCTTCTGGTTAATAGATCGTTAGAAAAACATAATGAAAAACCTAGTACCGTACAAGGTGTCGTGGAGAAGACATTTTTTAGGATTCCGTACCGGAAAAAAAACCCTTATATGATCACTTAGTTGTGCGTATGTCTGTATAAGTGTCTGTCGAGACCCTTTTTCTCAGGAACTCGTGAAAAATTCAGATTAATAACAAACTCTAAGGTCTGCAATCCCTTGGATCTGGGAAATAAATCAAAGTTTCAAGTCAACGCAATCAAAAAATACGACCAAAACGCATATTTCGATACTCGCAAGGGAATCAAAATTTATAGGGTTACTTTTCATCGTCTTAAAATCACGAAATTTGGCAAAAAGAAAGGTCTCACATCACAATTCAAGGAAAATATCTGAAAATCTATATTTTGTAGTTATACTTGCAATCGCAGTATAGACTGTAATGTAGACCAATATACACCTAAGAGATTTTTTTTTAATTACCGACTATGAAAACTTAGATTATCAAAAATTGGGATATCTTAAAAAAAAACAGTTTTTTTTTTATTAAACCATTATTATTAATCACATAATTACAATAGGATTGTCGACGCTCTCTATACCCTTAGTGCCCACTGTAACATCGCTCCTTCTCTAAGCAAAGCAAACAATAAGCATGGCCGACGAAATAAAATGAAATTAACGACTTTTAAATTTATAGTCATATGAAGTCATACAGATAAACATACAAAAAATTAACTATTTTTTTGTGGCAAAGAGTTTTATCAGTTTCCTAATTTTCATCATAATCGGGTAAGTCATTGTCGCATTATAAGAAGGCATGCAGACAAACAGACAAAAAGGGAGAGAAATAGTATATTATGTATTACAAAATGGTGTGCCCTATTAGAACACAAATTTTCATTAAAATCAATTTATTTATTTTTGGGCAATAAAGAAACATACAAACGAGCAGACAAAAAGTAGACTTTGTCCTTTCCCAGGTATCAAACTATATCCGTGGCCAAATTTCATTGAAATCGGTACAGTGATTTAAACGTAATAACGTAACAGACAGACAGATACACTTTCACATTTGCAATATTAACATAGATAGTGATGTGTATTGTTTTGTATCGCGTCAAGTTCTTAATCAGCCTACTGCTGAACTATATCGCCCTCTCACAATCTTTTCATTTCGGATTGAAGATCTTAAGCCCTCCGTGCAGGCCCAATTCGGGTCGCGAGCGACCTCTATCGCCAATGCGAGGACAACGTCCGCGGCTGACCTCTTAATACGTTCTACAAGGCATAGAGTGAGCGGCCACCATATTTATGTGTGAATATTGAAAAATATTAAAAAAATTAGTTAAACCAAATGTGCATGCCTTAAGCGCTCATGCCATACGTATTTTATTTAAATTAGAGGTTTACGATAACATATAAGCTTTTCACCAAAAATCCTCTTTTTTAATTTTTTTGGTTTTCAAATAGTTTTATAGTAAACATGAATCGAAAAAAGGATAGGTAATTTTCATATTTATTAGACATCATAATGCAAAATAAACAACTTCACGCTCAATCTCAACCTCTATTTTAGATATTTAAGCGAAATGGCGGATCAGAACATGAATACCTGCCAGTTTAAAAAATTCAATTACAGCTAGTCGGTATTATATCAAGCTGTGATTTTCTATACAGTTCTTCCCAATCGATTAGTGATGAGATTGAAAAAAAAAATTAAGTTTAAATGTTAAATAGGTTTTAACTCATCGTGGTCCCAGTGTCGACGGGATTTTCAGGCGACAGTAGAAACATACCTACGCTCACGCTTAAGGCATGCAAAAAGAGCTATCGGCAAATAGGTACATATTGCAGCTATAACATAGTAAATACAACACCAATTTAGTGTTATCGTCGAGCATTTTACTCCAAGCATTTTTACTGTTACAAAATTTTCACCATCGTAATGTTATAAATATACTAAGTTAAACTTAACCCAACAAAACGGATTTGCCCGTCAGATGGCGCGCGACAGTTATCCCTAACGCCCGATCGTCAATTCGATTCCGGCAACGTGCGACAGACGGCGCGGCGGACGCGGGACACGGCCGCACGTCCGTCCGTCGTGTTACGTGACGGATAAGGATGAATTCACACTGCGCCATACTATGCTTCAATATGTTATAGTATAGTATATTATACTCCGAGCTGAGTCGTAAGCTATATTATTTCAGTAAGGCGCTCATACTTAGCTTTAAATTGCGGCTGAATTTAGAGATTCGATATAATAGAATTCACACTAGATAATCATGCTATTTGAGGATTATACTGTGTTTGAGGCAGCTCTTATAATATTAAAACAAAAAAAAAAAAAAAATTGGTTGCCTGTAAAGTCGGTATACGGGCGAAAGTTTTACGTGACAACGACTTTGAGTGGTAAAATCATTTTAATGTGAATATTCATTCGTATAGTAGGAAGAAGGATAAAATAATAGTAACAATTTAAAACATTTATTTATACAAAGAATTATATTTAAAATATTAATTTATACAAAGAATCGCACTGAATTTCATATTAACAAAATTTTATTTTTACCTTTACATACATACGTATTTATATACAAATATACATACAATAACTTGCAATACATTTGCGTACAATGAAACAGCGTTTACTACAACTTAACTTGTTCCTATCTGAGTGGAAGGGACGCGTGCCTTTCACTTTTTATGTCTGTCTCTCTCGCTCTTAGGCGGGCTAACCATGCCCGAGTGGAAGGGACGCGTACCTCTCACTCGCTCTCATTGTGAGCGCATAACGTGAGCGGAGCGTAACGCAGTTTCTTGAAGTGTCACCCGGCAAACCAATTTATAAGACGTTGTCACGTCAAAACCAAAGATACAGGATATTGAATCAGGAAAATTTATTTAAAATGTCCCTCTTCCATTTATAGCACCATAGATGAATATGTATAGTACAGTGAATGCTATATATGTATATATATATACCATTCGTTGTGCTTATATACAGCCTACCCTTTTTATACGTATACCTTGCAATGGTTTACGATAATAACAACTTATTATGTATCGTATTATAATATATAGTAAAACATACCACTATAGTATAGAGTGGTTTGTAAACACCCTTAGATGATAGCTTGTCGATTTGAATCGCACAGCGCACCCAACGGTCGTTTAGGGTAACTCATACACTTTATATGAAATAAAGCAACCGTAAATGGGATAGTAACAGTTAAAAACCCGCAGTCTATAACCCTCTGCTAAACCGATTTCGATCCATAGAGTTTTACACATCGATTAAAAGCATTATTGCGCCTTTAGGGAGTCTAACCGTGATTGCGCACGCTCTATATTTCATGGCCGCCATAAAATTTGGCATTTTGTAGCCAGACAAACATGCGAACCACCACAGAGTAAATGGTCACCACTGCCCATGGACGTTCGCAACCTCAGAGGAGTTATCGGCCCATTGCCTGCCTTTCAGGTACGAATAGGATATCCGATGGAGCGAGGGTAGGCTGATGGAGGAGGGTAGTGGGCCACCTGAAATCTCACTCTCTAGACGACATGCAACAGGAGAAGTTGCCACTTCACGCCTGTATTCCGTGAGAGGTTGGTGTGTCACAGCTCGAAGCGCCCCGGTTTTGTTGAAGTCAAGTTGGCCACAACCTGGCTCTGCCACATCAAATGATATACATGTTTCGACACCTTTTTTCCTAAAGATATTTATAATTTAAATTAATCGTATAATATTTATTGTGTTCATACTAAGACCCAGACATCATTTCGATATTTATAGCAGTTTCATAAAATTTCAAATCTTGTCATGGGGTAGGTTCAAATTTTTCTATTGATTGCTTGTACAAAGGAGGTCAAATATGAGTATATTGAATGTTTATTAGAGTTATAAATCTACCACGAACACTGGACATAATAAAAATGAAATGGAACCCCAAAATGATTTAAATAAAATAATTGGTTTATTAGAAAATCGGTTTATAGTTTGCAAAAATGTTTGAAAACAATATTTCTACATCAATATTTTGAACTATTTGTAGTGAATTTATCATCGTCACTAGATTACAGTTTAACAAACAACATATATTTCGACAGAAACATTTTTTTTTTTGCAATAAAATATTATTTTTGACAATGAGATCGGAAATACGCTAACACCCTCAAAATCGTTTCTCGCCTGTTATCACTTTAATTGAGTGTGACTCCGTGCTAGAGTACCCTCTAACGCGCTCTTTAAAATAATTCGTAATATTAAGTTTGACAAATACGATAAATACAAATAATTGTATCACTACCTATTAATATTGAAATCATAATTTTGTCTGATTCCTGAGTTATGGAAAGATAACATAAAATACTTCTGCATTAGCCGTCAATACTAGTATTAATATTCATGACCTAGGAATTGTAATATTCCTATCGTTACCATAGATTAGGTCTATTATATACTTGTATTGATTATGAAGGTAACCTAATACGTATTACATGTAAAAAATATTAATCTCCAAACAAATAGATTACATCATAATGTTTCAAATGATCGATTTTAAGGTAACAAGTCTTGGTAATGTTTATCAATATCTGGTCTAGACTTAGAATCGAACACGAATCACTGATTTGCTAGACGAAAGCGCTAGACGATATGCCTAAATCGCGTTACTGTACCTACAATATTAATCTCACAACGTACTGACTGCTTTCTTAAAAAGTCGTAAGTAATTTTTAAAGGAAGCAAACATTCCAGTTTTTCAATCTTCAAGTTCTTAAAAATAAGTCCACTGAGTAATACTAAAAAAAAATTTTTAATTGTGAATTGTGGGTCAGATGTTTTTATCTTGCGTCTTCGGACTACAGCTGGCGACAATATAAGGCGTAGGCAAAAACTTTGTAAATAAAAATGTCAATTTCATTTTTACAGGCAATCGGCGAGAACTTGGATGAAATTCAAAAAATCTCCAATCTCGTGACAACCTCACGAATCTTCACACTCCACTTGCGCGCGCGCACAAAACTATCGATCGGCCGTCGCTCTCGCACTCCTCGCGCGGACGGTACGGCCGTCCCGGTCGCGCGTAACTGTGGCGCATACAGTTAAGTGCCCATGCGCAGACAATACGATCGCGTCATGCATTCGCCGGATGATCGATGGATCGAATCGCGCCACTATACCATTACACTAAACGATTATTCTTTACTTTCCATAACGTTCTATATACATCACCTTATGCATATTTATATATAAATTTATATACAGGTACTTCTTTTTTTTTATACTACTAAGCGCTAAAATTGGAATTCCAAAACTGTCTTTTTCTCTGACGACCTAAACATCTTTAGACGCACTAAAACTATTGACCATTGCGAAGTTCTACAAAGAGCTTTAGAATGTACCGTGCTCTCGGTGCGATACAAATGATATATTACTATATTAATAAATGTGTACGGAGACATTATCTTATAAACGATATTGCAATAAATGAGCTGCCAAAAATCAGAGACCAGGGGTGATAAATGTATACCATCGAGTTTCAATATCCACATCGATTCCATCTGCGAGAAGCCACTATTAATGCTGGGCTTCCTTATACGCGATTGCAAGGATTTTAAAAATCCTCGAGTCAGGATATCACTGTACAGGACTTTGGTTGGAAGTATAATAGAGTACTGCAGGCCGGTCTGGAATCCTTATCATGATCTGTAAAAAAAAAGATAGAAAAATGCACAAAGCCGGTATATTCTTAGTATAATTATTTTTCAACATAAAAAGCGCTTAGATATGAAGCCCGTCTTAGAAATTTAACGCGCAAACTTTGTCTGGCCGAAAAGTATAGGGTACTTTACTGATATTTTGAATATTGCGTTTGCTGATTAATCATGTAAGCCGATTACCCATCATGATTAAAAGTGAAATAAGATTTAAAATCGGTCACTGGAACAATGTATCAAAAATTACATGCTATCTCTTTCTTGCAAAGCGTACTTCTACATGACGCTAGTGAACAATGTCGTCACTGGACACTAGTGCCTCCTACGTCCAACTAGCAATTTAAAAAGTCATTATTCAGGCATTTTTATAGTTATAGAAAAAAAAACGCTTTCACTACGCTCTTACTCAAATAAAAAAGCTTTAAATACAGTAATAATAAAAAAAATAAAATATCCTATTAAGGCGAAAGGTATTTTAGACGTTCTCGATTTGCTTTCTGATGTTAAATTGTCAGTTCCGCGTCGACTGCCTAGGCCAGAAAATCTAGAACTATTTTCCTTTGGATACTCCAGAACAGATATAAATTCACAAAATGGCGTCACTTTATAATAATTCACTAATAAAGCGCTGCAAATTGACAGATATTGCCCAACAAAATTAATTTTCATTTAAGAAACAAAATATAGTGTTCAATGTTAAAATAGCCCGATAAGTATTATTTTTAATTTCCAATTTTTACGTTTTACGTTTTCCTGTTATGTTCTAGTCTTATACAAAATCATAGTTAAGTTGTTGTCGTCTGCGATTGCTGCGGTCGCCTACAATCGAGTCGTCAATTATTTTTGTGTTGAAACTTGGCATCGGATGTAGTGCTGTGCGTCTGATTGGTGATCAGACGAAATAAAATAAAATAAAAATGTTATAATAAATACTTATTAAAAAATATTTACTAAGAAATCCTCCATTTCATGTTTGAATATGAGTCGCCGATTAATTAACTAACATCATACACATACTTACTTTCCGTTTGACGTAAAGAAGATATAAAACAGGACGTACGCAGGGACTATTATAGAGGATTCAAATATGGCGAATAACAATTTTTTTTAAATGTAGGTTAGGTACATAAAAATTATAATTTTTCATATATAATATAAATATCAATTAAAATTCTTGAGACTAAAAGAAATACAGATAGATAAAAATATGGTAATATAATAACATAGATAGATAAGAATTATTCTGATATTTATATACACTTTTATGTATTTTTATGTAATATGTATTTTATGTAATATGTATTTTTATATAAAATATTATCTAGACAACCTAATCCCATGCATCATGCGACTTATCAAAGTAATGGGTTTGCGATGAGTTCTATACTCTCCAGATTGTCCAGAAATAGACCACTACCCCGTCACCTACGAAACTACTAAGTCCTAAAATTCCGAAAAAGTATCGAATGTAGGCCTCAGTAACACAGTCAACAAGAAACCTAAACGAGCATCTTCATGATTTCAATTTCCAAGGGAAACGCGAAGTAGCCATAAAGAGAAATACCTCTATAAAATTTATTAGTAAATTTCACCAAGAACTAATGCAATGATATACAACACGGAACCTTCTCCTATTGAATCCGATTCGCGCTTTTTCGCAATCAAACCGCGAGCCGCTATAAACGATTGTGTTACGGTGAAAGTAAAAGTGTAACACGAAATTGTATCGTAAAAAAAGTGTAATTCTCTTGTAAATTATCGACGAATAAGCGCGAATCGATCCGCACGTCGTTGGTTCAGTACGGATTCGTATATGCTAATTCTATCTCACCTCACATTCTGTTTTATTCTCGCGTAAACTAAATCCTATAGATGTATATGTTTGTCTCTTTGCAGTGACACTTTTTCTTTTCATCGAGTTTCCAATCACTACTAAAGAAATATTCGTTCCCTTCAAAAATAACAAACGTTATAAATACTAATGTTTTTCCCAGTCTACGAACACTTTTTTGCTTTATAAGTACGAAATTAATATAATACAAGCGATTTACGTATAAAATTGCTCGACTTTAACATGTCAAGAGAAGAGAACAACTCAAACATTTCGCTTTATGAGGTGTGCGGTAAGTATAATATTTTTTATGGTTCCGCAGTCAACGCTTATTGTTTCGCCATGTCAGTTAGTCCGTCTGTACGTTTTGCGGTGATTTAGCTGAAGGAGTCTTAGTAGTAAGAAACTGTGATTTGGTACAAGTACCTATACATATTAATTACACCGACAAAATGAAAACTCGTCTTTTTTACAGTACCTCCCCGAACGTAGAGTGGCGATAATTTTTTTTCGTCTATCCGGTTTTGTGGATATTTGTAAATACTTGGATAGTTCATACAAAAACATTGCGGGTCCAAGAAAAAAAAAATCCGATTTAGAGATCCGTTTGAAAAATATTAGGCTTTGAATTGCTAATTTTAGTTAAAGTCAAGCGTCCCTCCGTTTGTCAGTTTGTCATATCGAGAATGGTTATTCTCGATAAGGCATATAAAACGAAGTGATAAGGAAATCCGTCACAGCTAAGTAGGCTTTAAAAGTTAACGAGCAATACTAGACCAACTAATAAAATGTGGTACAGATTTCATTGAACAATTTTTAAATGACGTTGTTGGTTGTGTAAAATATGTAAAATAGGTAGATAATAAAAAATTATGAAAATACGAAATCACAATATCCTTTACACATAACGTGCCACGTGGACCCGTTTTTAGACGTCATCAACCGCTAAACCGTGAACTCTATTCATAGGTTCATAGTATCAAACTAAAAACCCCCTTCTGAATCTGTAAATTGTAACGGGCAACTACGGAACCCAATACTGCGCGTGGCCCGACACGCTTTTGGTGAATTTTTTTTTAGAGAACTGTTTAATACTTGTATCAGGCTTTGATCACTCAACTGCCTGATACTGAACGAGTGTTTAGTAGATAAGTGGAACGTCCTTTTATTTTATTTTTTTTAATGTACATCATACGTTAAGTCGCTTTATTTCAATATTAATTAATGAGGAAGGAACTAATGTAATTTAAAGTTGAAAAAACCGGACAAGTGCGAATAGGATTCGCGCCCTGAGGGTTCCGCACAAACTTAATTATGTATGTAGATATTTCACACACAAAAATCTCGCTGATTTTCGTTTGTTTTCGATACCGATATTAGTAAAGTATAGGTCTCTGGGAAACCGAAACTTGTTAAAATTTTCTTAAAAATATCGGAACTTTTAAAAATCTTAAAGTTTCGTAACGCGAAGTTAAAAAATGTTCTCCCGTGTATTTATTGGTCTACCATACGATTTGTACCGCCACTGTAAGTGTAAGTTTACAATCATAGAATAAATATTTTTCCACGTGATGTGTAAGCACAGATTAACGACTTTCAGATATTTTTCTTTACTAGTGTCGTAAGACAGTTAGTTCTTCTTGTCAAATTTCATGATTATAAGTCAATGGGAAGTAACCTAAAGGCTTTGATTTACTTCGAGTTTCAAAATATTAGGTACACATAACCGTATTATAGCCGTACCTTTTTTGTCTAAGAAATTTGATTTTCTTAAAGCTTTTCGCAGGTACAAATATTCGACTTTAATTTCAACTCGATACCCCGATACGTTCCTGAAAATAGCGTTTTGATAGACGGCGGACGTCGAAGTGCTCCCATAAGGGTTCTTTTTTTCCTTTACAGATTCACAACCCGAAAAACACGTTTTTAAATAATACAACCAAAATGTAAGTGAAGTCCATTTAGTAGGTAAATAGAAAATAAAAAAAAATCTTGAAATGTCCTATTATTAATAGATAAAACTTTTACAAAACTATAGCACAAGCAATACGCTCTGAAAAAGAAAAAATGGCCCCAGCGCATAAACGGACTGACAACGAGCTCTCGCTGTGACAGCTCTTCGACCTTTAAAGTACGGGACTCTAAGAATCGTCCAAGTGCGAGTCGTATTCGCGTCAATGATGGACCCGTGCGCAAATTTTAATCATTACTCGAAACAACTTTAAAAGGATTTTGAAAGGTTTTTCAAAACCCCTATCCCATAGCAAAGAGCTCCCAAAATTAATGTAATTTATTCCTCTGTTACCTAATAATGTTACATATAATGAAGGTGACTCTATGTACTGGCATCGCTTTTAGACCTTCCAATTGTATGTTAATATACAGCGATATCGGAAATAGATTTGAAACAGGGACCGGAATTGAGCCAAAAGCTTTACAGAAACCGGATCGTGATCTGGTATCGAGCTCAGAATTAAAGTCGAGTCCGGGAAAAAGATTAGTATAGGAAGCGAATAAAAGATGAAACAAAGTATTCTACGAAGACGCGGGCAGACTGATTTAATGACGTAACCCGCAATACAATGCAGACGCGCTATGATATTTCCATGCGGTACAAACTTTATGTGCCTATGGAAAAAATAGTAATTCTGCACATACCGCAAATTTTGTAATACTTGCGCATTTTCTAGAATTCTGCATTCGTTCGTTGATGAAATATTATTTTTTTTTTATTTTTTTTTTTTTGCCTCGAAAATAATGTCTATCGAAAATCATTGTATGTCTATGGTAAGAGTTTTTTTTTTTAATTAGGGTTATACCGATAGGTCTGAATTTTAATACTAATTTTAGATTAAAATTTGCTTCATATATAAAAGCTATATCTGATATAAAAGATATCAAATTATTGAAGGTGTGCTTCAAACTCTCATTTACAACAAATAATTGATAACTATCAAAGTTAAAAGCTAAACACTTCGAAATAGGTTGTTTCAACTTCACAACTCACAGTTAACCGGTAAACTTTGAGTTGATGTTGGTTGATGCGCGGGCCCGTCTGCAAATGCTAAGTCAACTCTCCTATCTGCCATTTTAGTATATATGACATTGATGGTATATGTTTATTTTAATTTGATTATTTTCTTAATAATTTATAATAATTACAATAATCGGGATTTTATCTCTGAAAATCTATGAAATTAAGAATCACATATTACGCGTTTATCGTGACTGACAGCTAACTGTCATTTGGAATTTAACTATACGTAATGATTTTTTTGAAGCGTCAGTATTTGACAGTTTTGCCAAATGTTAAAGTGAATGTTATGTTTAAAAGTTAAAATGCATAGTTAAATACCGATGATTTTGAAACATTCCGCTGTTATTCGCCCACGATGGTCGATTGCTGTCCGGCGGTTGTCGATGACGACCTTCGACCCCGACGCGGTAACTACATCCGTGAATAGACGGCTCAAGGGCCTCTATGAGACACGGAATTGGTGGTTCAACTTTACTTAAAATCTCGCTAAAAATCGTTCCTGGTCGAGTGCGAAATCTATCACGCTCCGGTTCTAAGACGGCGCCCCGATATAATATCGACCTCCTATAGATAGTTTCGATTGAACAGTTCTCGTCGAAATCACTAGTACAGTTATGGCTCGAGGTTACCGATGACCGACGCCCATGAACGAGCGCCTGCTTGATTATGAAACCCGAGGCATCAGTGGCTTTCCTCCTTCGTTAGGAGTAGAGGAAAATACTACTATAATGGCATATGGGCGACAACGCTAATGGCGACTTTCCGTTTGAGATAACACCCCTATGAGTTGCATCAAAGACGCGCCGCTGTCACGTCCATAAATTATAAAAACATGTTATTCAAAATTTATGCTTAATAATTACCCATTATTTTCCATATATTTGTTTACGGCTTTTTTATTTAAAAATCCCACAAATAAAATACGCCGCTGCTCTTCCGTGAAGGTACGGGGTTGGAATTTAGTCAAGGGAAAATCGACCGAGGAGTTTTTGTCAAACCAAATTAAATACCGCTCGCTCCGTGGCTCGGAGAGCGAGTTATTAAGCCGTCTGCGTCGGACGTCGTCATCGCACTTCTTTATACTATTCTCGTGGGATAAACGAGAATATTATCCCACTTGGGATAAAAAGTAGTCATCACCGCTTTGTTAGCCTCTTCGACAGAAATAGGATATTTTAGGGACGAAGGGGGAATGTGTTGGTGTAGGACAGAGTGAGCCACCGGAACTCGCACTCACTGCCGCTAGCAGCAGAACATTTCACATCCGTATTCTATGAGAGTGTGATATCTGACTAGTCGATACATTGAAATACTACTTAGTATATTTAATTCCCTATATACCATTTTATACTCGAGAATAGCGAAACACGTCTAAAGGGACAAATATATATATATATTTTTTTGTTATTAAAACAATACATTATTATTTTTAAATATAAAACTCTCTTACTTTTATACTCTTAAAGAAAGAATCGGTTAGCAGAAAATAAATGGTTTTAATTAATTCTAATGTATGTATCTTAGGGTATTTCCTAAAAAGACGTGAAGGTGATGATGCTAAAATACCATCAGTAGTCCAACTATATTAACTAGTCTCTTTTATCGACAACAACAACACAGTGATCTAGGCATTAAGAAATAATTTCAATTCTGTTACAATTTTTTCCTATTCCATTTTACGAATTTTCAAGATTATAGCCCAACTCGTATAATTTTAGCTTGTATACGCATATAGCTTTTGTACATAACATTTCATATTTTTGTATTGTGAGTTTTTTTTTAAAGTTTCCAATTTTAACAATGTTTCTTATTTTTCGTTTACATATGTAAAATGAGATGGACACAATGAGAGAAATATGAGGAATTCACGTCCACAGATGTTTGCCAATCTGTGCCTGTTTTTAGTGTGTGCTAAATGTATTGCGTCATTTCAATTTAACTTGTGAATTACTTAGAATCATTTGAAACACACAAATCACGTGTTTCACTTAACGATGTTACGTAATTGTTGCCTAGAAACATAAGGCATCTATAGACAAACAATTAATTTTAAACAATGCATTTTTTTTTTTTTTTTTTCTAGTAACTAACTGCTTAAAACCACCGAAAAGTTATATTTTTTTGTTTTTAAACGTATGCTTTTTCCGTTTTCGCGTAATTCATTTAAAATCTAGCTACACGTAAAAGAATTAATTACGCAAATTTTCTAAATACTAGATATTAAAAAAAAATAATTCAAGACAGGAATTTTACCATAATTTGAGAATATTTAATCATTTTGATAAAATGCACGTTTTCCAAAAAAAAAATAAACACGTGCTATTTAAATCGTCATTGGCTTTCAGTGCTAATAATTTTATTTATACTAAAAATTAAGGATTCCTTTAAGTGGAATGACATTCATATCGAATAAGCCTTTAAATTTTTGCAAATCCCTTTCAAACTTCATCCTGAACACCAAGAACAAATCACGTGGCTATGTTACTTCTCGTAACACAGAGGAACCCTACTCGTTTCGCCTATACGAACACGCTTGGCCGTTTTATTTTATTGGTCGCTCCTACTGTTACCACAATAATTGAATTATCGCAAGCGAACTACACAGCGCACGCGGCGCGCGCCTTGAACTAGCTAAGCATGGAATAATGTACCGTAATTAGAGCGTTGCAGTACTAGTGGTGCATGTTGCGGTCGAACATAAAACTGGGATATATTAAAAAAACATTGAATGCACTGTCATTACATTTTTCGTTTCGGGGATTTCATAAAGCTTATGGATACTAAAAGTCGATGTATGTTAGTTATAACAGTTTTGTATAGAGCAGTAAAGTTAAACAGACGTAAAATAAAAGTATTAATTAATTAGAAGATACGTATTGTGAAGAAACATTTTAATTTCACTGCCTACGACAATCGGTGTCCTCTTAAATATAAGAAAAATGCTAAACAATTCAAAAAAATAAAAAAAATTGGTGTAAAGTATACTTAAGTTTAAAATTAAAAACCAGCAAGCGATGTAAATCGTGAAAAATATTTGTCTTTGTTCTGAATCGAGCATTTAAAAATAGTCGTCGTCAGAAATCTTAAAAGTCAAATTTAACGCTTTTTTCATGGATAACACCTTAAATATAAAACAGAAACTGTAAAAAATCATTTAATCAAAAATCGTTGCTTGAATTTTATAGCTATTACCACACTCCGCTTGATAATTTAAAAATGTATATATATTTTGCAAATAGTTCTAGTTTTTGTTTACAGCGTTAGCAAAAACTTACTGAATGACAGACGACAAACACCGTCGAACGGTTCGACTTTATGTCGATTTCAGGAAAAATTTCCCTCTAAAACCGCAACTAGAAAGGTAGAAATCGTCTCAAAAGTCCACAATTAGATTAATGACCGTAACATGTTTTCCACGCGCGGTGCGCCTTCACGCCCGCAGCGCCGATGACAAGTCACGCCGTTTGATCGGGGACCCGCGCTCGATCTGACGATACGACGGACCCGGGTCGATGGTGAAGCGACATGTCGTCTGAGGCCAACTAATCCAAGTGCTGCTGATGGAGGCTGGACTGGTGCGGGTCGGACTGTACCAACAACGGTCATCGTCGATGAAATGATGAAGTCCTCGACCGAGAGCTTAACGAGCTTCGTGATGCACGGAGTGAGTGATTTTGATTTGACTCAAGAACCCGCAGTACTATTCGCTAATAGTCGAGTTTGAACGCAGTACTTTCTCGTTCGGAGTCAACTCTTAAATACTAAACGGATACCGTTCAGAATAAATGTTTAATTATAAACTGATGTGTGTAATACGTAATTTGTGTATGCGAGTATGGAATGTGAAAAATAGATTAACAGCTTCTACGGATTGAGCTGCAAATTTGAAATTCCGAATTGCAATTTGGAATTTTAAATTCTGGAAGCTCTTGCGCAGAGTTCACTGTCTTCCCATAGGCTTCTTGTCGAATGTATTAATACTGTGGATATTTACATCAAAACGTTGTTTCGTATGGTTTTCATTTTTGTGTGTTTACTTTCGGAAATGTTGGTTTCGGGAATTCCGAAATGTACCACAATTAAAAAACGTAAAAAAAAAAGATTGACTCTACAAGCCAAATTCGAAACTTCGCGTTGTTTTCGAGCTCAAAAAGCTCGAATGCTTTACATTTAAAAATGCTCATGACCCAGAATACACGAAAAACTTGAAACTTATTGCTGATGGTGACAAAAAAAAATGGTGACTCTTACTAGGAAAAAAGACCGTCGTGTCCATAAGCTCGTAACAGCTAAAACAGGTATTCAAAGCGGCATAAAGCAAAAAAGTACAAAAGTGGGTTTTGTCAAAAATTAGTTCAGGTCAAAGCCGGTGAGGCGGGACCGGCGCTCGCGCAATTCGTCTCTGGTATAATAATTCCAGTTTTTGTATACGAACAAAATAATTTTGCCATAAAAAATAAATAAAAAAAAAACATGACGCGTGTTAGCTGTGACGCGCGACTGGATTTTATTTGCCGGTCCAAATTTTAGAACATATTTAGCGTTTCTTATCCTAGATATTGTTCAGTTGCATCTCTATTGTTTAAATTATTTTCCATATAAAACGTGTAGTATAAATAGAGGATGCTCTTATTTGTTTGTTTATACAGCCAAGAGATCCAAATGTCAGCGGTTACGACTGCCACATTCTGGTAGGACGGAACTCGACACTCGCAAAAATGCAATTGACAGAGCTGCTTGAAAATCGTAAACCCATTACTGACGATTGTAAATTAAACGATCGAAAAAAATATTAATTACGATATACAAAATATACATGAAAGTTAACTACTCCCCGTTAGTAAAATATCTATTAATGAAAGAATTAATTAAAGAAAAGTACGCGCGTTCAGTATAAGACGCGCGAACATATTGCAACAGACACGCAACAACGACCTCAATTTTTATTAACCCTCGATTTCGCTCTCAAAGCTATCCAAAAAAATCTATTTAAAAATCTGTCGGTTTTAGAGTCGGCGTCGGTGCCAGCTTAAAACATCTCTGCGTTTATAATTTGCTTTAGAATTAACTCTTCGTGTTTTGTATTCGTGCTTGTAGATGTAGCCGTTGAGTATGGTTAACTCTTATTTGCTTTTGTGTTCGTCGCTTTTGTTACATGTTTTTTTTTTTTAACTTCCTGCTAATTGTTTTTTAGTATGAAAAACCATTATTTCGTTCCACTTGCTTAAATGCAAATAGTATTATCTTAATAAGAACTTATATCTCGTTCTCAAATTTGTGTTACACAAATAAATTCATTTTTTTTTGGTTTTGAAAAAATCTCATAACAGCGGAAACCGTTTATCAGATTTGTGACACATTGCAAAAAGTAAATGCAAAACGAGTGACTTCTAGAACCATGTGTGTATCTGTCTGTCGCAATCAGTTTCGTAGAAATTTTTTTTTAAATCATGTATAAAATTTAAGAATGCTTGTAGTTGATAATGACCAAAAGAGATATCGCAAATCCTTTGAAATAAAAATAAAAACAATATTTTATATAAAAAATTTGTGACTCAAAAAATTCGCCAAATAAACGATTGCTTGATTCATCCAATAGGTTATGAATATATTTGGAAAATATTGATTATGATAATGCGTATGTAATAAAACGTTACCGTGATTCACTCTTGCCCAAATATTTTGATTTGGTCAGGATTTAAGTCTATGCGGACCGAATCGATCACATAGTATAGAAAGGCCAAACTTCAAGCACCCTACGGGTTTCAATAAAACGATTGATGGATGTCAGTGGTACAAGAGAGATATGCATAGATCTCATCGTGTGGTGATCTGTGATCTCTGCTTACCCTTCTGGGAAATAGGCGTGAGTTTAACAGGAACTAATCAGCAGTCATTTCTGAAAAATCTTCTTCAGCGTAAGAGTTTTTTTGTCGTAACAAACTTTTAGCGCATGCGTTATCGCATGTGTATTATAAAACTCACGCCGCACGCCCGTTTCTCATAGAAAATCTTGTGTAGGCCCGGCGAGCATTAAAGTTGATGTCATCTAATGTTTGTTTAATGATAAACCTTTATCATTCTCGTTCTCGCTTGATGACGTATTGCAATATCACGCTCAGTCCCGTGCGACTATTCGCTCCATTGACACGCGGGGTACAAATTACTATACTTCAATATTTACATAATATTACGTCTTAGACTTCAATTAGTTAATATAACTCTAGTATAGGTCTTAACACTTATTCGATGCGGTTAAATATAATTAGTTGTAAATTGCAAATTATGAAATTCTTATAACTTGTCTTAGATTAACTTAGAATGATATCCTATAATTTTCTGTATAGATAATTGCAATTTTCGCTAAATTGATTCCGATTAAATTATTCAATAATTAAATCAATTTTCTATTTCACAGGTATAATTGCAGTAAAGGGTGAACAGTGAAGTGAAGATCGTTAAAGTTTGATTTTTTTTCAAACAAATAGTGATCCTTTTAAAATTCAACAGTGATTTTGGTTTTTTAATAAACAAAAGTGTGATCCACTTTAAAGTTCAACAGTGATTCATGAGCGCAATAAAAAGTGATGTTATGATGGATGATAATGGGTGACTCACAGATGATACACAGGACATGCGTGAGGGTCAGCTCCGCCGAGGACGAAGCCAGGGATAAGCTGGATGGCGATCTACCAACGAAGAACCCTTTTGTACGGGTGAGTTTCGCATCAATATTGATTGATTATTATTGTCTCACCTGAATCGTCGATCACGACTTCAAATGGTTTTGTCTAATAAGGAAACTCGTTACATACATACGTAAACCCTGCAAAACATAGCTGTCAATTTTTTACAAGTGTCGTGTAAAAACAGAACCCAATCAAGTGCGAATAAGGAGTCGTGTGGAGATAATTCTGTACTGTGAATAATCGCATTGGCCCTAGGTGAAATTAACAAAGCATATTATACACGCATTTTCTTTTCGCGAGAAAATTCAAAGACTTAGGTTTTCCTATTTATGATTCTATACTGTAAGGTTTCTGTTATTTCATCGAAAATACGGGACCCTAAAAAAATTAAAGCAATATTGATTTTTTCGAAAAGTCATAGTGGAATTACAGAAACAGCATTCGCTACAGTTAAAACATTTAATCGGCTCGAACGGTGAGATGTCACACTCTCACAGAATACGGACGTAAAGTAGCACCTTCTGCTGTTGGACTTCGTCCAGTGTGCGAGATTTCCGGTGGTCCACTCCACCCACCATCACCCTGTTCCCTATCGAATATCGTATTCCTATCTAAGAGGTCGACAACGAATTGGTAACATTTCTGAAGTTACTAGTGTCTATAGGCGGCGGTGACCACCTACAATCTGACGGTTCGCATGCTCATTCACCTCTCAAAAATGTTATCAAAAACAACATGATACGGAACCAATACGTTCAAACTTCGATCGAGGCGACTTCTCGATACGCCGTCAGAACCTTAAGCTTAATTAAGCCGACGGCCGTATACAATTTTCGGTCGGTCATCGATTTATCCATAAGTCAAACGGGGGAGTGCTAAAATGAATCTAAACTGTCTAAAAAGCTAATATATAACTGCATTTTGTGAGGCAATATTGATATCTTTCTAAGCACATAACAATGACGTCACTTGTCCTCAAAATTCGACTCTTCACATAATTCAGTGCGATTAACAAAATCGAACCGAACCATATCAATTCTATTCTCAATTGATTTTAGGCAAAGGATGGATAAGGAATCTAAATCAATGAAAACCGGGTTGTTATCTTAGTTTATTTTATCAAGACGACACAAAGCAGCGTTATCTGCTATGTTATATCCATAGCAATTACAATTACAAGTTCAGTGATAAGAAGTGATTATCTGTGTTTTCGTGTTTGATTTTATAAAGTGCTTTTTGTGGTGTTCAAATAGTATCTCATACAGTACTCTTTCTTAATCGTGTACAGACACTTCATTTTTTTTTATAATTGTTCACTTCTATAGGCGGTAATTTTGATATTGAAATTTGTCGATTACGATTAAAGGATTAATAATACAAACTCAATAATAAATCGGGTCAGACTAAACACTCTAACTCGTAAACTCGTATGTTAGGCAAATTTTAATTATACTAACTGGATAATTTTAATTATACCAACATTGAAAATTCCCCAGAAAAGTGTGTCAAAAGAATCGGTCGAGGTCATACATTTTATACATTTTACAATTCACGATTCCATTAATTTTAATTCAATTCAAGTAATACTTAATTGTACGAACGCTATGAAAATATTGTTAATTAAACCGCAACAGGATGTTATAAGTTTAAATAAGAAATGTGGAAATATCACCTGCAGTATTTTAAAACTATTAAACTCCTGGCCTGCACTAGATTTCTTGTGGATTATTTGATGGACGACATGCGACGTTCTAAGTAACTCACGAAAAAAATCGTGATTCAGTTACAATCTACAAAATACGCAATTTCGTTTACTATTTCAATAGGCGGCCTAAGACACAAAAAAAATCGACTACAAGTTCCTAGATGTCTATTAAACCTAACTTCAAATAAGTTCTAACTCGCATTAAAAACTTAAAAATAAATACAGTATAGTCATCGCAACTGGGTAACTGTAATGTTCCTCAGTCGCACGCGCCGCTATGTTTTGCATTAAAAAAAAAAAAAATATCAAGCAAATGCGTTTCACTGCGCGCGTACGCCGTCCAAACTTCTTAGTGTCGTATAATAATTCCGTTTCATCACTCTCATATATACATTCACGTTAGCGCCGGCAGACGACCAGGAGGCAGTGCCGGCTTCGATCCTGACCATGAGTAGACCGACCGATGGGTCTTTGACTCGAGTCAAATTAAAACCACGTCGCTCCGTGCGTCGAGCACGTTAAGCCGTCTGTTGCGGACGTAGCCGTCGAATCTGTGACGTCAGCAGGTCCCGCGCCGAGCCGCCGGTAGAGAGGGGGGCTGTAGTTCCTAAGCCCTTTGAAGGTCGTGGGAGGGCATACGTGACCGACAACCTGATACAATTACCTACTCATATAACTGACATGAGTTTTCAACTTCAGGCGCAAACCAT
Source organism: Eumeta japonica (assembly GCA_005406025.1). Taxonomy (NCBI): domain Eukaryota; kingdom Metazoa; phylum Arthropoda; class Insecta; order Lepidoptera; family Psychidae; genus Eumeta; species Eumeta japonica. The sequence continues at coordinate 303,762 of BGZK01000386.1, forward strand.
ATCCGTGAAAAGACCGGCTATTGCTTTAAGTCCCCACACTGACTCGATGGGTACTGCGTACGCCGCACGCTCATGCCTTTGAAGATGCTGGTGACCCTGCTTTATTGAGGGTTCGTCGTGATGTCGTCCTACGCTGTTGGATAACGACTTACTTATCAGTACTAGAACCGATGAGCTCACGATAGTTTCGCTATGCTCGGTGTGGTTGCAGGAGAAGGATAAGTGTTATGTTTCTCCTCTTGAATGTTTTGAAAACGACTGTCAAAATACCAGAGCAACGATTGACTTTTACATTGTCGTTGTATGATCATGTCCTTGGGGTATTCAATGCAGTGACAAGTATCCAGCACACCGATGAGAGTATCCTATATTCAGAAGTAAGACACAGGATTGTCAACAATAATTATGCATGAGTCAATGAAATATTTGTATCTATGTTAATTTCATAATGATTGAATATTACATGTATTCATTTAACCGTTTTTTAAGAAAAATGTATGTGATATCATCTAAAATATAACATTTATATACTACTAAAAGAATCTACCATTTTTATATAGCAAAATCGATAATGAATTTCGTAAATTGTGAGACCCCATACAGCGCTCTCTTATGGAATTAGTACGTTTAATTAAAAAAAATCCTTTTACGATATGAAATGACATTAGACTCCCAAGATTTTTTCACTAACTAGGTATAGAACGAGTGTCTAAGGGGAAAAAACTCGATCCTAGCGCTAACGGCAAAACCATTCCAAACAGGCTTTTAATTTATATTTATCCACGTATGTGTATTGAGACATCAAAGTGTTTTTGTCCCTTATTCGATACCGACATGTGACAATATCGATATAAAATATCCATAACATTTTATGGCATCCGATTAACCTTTCCTAATGCTACAATACTTATCTATTAAGTGTTAGTTTTGTTACGGGTTTTTAAAAACTATCGGGAGTCATCTTAAATCCATTTACGTGTCTAGTTCATCTACGAGTTCGTGCCTAATTTTCATCCAAGTATACATCCAAAGTTATACACAAATTTGGAAAAATACGCCATCCGTGAAGTGCATAAATGTCGAATTTATAATTATGCAAAATTTAATCTATGCCAATATTAATGGAAGGCAGAATTTATTTGTGTGTGTGTGTGTGTGTGTGTGTGTGTGAGTGTAGGGATTAAATCTTGAACTACTGAACTGATTGTAAAAATTATTTTACAATCCAAAAGTTACGTCATCCGTGAGTAACGACGAAGAATTGATGGTCGAAGGATCTATAATACATAAAACGATAGACAGATTGAAATAAACATAGAATAGAAACAATAGAAACAGACAGACGGATCGAAGAACGAATGGACGGATGAACGGATGAACTTATCAACCTATGAATGGATATATAACATCGGCGACAAAAACGATTCAATTATTGTATTATAAATCAGGATTGAGATCAAAGAATACCTTCTACGTCCACACGGGTAGAGCAGAAGTCGAAAGCTAGTAGAGTGTTCATAAACTTTCAAGAAGCCAAATAGCACTTACTGATCGCTGTGCAACCATCTTTTTTATATTTCGTTTAATTCATGACTCGAACCCATCGACTTGGGTAATTTTTTTCTCAAAAGTGAATCGAAAAAAAATATTTAAGTACCCGACAGATCATTCCATCATCAACGACTGAGCTCATGACCAGTTGTCCCGATGACTTAATTCACAGGAGAAAGAAGATAAGAGATAGAACATACCACAGCTCCGTCCGCGATTGAGGCGCATGCGCACACCGAAGAGGTGGTGGCGTGTCGTGTAACTAACATTACATTTGTACGTGTAGCTTGTTGCTATCAAAACGGTACATGGATAAATATGAAAAAGGAATGTTATTCGTTATATTTTACCATTTGTCTGTTTTATCTGGTTTATATAAAACACTCACAGAAGCACACATTACTAAGACATTTTTATTTCTACTACGGCTTGCCGATCTCTACGAGGCACGAAGCTTGTGGTATAATTTGACTCATGTTGGGAACTCACTGTTCAATTTACGCCTACCGAGGATCAAACTCAACACGTCCAGTTCGAAAGCAACACACTTAACAACTGAGGCACCGTCGCTAACCTTACCTTCTTTCGTATGTAACTTGGAATATCACAGACCGATTTCAATCCATACGACCTACTATTAGACCTAACCTGGATTTTGCAAACGCTTATCGACCCTTTGACGATCCGATATATCGGTAACCTTCAGCTGATCTGATGATGGAGTCGCAGTCCTCATCGAGTGTGAGTTCGTTTGGTTTATAAATATGTAATAATAAACGCTCGCATGAATATTCGAAACACCACAGACCGTCACACGATGCGATCTTCGTACCTCTCTCGCTTCGCCGACATCCATCGACCGTTTCATGCAAGCTCGTCCCATTAGGGCGTTTAATACGTAGCCCTTCTTTAGCACGCCACCAATTTGGTTGGCTAAGATTTTCTAGAGCGACCCTTGCCGACCCTTCCATTGCATGTTCATTCTATAGATTTGATAATATCTATATGATTAGATATTCGTCAGTCTACTTTAACTTATACTTTCTATACAGCTAGACTGACTTAAAATACACTTTTTCATTATATTCTCGATTTCCTCGAAAGTTTTTTCTTAATTGCTAAATAAGTTATTTTCGAGCAACTAACATAACACATAATATTCAAATTAAATATTATGAAATACTTAATAAACAACACAAAGCCACTAATGTAAAAAAATAATCTCTTGCTAGCAACTATAAATATTAAATATTGTACGATCTTCACTTATATTAATACTTTATGAATAATTTCAACAAATCTGTATAATTAACAACAGTTCAAACTTCTTGACTGCAGAAATCTGACAACAGTTCAAACTGCTTGACTGTACAAATCTGACAACAGTTCAAACTACTTGACTGTACAAATCTGACAACAGTTCAAACTGCTTGACTGTACAAATCTGACACCAGTTCAAACTGCTTGACTGAACAAAATGACAACAGTTCAAACTGCTTGACTGTACAAATCTGACAACAGTTCAAACTGCTTGACTGTAGAAATCTGACAACAGTCCAAACTGCTTGACTGTACAAACCTGACAACAGTTCAAACTGCTTAACTGTACAAATCTGACAACAGTTCAAACTGCTTGACTGTACAAATCTGACAACAGTTCAAACTGCTTGACTTTAGAAATCTGACAACAGTTCAAACTGCTTGACTGTACAAATCTGACAACAGTTCAAACTGCTTGACTGTACAAATCTGACAACAGTTCAAACTGCTTGACTGTAGAAATCTGACAACAGTTCAAACTGCTTGACTGTACAAATCTGACAACAGTTCAAACTGCTTAAATGTAGAAATCTGACAACAGTTCAAACTTCTTGACTGTACAAATCTGACAACAGTTCAAACTGCTTAAATGTAGAAATCTGACAACAGTTCAAAATTCTTAACTGTACAAATCTGACAACAGTTCAAACTGCTTGACTGTACAAATCTGACAACAGTTCAAACTGCTTGACTGTAGAAATCTGACAACAGTTCAAACTGCTTGACTGTAGAAATCTGACAACAGTTCAAACTGCTTGAATGTAGAAATCTGACAACATTTCAAACTGCTTGAATGTAGAAATCTGACAACAGTTCCACTTCTACCAAAACGCTTTTTTCACCACCTATTCAGAAATCTATTAAAGAATTCGTGTATTTAAATATAATAACTTTCCGACGCCATATTATTATAGTGACGTTTTTAAAACTCCTTTTTAGGGTTTCATAAGAATGAGGTCATAGAGACCCTATTACGAAGCCTCCGCTATCCCTTTGTCGGTCCGTCCGTCTATCTGTCAGTCAGCGAGATATATCTGATGAACCGTATACATATAGTTGAAATTTTCACAGAGTATGTATTTCTATTGCCGCTATAGCAACTAAGAATAAAAATAAAATTAAATTATAAATATAAAATGGATACCTGTACAAGAAGCGTGTCTTTTTGACGTTTTTTTGCTTAATTTTAATAATAGCGATAGTTAAATGCTTAAAATTATCACAGAGTGTGCATTACCAATAGTCGCTATAAAAATAAGTAATATAAATAAAATAAGAATTAAAATTAAAAGGGGTCCTCCTACGGAAAGCGTGTTTTCATCGGCGTTTTTTTTAATATTTCTTCTTGTTTTTCATTAGACATTTTTGAAAAGTCTGTTATTTTCGATGTTGTACGGAGGTACGGAACGCTTCGTGTGCGAGTCCGACTCGCACTTGGCCGGCGTTTTTTTTTTATGGAACATAATTCTGAAGCTCTCAGCAGCCGTCGTGAATTGTCACGGCTTTGTCACAGCGATTATATAAATTTCCATCATACCGATAATTTCCCAGGTTTCGACCACGACGTGTTCGAGCCGAGTCGAAATTTCGCTACTTGAGGCGGACACAATGCCATTAGAAAGTCAAAACAAAGACGCACTTTAATTATTTGAGAGAGAACAATTACATATGTTTCTCACACCAAAAGCATTGTGTGTGTGCGCAACGCGCGGGGGATACGATCGAAGACCTGCAGACGGAGTCACGTTGTTGTGTGAAGGCTTTTTACTTGTAAATTTTGTCAAATTTTGTCATGTTTAATCGTCAGCTTTGCCTGCCTTTCGTTGCGGACGCAGCGGTCTGTCAAGGCGCGGTGCTTTTCACTGGAGAGTGCGCTTTGATCGCCACGCTGGGTCAGCTTTTGACGGTTTTAGTACTGATCCTGAAGTGGAGTGATTCCGTTGTGCATAGCGCATTTAAGCAATCGGACACTCGTAATAAGTTTTTTAGGCGCTTGCCTGCGACATGTAGTAACACGCAGCAAGCCACCCACCACTGACCCTCAAATTTGTTTTTCCAATACTTTCCTCGTTCAACGAATGGAAAATTGATTCTAGAAGATTTCTATGTGCGTTTTGTGCCAAATTAGCACATCTTCAGGTAAATTCAGACAGTCAAATCTACCAGGGTGTCAGAGGTATTGTTTTTCTTAGTATATTCTGAGCCTTGAGCAATTATTTTATAAGTAAATGCTCTAAAGGCTATCAATTATCAGCTACAAGATTTAACAGTGATATCTATAGCATAAACGAAGATTTATAAAATCAAAAATATTTCTACAACATCCAACTGAAAAACTGTAATTATATTTTCTTTAATGAAAAAACAATTCTTCAAAGAAATAACATTTTCATTAACTGAAAAATACCGAAAAGCGCAAATAGAACTCGTGCCCTGAAGATTCCGTACAAACTCGATCTATGTAGATATTTTATCCATCGAGATTCTTGAGAGCCTTTTTTCGACACCGATACTGAATAGATATCATTACCAAGAATTCTTTTTCTGCACGTCGAACTATAAAGACTTATATGGAAATTTAAAACCATAGCATTCATCCTTTTTTTTTACAATTATGAAACTATCGTAATTCAGTTCAGCTCCATAGACAATATATTTTTGAAAAAAGAAGTGATTGTTTAAAGTAGCCGTCTAATTCGAAATGTTATATGTATTTATCGATATTGAATTCCTTCAAAGTGGATTAAGCGATTTGGCCCTGACAGATAGAAAGAAAGCCTACATCAACCGGTATACAGCCTAGACGGAAAACGGTTTACGCTTCATTAACGACTATATTCGTACAAAATACGTACATACATACAACAGTTTTATTAATGTTACATGAAACGCTTTTAATCTGAATCGAAACATCTATATATCATGTTTGTACATCTTTCTGAATTAAGTAGAAATGACAAGGAACATATATTCACGATCACAGTGAATATTTAACAATACATTGTGAACGTATCTTTTAATGTTCTATGTACAGTGTAACAGTGTACCGGTAAGTCGAGACAAGCTTTTGAATAAAAAAAGCCTTCCTGTCCGCTACCAGCGACTTTCCTCGTTATGGGCACGGTCTATACTGTAACATTGAAGTGTCGTGTTTATTAAATCTAAGCTCTATGGAAACTAAAAATTTTTATGCGAATTGAAAAATAATTCTTTGTTGTCTCTTTTTTTCTTCCAGACCAGTTCAAATCAATAAAAATGTGTATGTCTCTTTTTTTTTCATCTTCTGTGTGCATTAGTTGCGTCAATTTGAAAAAAAAACTCAAGTTATTTTGTTTTGAAGTGCCTCAGATTTCAAACACCCCGCTATTAAGGTATTCACACCCTCTCACAATATTTTTATTTTCTAGAAGGCTGTTAACGACACTTATCCCTAAAACAACGGCAACCAACGGGTCTAACAGCTTAACGTGACGTGCTCTCCGAGGCACAGAGAGAATGGTTTAATTTGATGTATATAACGTTTACACGCAAAAGAGCACATGTGCGTGAGTATACACGCTATATTCCCTTATTAACTATGGCCCATGAGAGATTGCTTACATTCACATATACATGGACGTCACCACCGCAATATGGCCATTGTTGAGATGCACTGAAAAACTGAACAGTAAAACTTTAGATTGTTGACAACTACGAAATCATTGTTGAGATGCACTGCCAGAAAAATTGAACAGTAAAACTTTAGATTGTTGACGACTACGAAACAAACTTCTGGCCTTTTTTAAGTCAGTGTCCTTTTTTAAGCTGTTATTTGTCTTTTGTAGTTTATAAGATAACAAAGTTGACTTTTATTTTCTCTGTTTATTTTCACCCCAATCTTTAACCCTTACGGATGGAATTTTGTCCTATAAATAGAAATCGAAACAATTTTGAAGTACATTCTACTCAAAAAAATAGATCATCACTATCTCATTATCCTTAGAGTTATGCGTGGTCATATCTAAAAAAATCTTTTTTTAGTCTGTTAAATATCTTTTTTTTTCTGTTTTCAAATAGTAACTCTCTCGTCTTGAATTCTAATATAGTCAAAACGAGCTTCGCCCGCGTGTCACCAGCCGGTATAGGCCTTTACGGAGCGAAGGCCTCTTTCCGTTTCCAGGGAAACATACGGGAACTTATACTCTATTAACGCCGGACTCCACGTCGTTGAAGCGGCTTAATGGCGGACACGGTGGCGACATCTCGGAGGCATGCGGAACAAATTGCAAATTATTTTGGTGCCGAATCAATCGCTTCAATGGGGTGACCCACATCGAATATAATAAGTTATATCGAAACATAGAAGGGCTATTAAAGGGTACCGTCAAAAAAATAATCTTTAGAGGTCACCTTCTACTCCTCGCGTCTTCGCTGCGAAAAGAAGTTTGATGTACTCGAGCCGTCGACAAATGTGAATAGTGTGTTGCTAATATTTTTTGGTTTTACTTCACTATATAAGATGACATCTCACGGAACGGGATATTACGGACGGACATACAAAAACCCGAATGGCACGTATCATTATCATCAGACAAAGTGGTAGTACATACCCCTGAAACAAATCCACTCGCAATGATGGGTCGAATAGTCATCGGCAGCTCAACGGTCTAGGAGGGCGATTCTCGTCCCATATGAAAATTGTCACATGAGATAATTTTTAAATGTGAAATTTCCATAATATCCGTATACAAAATGACGGAACATGTCGAGTGATGGATAAAATATGTATTCTCACTCACCTGTGGAAATTTAAAACAGTTTCTGTTTAGAGATCGTGAATTTTATTTAGGTATGAGAATATACCTGTAATATTTAAAACGGAAAACGTGGACTTTTAAAGCCTTCAAAGCTGAAATGAAAAGACCGTTAGAAGTCGGTAGCGGGACGACTGTTAGTCACGATTTCATTAAAATAAGGTGTCACTCATTGTATTGATCTTCTAAATTTTACGTGTGAGAATTGATGTCGTGTGCTAGGGTGTACGTGTTGCATGTCACATGAACGCCGCTCGACAATTGCCACAGCTTGGAAATTGAGAATACTGAATTTAGTGTTTTCGTTTGACATTTATCATTTCGTAGAGAAAGGAAAAATGTTAAATAACCACACTAATTCAATATAAATTATTGAGTTTTTTCTATTCAATTTATAATCTATTATATATGCCTTTAAAAAATGTCTCATTTGACTATTTCCACATGGCCAGAGAATCGCCTCCCAAGATGGACAATTTGATGTCCACGTACCTTGGTATAATGTAAAAAGTTTTTATGGAGTGTATGGCTCACCAATAAAGTCGCGCAAACATGATACGAACGTGTAAGAATAGATTTAAATAACAGCTCAAAGACAATAACCATTAAACGAATACAAAAAATTACAACAAAAACGGACGTCAAATATCAGAATGAACATACCATCGTACATCGGCTGTCGTTTGACCTACCTTAACCGTCATCGAACAGTTCAACCGAATCGATGAAAAAGCGAATACCCTAAATGTCCTTCTCCAGGATCGTCGGGGTCCCGGATCTCTGAGGTCAGCTCGTCTCCGAATCTGGCCCCTCAAAAACTTTAAGAGTGATGTAAGGTTTAGATAATGGTGAGCGACGCCGGTGGTACGTTAATGGTTTATGGCCGACGAGGTAAAAATTGACATATTTTTGGATTTTATAGCGGTTTAATGATATTGGTTAGTCCATTAAATTATGTTAAACTATTTTATTATACGAGGGGCGTTCACTATAAAGTGAGAACGAGGTACAAACTCTATGGAATCAAAAAAAAAATACCGGCAGGTAAAGCTGGAATATTGATTAAATTTTTAAAATGGAAATAATTTGCAGTAGAATTTTCAGGTGCTTAGGAGAAAAAAATTTTTTTAAGAAAGGAATTTTATGCTCAAAAAAAAAAAGATACGCCAAGTGTTTTATGCTATAAGGTGACTTTGTCGAAAAATAAAATAACATTTAATAAAAGTTACCAGTAACGTACTCATTTTCACGTTTTATCAAACGCCCCTCGTGCTATAGGAAATCCGTAGGAATAATACCTCAAAAATAACACTTGTTTTTTTTTACTCCCTTCTAGAAAGAAAAGATATACAAAAAAAAATTAACAAGAATACTAAGTATAGCCAAATGCATTTTGTTGCGATCTGTCTTTCAATTACTTATCCCTAGTTACAAATAATTTAGTGTAATTCCGAAATCCAAGACGGTGGTGAATGTAACTTAATAGAAAAAATTACCCAAACCACAGAAACTAAGTAACGCCACAAATAATCGCAAACACATTGCAGCCCAATGCAAATATTATCATTATTCCGGCGTCGTGCAATATTAATACGTGTTGACGTGTTGTCCCATTATACATAAACGCCCAAGGGTTCATCCTAAAAGGTCGTGACGGTCCCAACCAGGTACCGCAACTAGTCACGCCACCGATCCGATTGCCGTAACGAATAGCGTTCATCTCGCTGCGCGGCGGCTGACCTCGTGCCGGAGATTATGCAAGCGCCACGTTCACATGCCTGGATTAAGCGCGCGGCTTTAACCATAAACTGTAGCGATATTAGTAAAACCTATTTAACATTATACGACATTATTTGAAATTTCAATTACGTAACATTATGCTTACAATATTCATTGAATACAAACTTCAAACACTTAAATTCTTATTTAAATTAAACTCGTTTCTAACGCACAATTGACTTATTGATTTAATGCGTCCCCAGAGAATATTATCTTTGATAGTAAATAAATTGCACCTTGATTTATTGGCAAGTTTATAGCCCACATGTATGACAAAGTGACGGCTGGCGATAAACGTCGGCTATGTCTCAACCTAAGCTAATATCGAGGTCGTATTATGGCTCATAGATTATATCAAATATTTCCTTTCGAATTTTCTTAATTTTATCCATGCGAAAGATATGTTATAAATGTTACCAAGTATGATTATTAGACAAATATACTTTCGCTCTTGTATAATAAATCTGATTTCATTAATTACCTATCAAAGCTAACTAATGAATAAAAGAGTCAGGGATAAGCTTTGATCCTAGCCATGGACGAATTAACCAATGAGTTTTTAATTTGACCCAAATTATACCACATGATCCATGCCTTGAATGGCATGTTAAGCCGTCGGCCCCGTACGTCGTCATCGCGTTTATAACGTCATCATGTCATGGATGACAACAATCGTTAAGAACCTTCAATTCGGGTTAAGCCAACGTAAGGTTTAAGCTTCAAGGCCCTCAACCTGAAATAAAAAGACGCTGGCAGCGTACGACTCAGTAGTGGAGTAGTTAAACCTGAAACACAGATACATACATTTAGAAACATGTAGCAGTAATTCGAACCTAAACTAATTTATATGAAAAATAGACGATTGATATAATAAGATTAACAGGCTTATAGATGATGAAAGTCGTATTTACAGTTTTTAAGTACTTAATTTTTTTAATCAAATCATCACTTCGATAACTGTTTATCTGGGTCATTCTATTAATACTCACATGATAATGATTTAGTGTGTCATGTTTTATCTATTTTGGGTCGAGCTCTATCTCTCTCGATTGTGTCTTTGAGTGTATGCACAGAAAAGATATTAATATTTTAGACCAATGTAATTCAATTGTGTTGTAAATTATATTGCTAGTAAGATTTATTGTAAATTTTGCAACACATTTTGTTAGCTATTATTTAAATAATACTAATTACAAATTTATTGTATTTTATGGTTAAATGTAATAATCATTTATTTATCTGGATCTCTTAGGAAAAAAAAATCTTATTCAATAATTATATAATCATTCGTATAATATACAATAAAAAAAATAACAAACTATATTATATTATTTCTGAATTCCTATTTTCTTTTAAAATAACACAATATATGGAATACAATACATATTTTAAATTTTGATATAAAATAATCATTCTATTTCGTTCAATTTTAAGATCCAGTAAATGCGATATGAATATAATGGAGACAATTTAACTCTAAAAAATTATTTAACCTTGATAAGTCGAGAGTGCAGCACAACTTAACGCATCGCGTTATGAAGCGTAAAAAGTCGCTAGCTGCCGCGCACGCTACCGCTCGTAGTGGGGCCGCTCAAGCGAATGGTGCGGAATTTGTCGCGTGCACGAGCATGCACGCACACGTATGTCTTATGGGGTCATAAATTTATGCTAGATAAAAGAAATACAGTTAATATATGAAGGATTGTTGATAAAATTATAATAAAATATTGCTCATTTCTTTAATAAAAGCTCTTTCATTCGAGAGTGAAGAAACGTCATAATTGTTTATTTAATAGCTATAAAAAAATACCCGAAATATGAATAATTATAACTCTTCTATTTTAGCTTCTTCAATTATCCCTTAATTCAAGATTTATTGTTTTATTTTGAATATACCGTCGCATGGACATTTTTCACAGCCAAATTAGCTAGTCCGCGTAGCCACGCGTGAGTAACGTCTTTAATGCCCAATTCTGAGGACACACTTTTTGTCAAAACATCTTTCGTGGCTACCATGTGGCAAAATCTGTCGGTCAATTTGATGCGTTGTAAATAGAATTTTTCCATTGTCGATGTGGATGAATCGCTCGGAGAATGACAGTGCCAGTGAATTATTTTGCACTTGGACTCATATTTATGATGAGGCATGATGTTTTGAAATTTCACCATAACTATAATTGATTCGTGATTGGCCATTGGGTAGATGTGTTATTACAATATACTAACGTCTTACTTCAATATCGCTTTTTGCGTAATTTTACAACAAAATTAAATGAAACAAAAATTAATGCAGGCGTGACCCATTCTATTTCTATTGATTTTATAGATAGACAAAAGAGTCACGGCTGATTTTAATTTTTTTTTTAAATTCGTTTAAAATATTATTACACACTACATAATATAACGTGATCCAGTGGCCACGATTCACAACATTTTACGTAAAGATGTATTATTATCTTCGCGAACATATATCTACCTCATTTAGTCTCAACTTTTTTACTTAATTTTTAGCTTTTCAGTTTACAGAATAAATTTTATTTTTTTTATCTACCCCGATTCGGTGGTAAAATCGTTAAGTTGCAAAAAATATATAAATACAAATGAATCGCCTAGCTCAATAGTTTCGAGCTAGGCGATTCATTTGTATTTCCGGCGCTGGATGGACCGTGAAGCATAAGTGTAAAGGACTTCGATGTGCACTTTCCGTGTATGATAGCTTAAAAGGATAATCTAATTCGTCACCAGCTACTCTTCTTCGTTCTTTTTTTTCCTTCTTTTTGTTCTTTGCATTATCTACCTTTTGCACATGATTAAGAACAATAGAAAAATCTTCATCATCACGCGAAGCATCCACTTTGCGAGCCGGACGAAAATACTCTGAGCATTCAAACATTCGGTGAGCTATCGGCAGATAAATTTTGCTCGTTTAAAATGCGACTCTAATCGTACACGAAGGCCGTTTAATTTTCCGGTACATAATTCACATCACAGAAAAATGCGAGTACAGAATCGTGAAACGCCTTTAATTTTTAACCGATTTCAGAAAAAAAAACACCGAGGAGAACCTCAAATAGTATGACGTGACGCGATTTTTCTGAAATCGGGGAGTGCATTGATTTATATTGATTTATCGTCGGATCGTACATAATATCGACTATAATTGACAAAACGTCTGCATTGCGTCAAGTTTTTGTGCTGGTCTACTGCCAAGACATGCCATGAATACCCCTATATTTTATTCTTATTTCTTATCAAAGGGCTTAGATCTTAAACCATATTAGTTGGCACAGCGGATCAATTACGTATCTTAACAAACGATATCGATGCGTATGCGAGTCGATTAAACGCTTGTCAAACGCACACGTAACTTTGGACACGGAAAAGACGACGTCAAGGCGACAACTGGCATACATCGCGCGAACCGGCATTTATCCGATTGTGTAAAGATTTTTGACAGTTGAACGTGTAAGTGATCTCGATTCTGACTCGTGATCTGAACACGTGCTTCTAACATTTCGCTTTGTGGCTGTTCAGTGCTAAAAAAATTCCATTGTGAAATGAAATTCGACGCTAAATCGTTTTCTATGATACCGATAATACCTTGTAAAGACCACTTCCGATTTGACTTCGTATCGATATCGTTTCTTAAGATACATAATTGACCATAACAGTGCCGGTCAACAGTTGCCGACGACCTTCTCGTATACATGCGGTGACAACATCAAAGATCAATGACTTAACGTGCATTTTAAGGCGCAAAGCGAGCGGCCATTCACTCGCTGGCCATTTCCAAGGCGTCAACCGCATAGCCACTCGGCAGGAGACGCGAGAGCGGCGCTGGTCCAGCGGTTGAGAACGTCGCCTTCGAACCTTGAAGTATCGGGTTCGATTCTGATCGCGGGCGTGCTGAACGATGAGTTTTTGACTTGGGTCGATTTAAACCGTTAACTGCGTGCCCCGGAGGCCACCGCTCAGCTGTCGATCGCGGACTTCGCTACCGCATCGCTGGCGGCGGTCGTTAGCGGCCCCCGACACTTACTACCGCGCCGGCTTAAGCTGTAAGCTATAAGCTGAGGGATATGGTCCTCGGCAGTGGGGTGATTAAAATCTGGTGCAGTAGCCACTCACGTAGTAATAGCGTTCATAACTCTTGGCTAGTTAAGGATTGTGATGCCACTTTTTGACGCTTGTGACTTGTTCCTTTGTGGCATACAGTTTCGTATTTGCCTAACCCTCACAATAACCTACCGCAGGGCAAAGGACAAGCAGAAAATCTCAACGAGTGTATTAAATCATCGCGATGATCACGTTGGCTAGACAATTTTGATGACTACATCGTCCCGGAAATTATAGTGAACCCGAAGACTCGTAGCCTGAGGCTCTGCCTATCGTTCTTTTATTTAAGGATTTCCGCCGCATAACAATTGCAATAATGTTATACAACACATGACATGCAACAGAAAATGCATCCTGCTAATGTGAGTTGACCCCCCTCAAAAATTCAACGGTGCAACGAAGGTAACCGCTTGTCAATATTCGGACTTCAACTTTTTCGCTTTGAAATAATCGTCATATTTCGTGTCGTGCAACGTTTTTATTGTATGTTAATGTAAGTCGCCCACTCCCCTAAAATGGATTTCAAAACGTGCATGAGTCACGTGTGTCTCGTGTGTATGGATACTAATAAGGTAGATATCGCCAATGAAAATGGTAGATTACGCACACACGCTGGATGAGCTGGAAACAACTTTAGTGCGTTTTATTTTATCTTTCTTAACTGATTATTTATTAGTTGCTGTAAGAAAAGTAAACTTTTTGTATAAAACTATGTGCTTTTAAATTTAAAAAAAAATGTACAAAATCTATAAAAAAAAATTCTCTTAGAACATCATTAGAAAATACCGAAAAACCCCCTATCTAAATTAAATGCATATCAAAAGCTTTCAAACACGAGGACGAATGCTAGCGAAAAAAAAAAACCAGACGAATGCGTGTCGAAGTCCCCCACCGAGGGTTCCGTACAAATTTGCAGGTACCTATTATAAATAGTTCAGGAATCGAGTCTCGCAGTTTTTTTCTTTCGAGCTTTTTTGTCATTCAATTAAAAATCTACTGCTTAGATTTGTTTCTCCTGTACAAATTAATAAAAGTTAAAAAATTCTACAACAAGATTTGATAACACATTTAATTATGACCGCGCATACCGTCGTTTAACCTCGCTGGTTGATTAAGTACTTTAAAAAATAGAGACTATATTTTTTATGATTTAATTACAAATGTATGCTTTTCAGATTTTTCCTGTACTTACAGTATAAGACGGTATTTACTTGCCAAATTTCATAGTTCCAGGTCCACGGAAAATAGTCTATAAATTTTGATTCCCCTGAGAGTGTCAAAATATGCGCTTTTTGCGGCATAAACTGCCGTATCTTTTTTCACGTTAACTTAGAAGTTTGATATTCTCACAACTTAATGAGATTATAAATTTGATTATATGGTTTTAATTGCAACTGCACACCTCCATGCGTTCTCGAGATAAACGGTCTTGACGGACAGACGGACGAACGGACGGACGGACAACAAAGTGATTCTACTAGGGTTCCGTTTTTTCCTTTTGAGATATGGAACCCTTAAAAAAGACTAAATATTAACCCACACCTATTTCAATACATCGCTGGAAACTGCATTCAATCAGGTCCAGATATAGTGGAGATAAGAGTACACAAACACACTGACAAACATATAAATAAACACGTGTTCGCGGTTGTATTATTCGTATGGGCCTAACCTTTTCTAAATTAAAGGCGCGTCCACATCGGACGCGTAGCCAGTCAGCCTTCGATCGTGAGCGGAAGTCACGCACTTTTATACTGTTCAACTGCGCGTTCGCACTTGATCTACAACGGTTATTATTATACCCATCGATTGATAAAAAGCCTCATATGATTATAATTTTTTGATTATCATAAACTCGCGCTTATTTCTCCAAAGGGTAGGCAGAGACCACGGGTTTCCACATGGTAGCGGCCTTGCGTACATCTCTTGCTTCACTGACGTCCATCAATATTTGAAGGGAAGCTCGTCGATTTCGGTTGCTTAAAATATGGCTTTTTTTTTCAATATGCCTACAATTTAGTCAGCCTCATATGAACGCGTCCTAAATTCAATATTACGGACATTCACCGGCAGCACAGCTTCCAGCTCGAATAATCCTCCCAATATAAAATGAACAAAATCTGGTAGGATATGCATCGAAAGTGGGGTGATTAAACATCATGCAACAAAAATACAACAACTCGTTTTCATGTTTGCCTGAGGTCTTTAAAGAAACCACCATTATGGGTGGTTTCTTTTAGTACATAACTCAAAATCCTTATCCAAATTGACTATCTATTTGGGATTTTATGCAATGCCGTCGAAAGGATTACGGAACCCCTTAGGCATATTTGCGCACCACACACGCTATAAACATGAATGAATGAAAGAAATTAACTACTTTGCACGACCGTATTTTGTCATCGTAAAGAAAGTCAGGAGAGAATAGTCATTACCGAATTATTAAATAAGATCAATGCAGGCCCTTTGTTTTCAATATCTAGAATTATTAAAAAAAAAATTATCAAATCTCCACCCAATAATGTAAAAAGCGTAATAGGAAATGGGTTATTTTCTCGCAAGCAAGTTACTTATTAAGCAAATTCCGTTGTATCCATACATTAAAGACGCAATCTTAACGCCGCAATCTCTAGCACGCCGACAGGTTTCTACGTCCAGAGTGAAAAACGACGTTGGCGCTACACAATCTCGGGCTCATCTCTACTGCAGGCGGCTTTTTAGATAATCAGGCCATGGGTCAGATCGGCATTGGAACGCGCGCTGTGAGATATCTCCGCATTAAATATTATACACTATTTTTCAATAAATTAAATGTTTAATATAAATAAACAAATACGTGATAAACATCTCAATACTAGGTTGTGGAATGTTTGCCTTATTTTTAATTAAATACCAGTGTGGTAACTTTAACGCCTACAAATAATATATACGCAAGTTCTTCATAATTTTGTATTTGCGGCAACATTATTTAAGGCGCTGTTCAAACACGTTGCTAATGACGAGTCTTATAAATCACTTTTCGTTACGCATATACGTTACAACATTTTTTTTTTGTAGCCAGAATCATGAATATAGAAAAAATAACTAGTATGTTGATTGCATATGTAATAAATTCAAAGTGTTACGCACTTTGTAAATGCTGCGTTGAACTACGTGTCTATGTTTTAAACATCAAAGAGTCATCACGCATGCTAAAATTTGATACAAGTACAAAAGTAAATGGTAATTTAACGCTTAATAAAATTGTACACATTACGATAATTTTGTATTTCGAAGTGTTTGTTATTTCTTAACGGTTTTATTGTGATTTAATTACCAAATAAATGAATGTATAAATTATTAGGGTTAATAAAATATTTATCGTAGTTTTTGTTAAGCCGTCGGTCCAGGACGCTGTCTTTTCGCACCTCCCCCACACACTCGTCCCACCTCGTCGGCCTCTCTCTGGGCCGGTACGGACGGCGTAAGGTCAGAGCCTGAAATAAAAACCTATACCTAAGCAATGGGGTGATTAAACCTGATGCAATAAACAGTCACCACACATCTTATGAATGAATGCAGTAAATAGGATGTGCATTCAATGTAGGTAAGTCGATTGATTTTTAAAAGCACCGGATAAGCGCACATAGCACTCGCACTCAAAAGGTTCCGCACAAATTTAATTATGCATGTATACATTTCGTTCACCAAGAGTCTCGACGACTTTTGGTTAGTGTGCCCCTACCGGTGAGATTTTAGTAGATTAGATAACGAGATTTTGAGGATAGCCCAAAGTTAAGAAAATGTTCTACCATACGTTGATCTACAATCACGGTTCACATTCCAAGCTTATTGCAAGTGCAAGTTTATAATCACAAAATAATTTTTTTTCATGTGATGTATTATTAACAAGCAAAATTATTAATTTTGCGATTTTTCCCTTTACGTGTAGTGAGGCCTTGATTCTTGCCAAATTTGATAACTCTAGGTTAATTTGAATTATCCTATTGATTGGTTTACTTACGAGTGTCTAACATAAGTTATAAATAGCCAGATTTTGTGATTATGTTGACTTAGAAGCTCGATTTAGAAACTTCAAGGAGCCGCACACCTCAATATTCGATATTAAATTCTATTCGATTCCTCCACGCTTTCCCGAGGAAAAGGGTCTCGGCGGACAGACGGACGGACAAACGGACAACGAAGTGATGTTACAAGGGTTCCTTTTGTTCTTTTTTGAAGTGCGAAACGCTAAAAACAGAATGAAATGCCTTTACATCGTGAAATATTTGAAATTACAACCGTTTATGTAGTATGGTTAACTCATCATGAATCAGACTGTCTGAGTAAGACCGAGGTGGTGCCAAGCGTGAATTGTGTCTTTTCTTTTTAAACGAGTTACATGCTGTGTCTTAAACGATATATGCTTTCACGTTTATTTTACGAGGAAATTTATGTTTTTACATAAGTTTATTATATTAAGGAAGTAAAGAAATAAATAAATGTTTTTTTTCTTCTATACCATTATGCGTAGTTTTTAGTGTATCTTATTCTTATCTTAGTTTTGACAAAGCAAATAGATATTTTCTTCCTTTAATAATTATTGGGCTTTTATTACTTAACTAACATTACTATTAAGTGGTTAACTTCCCGTTTAAAGTCTTCGTTTAAGCGGCGAAGTTAGACATGTAGTTATATTTATACAAGAGTTTTATATAAATATAACTACAATAAGCATAAAATAACTCTACAAATATCCGTAATATGTATAAACTCCACTGTTTCGAATTGTTTTTGTACATAATCGCAGAACTTGAATTAATCCAATTAAAATCTAATTTGCCAATAAACGGGCCAAAACGACAATTTCCTGGTTGACTAAAGGCCGATGTAACTTTTGAGGCTTCTGCGAACGCGCGCGCCGGCGGGCGCAGCGCGGGGCGGGCGGCGGGCGGCGGGCGGGCGGCGTCCGCTTCCTCTTAAGGCGGAGCGAACGCATTTTATAGACAATCTAGACCAGCACACTGCAATATATACTGTGACCTATTCAGTGTTTGAGCATCCTTTTAAATGTGACACGCATTTTTAACAAGATTTTTTTTATTTGCATTGTAAAAATGTGGTATGCTCTTGTGTAGCCGGCACGAGATAATAGCTAAGCACGTCATTTTGGACAATCACAGAATAATCCACCTTGACGTCGCTCTCATACCATATGTGTAGGGGCAATGGAGCACCATTTCACATTTTCCCACAGCGTGGGTGGCAACAGCTCACTCCTGATGAGAACTCGTTTTCACGATTAAGGGTCACTCTGATTTTTAGACAATATTGTAAACACACGTGAAGCCATTTCGAATTTATCGATGACCAAACGAACCCTCCTAGTTCGCAACATCGAGTCCATATTTGCGTAACCTACTTTATCTTTAAACCTGACAAATGCTGTCTTCAAAGCATTTGTCAGGTTTCAAGGTCATAGTGATAGCTTAATATCTCCACAGCCGACAATACCCACATGCGGTTGAAACTAAAGGGTCACCGATCATAGCAAAAAGTGCTAGCTTGAGAACAACCGAATAGCCCCAAAATCACCTCGACGTACTCATATTTGCACACCATATTTAAAACAAAGCAATCCTCAATTCTCAGCCTTGAAGGTTGTAGTAAAATCAGCTTTCTACTAAAAGGCTACAACACTATTCCAGCCAACTCGTCGCTGTATCCCTATTACATCGTGGTAACGACTACTTGTATACGCAAAAGACTACCAACCCACTGTAATGACACTCCGCAGCCGACAACACGTTTAAACTGTCGGCAATAGCGAATAATTTTCTATATATATATATATATATATGCATCCGGTAATAATTAACTGCCCATTAGTGAAATTTTAACTTGTAAAAATAGTGCACGAGCAAATACTAAAATATATTATTCTTCTTTTATTTATACTATTTTTTCTTGATTATTTCCATTTACAATCCATTGAATCCGATCCGTCCTAATCTGTAACATCCAATTCGTGATCACCACTTAATGTTTTTTTTTCTTCCATAGGTTAACGGTTCTATGAATAATGTAGCTTTTGATGCACCGATTCTATGAGCTACGAGGATTACCTCATTTCCTCTTCGTATCTCCTCGTTCCGTATTCAATCTTGAATAGAAACCTTCGAATCGACTATTCTCATTGCACGTTGAGTGACGCCGTATTTATTTATGAAACCGACAGCGAAAAAGATCGCTTGCCACGTACGTCATCACTCTCAAGTTGCATTGTTCAAGTGGTTTTATGTTTATGCAACAAAGTATATTGGAATTAAATATACCATGCAGTTCTTGAAGTACTACTGCAGCACTATCCAACCTAACTGCCTTTTTTCGTTTAACCCTTACATCAATCTAGGGATCTGCCAAACATGTCTCAAATAGTAATATCGATGAACAACTTTAGTTATAGACATAATTATAATATCGTATAAACATTTTAATGCTTTGCGCTTTCAATACCTGGTGCTTTATTGTTTTGAGGATCATCTTAATCACGAACAGATTAACGTCAGAGACATTCTCCATTTAGTATGTTTCGTTAGAAGACCTCCAGCTTTGCTGATGACCAGGTATGCTATTGTAGCTCTTTGACACCGACAAGAATTTTCTGCGATCTCGTTCATTATTTCATATATTGACACACTTCGTATATAATACATTTGAATACTATGGTATTTTTATTTTATTGTCGCCTCTCCGATACGGTTCGTATTAAAGACGTATGTCGTGTGCCTTAAAAATGTGTCTAGTGGTAACTCATAATAGGATATTTCATTTGAAGATTCGCCTTCGAGTCATTAATCTAACGACTGACCACAATTCTCAGGGTTTCTCCACGACAGGAGGACAGCCCTTTGGACTGTAGAGATCGTCTATACTTTTATTAATCTCGCGCCGGTCACGCGGCTCCCACCGCCTTAAGTGGTCCGAATCGCCGCAGTGACCGCGACGCCGCCGGCGCATTCTCCCCCGTGCCGCGGACCTGCGCGTGCGTCGATAGTGCAGTGATAGAATAACAGTGAAAATATAAAACAGTGATTTTTTAAGTGTTCAACTCTCAGAGAAGAGACACAGTGACGTTTTTGTTAACACATTATTAGCGGGAAATCGTGGAAGTGAATTTCGTCGATTGTTGGTTATAGAAAGGGTAAAAAACAAATTAGTTATTTATAAACAAAATTTAACTGATTTTGGAATGTTTTCCCTAAATCTAAGACAACATACCGATTTTTAAAATTCTTAATAAACAATCTATATTTATATTTAAGTCTATGGATTTGTAAAAGTATACCGTACTATAAGATCATTAATTTAAAAATGACCAAAAAGCAGCAGTTCTATTCAATTAATTCTTCTTGAGGTCCAAAATTTTCTGTTCGTAAATAACTCGTCAAAATTAATATCCACCCGAGAATATTTTAATTTTCTAAAAACTTGTCTATGTTAATTTTAATCACTATCGTTTCTGTAAAATTTTCAATTGCTTCAAACTACCTCGTTTTTTTATTCGTTTCTGGTTATCTTACATTTTAAAAAGAAAAAAAAAATCAAAGAAACATCGTCTGATTCATTTATATAATTCAAAATGAACTAACAAATAAACTAGTATTACGATGAATCGGCATCATATGGAATATCTTTCACTGTCTTAGGATAAATTTAACTACAAATCCAAAAATTAGTTATTTTCACACAAATATTGAATCTCAAGGTACAAACTGTACGAGTATCATATCTTTCCTTACAACGTCAATCCGCACGTTGCGCTGTCCGTGGGGTGTAAAAGCTGCTCGATATCGAATAATATCGTGTGTAGGCGAGCCCTACGACTGCGGCAGACAGACAAACGCGCAGACAGCATTTTCAATAAATTTTAGACTCTCATTCCTCACCAGTCGCCAAATGTCGACTCGGATGATACTCGGATACGTGTAATTCTCGACTCATATAAATATCGGATGTAGTTTTCGTGCAGACGATACGATATACGTGCACGAAAATCCAACACAATACAAGGAAAATGTTGGAAAAACTCGGGAAATATCGCGAGCGACATAAATTCGTCACGAGAAATGAAAATAAATTGCTGTGTTTATTTGGATATCAGTCAACTACATAAAATCCGTTCTCTTTTAATCTCTGTAGGAATACAAAACGTATCATCATTAAACAAATATTCTACAAGATGAGTATTTTAAAATTTATAAGTATTCAGATGAAAAATTTAAATTAAATACGACTTAGTAGTTAAGATTGTTATTTTAGAACTAGAAGGTACCGTATTCGATTTTAACTACAGACATAATGATCGATAACTTTTCGAAGTAAATCAAATCAAGTGCCTCGATTAAGCCGTTGGATCCGGACATTGTTATCGCATTGGTGAGGACTACCGTAAGTAGCACTCGAGTCGCACCGGACCAGCGCGGGAGGCTTAAAGTCGAAGAAGACCCCCATTCTAAATTTAAAGATATAAATGGAACTGTCGGAGGGTTAATGCAGCGATTAAAAATTAATTTAACCAAACATCAATAGCCATAACTATAACCAACTTCCAACCCCTTTATTTCTATCAGTGATAGTTTTATAAATTATTTGTGCTTGTATATAATGATTACATTTAAAAAGGCTACTCTTAAGTTTCGTGCTTGTTTTTTAAATAAATACTGTTTAGTAAAGAAGTGATATGCATTTGCCATAAAATGTAATAATATATTTAAAATTTTATATAATAACTTATGAAATAAAGATTTTTGTAATTTTAAAAATTATCACACTAGCCCACACTCAATAGATGCGTATTGGCATCAATTTGAACCGTCACACTGAAAATGAAATTATGAGCCTTCTACATTTCTATGTGACTGTGAATGTTTATGCGTGTGCGCAGTTAAGCACTAAAACGATTTAATTTAAGAGACAGCAATCCTCTTTCATATCTAAACGTATTGTGTTTTTCAATACGGAGATGCGTTCGGCGGATGTCACTGTGACTAATAAAAAACGAAGGTCAAGTGCGATCCGTATTCGTATGTCCAGCATTCCGTATCAGTTAATAAAGTACATGAAAAAAAAACGAATTATCTGCAGGTCGAATTAACTAATAGCGATGTGCTTCTTTGTTTAATAAGAATAACTCTTGTCGAGAACGTAGTTTGTAGTACTTAAACCAGCACGTGCAATATACCATAACATTATAGCAACCATCACGAATTCATAATGAATTAACTGTATATCAACATTAGCTTCTACTAATGGTTGTTGCTGTTGTCGGCATTATTGTTGTTATATTACTACCGCCTTGCTGCTGAAGCATAATACCCTTTCACGATCTTTTATTACCTAACGAAGGTCCTAGAACTTCAACCGTCCACGCTGGCCAGACGCGTGTCGCGGTTTGCCAACTACCGTCGTCACCGATTCAGTGATAGCGTACGGAGCCGACGGCTTGAACACGACGTGCTTCCCCGAGACACGCAGCGAGTTATTTCAATTCGCCCGGGGTAGAGATCGAGCTCCGTACCTCACGGTGCGAAGGCAACACTCTTAACCGCTGAGCCAGCGATATCTGTATAACGATAACACACACGGAACTCGTTCGATATGTGTTTACGTTGTAAACAAATATTTTTATTATTGATTAATAAGTGATTTAGCTCACAAAATAAACATACTAATGTAAAAAATTAATGCAACCACATTATATAAATTTACCGATTTCCAGTTGATCACTCAAGAAACGGAGATTTTTGTCTGCGACTCATAGAAATAGACATCACACAGGAGTCGATTCTCTTGCTATCTTTATTCTAGGCATGAATTCCTTTTTCTCTATGGCTTTCATGGTGTTATTTTCGCTGAAAAAAGAACACTCGCCGGCTTCTGAATTATAAAAAGTGTTGCCAGAGCTGTCGACGAATATCTAGAGATAGATTCCTTTCTCTCTATGGCTTTCATGGTGTTTTTCTCGCTGAAAAAAGAATACTCGCCGGCTTCTGAATTATAAAAAGTGTTGCCAGAGCTGTCGACGAATATCTAGTGATAGATTCCTTTCTCTCTATGGCTTTCATGGTGTTTTACTCGCTGAAAAAAGAACACTCGCCGGCTTCTGAATTATTAAAAGTGTTGCCAGAGCTGTCGACGAATATCTTGAGATAGATTCCTTTCTCTCTATGGCTTTCATGGTGTTTTACTCGCTGAAAAAAAGAACACTCGCCGGCTTCTGAATTATAAAAAGTGTTGCCAGAGCGGTCGATGAATCACAAATCAATTTCTACATAATTGAACGACATTGACAATATTCAAAATTGATGCTTTTCAATATCTCTCTTTTTATTATCTTGTACATCTAATTGAGTTATGAATGAAAAAACACCGTGTTCGTTTTAATAAAAACTTGTGAAATACAAACATAAAGAATATATTTATGCAGCTATTAAAATGACACTGCGACATCTCGTTTAGAAACTGTCGTAAAATTTACAATTTACGAGGTAAATTTAAACTTTTTAGCAAATCCCGATGTGAATTTTGAAAACGTTGCGCTGTAGCTTCAACAAC
This sequence comes from Eumeta japonica, assembly GCA_005406025.1. NCBI lineage: Eukaryota > Metazoa > Arthropoda > Insecta > Lepidoptera > Psychidae > Eumeta > Eumeta japonica. Next base: position 327,917 of record BGZK01000386.1, read on the forward strand.
GCTGTGACCGAATCGAGGCAGAATACACAGAATGGTGATACTTCAAGTCTGGATTCCTGAGGACCCCTAAAATTCATTAAGTCTAATTGCCGAGTGAAAGTCGTACCCGTCGATAAATCGTGGTGTCGATACACTTATTCGTTCTAGTGGGCCGTGTTGTTACGATCCGTAGTCATCTAAACGTTTTTTTTTTTTCCGCCGTCAAGGGTTACGCAACCTGTGACGGATTATGATCCATAGATCGTTCGCATCGCCGACGTCGAAGATCGGAGAGTAATCGGTGCGATTTTGCGAAAAAAAAAATGAAATTGTAAATAAATCACGTCGATTGCAATTTCTTCCTTGTCTACGACCGAAATATTTATCAATAAAACGGCCACGATTGCGCTATCGCCGAAGTCGGCTGTTCGTTTGTGACATCAATTTTTTTTTAATTCCTTCGACACTAGTGCTTAGTTTGTGACTTCTGTGGTTATAAAAAAAAAAACTTTTTAAGACAACGTTCCGTTTTATTGCTAGAAGCTATTTTTATATAACTCGATGATATACCGTAGTTATGAGTATACAAAATAGTGGATACGCCACGCGGTTAAACTTGAAAACCTCCTAAATAAATTGTTATACGAATAACACTCAATAAGATATCTTTTTTTCTTTCTCTCTCGCTTTATCTCTGGATTAAAATACACACACACACACACACACACACACACATATACATACTTTGAATTGCTATTTATGTCGCTCATATAAAATTAATTTTCTTTACTTCAATAAGAATGTTAGTGTTACAATAAAATAGATTTCATGACTTCACAAACTCACTTAAAAATAAAAAGGTTAGACAATTCCCTTTTAAGATATTTGCAGTATATTTGTGTAAAACAGAACCAGTAATATAATTTAAATTGTATAAAATCAATTATATAAAATAGTTACAATAAATTTTCATCTTAATCCTTATAACGTACCAACATCTAGAACTAACGTCGCTTTTATGTAGCAGATTCTTAGGCAAGTCGATTTAAGACATCATTTTTCCGTGAAATATTTTCTTTTTTAATAAATGCAATTTAATAGGAAACTGAACACTGCCGAAGGAAATATAATTACAGCGGGCTTATATTTCATCTAGATTAACTTCTACGCCCAAAACGACGTAACGTTCTAATAAACAAACAACAATCAGAAAACCACCAAAAAGTTGTCTAAGAAGGCATGGCCACCGAGATCTGTATGTATACCCGCACGCGTGGACGTAGAATGAACATCGTCATCTTCTATGTCGATCGGCCTTTCTGCAAATCACCGTCGATTCCGATTGCAATAGTGGTCTCGATTCTAAAACACCGGCCGCGCCCTCGATTTTAACACCGGTCAAGTTCGACCCTGGTCTAATACTCAATTTCGCGATAGGGTATTTTACTGTTACATTTAGAACACCATATTTTTAATGAGTTGCATAAGCTGTCTTGAAAGGAAAGTGAAATCAAAATCGGTTAAAAAACAATGATCTTATGGCCATCAACATTACTGTGCCATCTGTTTCTCTAAAAACAGATGGCACAGTAATTTTTAACATTATTTAACATTATTCTATACGGCGCTAATGAACAGTGACGTCATTGGACACCGGTGCCTTCTTTGTCTCAATCAACGATTTAAAACAGTCGTACTCGAGTATTTTTATAGTTATCATAAAAAAAAAACGCCATTACTACGCGCTCACGCGCTAATAAAAAAGGTTTAAACAAAGAAATACAAAATTGAATATATTTCCGAAAAAGCGCGAGAATTCTCAGACTACACAGATGAAGCATTGATAAATAAACTTATAAGTGTACCAAAATGTCTAACATTTTAGTACACTTATAAGTTTAATTATTTGCACTTATAGTATACCGATAGTAAATGAAATAAAATTACATTTCGCTCTACAAAAAAAACTGTACAAGTGCGAGTAGCACTCGCGCTCTGATGGTTCCGTACAAACTTAACTAACAATGTGTATATTTTATTCTACGACATAATCTTGACGATTTTTTACTGTTTCGATACCGATACCGGCGAGATATCGGTCCTGGGAAATTCGAGATTTGAGATGGTTTTTTGTTCATAATCTTTTTGGAATAAATTTTCTAACTTTAGCATTATTTTGAAATCTTCATTTTTCATAGCACTTGAAGTTTTTACATCATCTGGGAATGTCAGTAGTGAATAATAATTCCCACTTTATATCACGATCCGTTTCTGATGATAAGCCTCTTAACAGACGGACAGACAACAAAGTGATAAAGGTTCCGTTTTATTTCTTTCGTTCACGCGTTACAGAACCCTGAAAGTAATTCAAATACCAATTCGACTGACTGATTAACGGTTTCAAAAACTAGAAACTTTAAATGTTAATAATAACATGCCAAACGTGAACACAACAACTAAATTCTTAAAAATGAACGGCAGACACGAGAATTAGTAGAGGGCGCTCGAAGTTATTGAAGACCATGGCTCTAAGCATGTCGATACCTAAAGCATTTGGTTTACGATAACAGTCATAGTCACACGTCGGACCTGAAACGAAAATGAGGCTTTCACGCTAAGCCGTAATTATATCTAGCCCATTGCCACCCCTCCTTAGGGTGTGGTCGTGAAGTTACGTCGCCGTCTCGATACCGTCGGGCGATCGGAATAAACAGCGTTGCGTCATCTCGAAACACTTTCGTGCCAAATTGAAACCGGCCAAGTGCGACATCTGTCCAGCGTACCCGAGAACCGCCACTGACGATATAAAAGTATAAACTGTTCGTTTTGTTAGTAATATCGGTCTGGACCGATTGTATATTTCATACTTCGGTTTACAGATATGCCAAGTCTATTATTTCAGAATGATAATAGGATAATGCGATGCAGCCGTACCACACTCTCACAGAATACGGACGTGAAATGGTAGGTTCTGCTGGCGCGTATCATCCATAGAATGAGAGTTCCGGTGGCCCTTACCCCCCCTCTGCCAGACGTCCTATTCCTTCCTAAGAGATCGGCGACGCACCGGCGACTTCTGCGAGTTGGGAGTGCGCACGGGCAGCGGACCTGCTCTTCGCAGGCTCGTTTGCTTCATATAAATGCCGTAAAAAAAAAGTATCAGGCGTCTACCTGATAGTTCTGGCGGTTCCTGAAATAGAATATCGCAATTGAATTTGTTTAAATGCACGAATCAATATGCAATCTCATTTTCTTTGCTCTTTTCTGAACGGTATCAAAGAATGATGTCGAGTGTTTCTCATCGCGAAATTAAAATTACAAATAAATATCTCGATCCGTATAAATATTTCAGACTCCATTATAAATACATTTAATGTAAAAAAAAACAATGTGTATAAATGTCGGGGCCACGCAAGGCCTGTATGTCGAGCCGTCCGCGTTCACCTGCTAGTGATATTTTAAGAAAAATACAAATTAATAAATAATTAATGAGCACCTGGACGACTAAAACACTATATGCGGTAGTTTCCAAATTACTTTTTTTATTGAATTCTAATACGCCAGATTTATCGACGAAGACATTTTTATGCGTGCGAGTTTTCAACTTTTTCATCATTATGGACGGTCGATCCGCGTCCATTTTTATGAAAAGCAAAGCATAAAACATAAAAATTATTTGTTCATGAAAACTAAAACCTTTTCAATGCTAATCGACCCCCCCTACTGCGGCATAGCTTCCACAATCTCGTCACTTCGTAACGGACGGGTCGGAAATCGAGCGACGTCGTGGTCACGTGGTCGAGATGGTTATGTGGTCACGTGGTCACGACGACCGTCGTCGATGTGACCACGACGTCCGGAATGGGGGACTTAACCCGTTCCCCGAAATAAGGAGCGGCTTAACGTAAACTTCCGGTTCCAAAGCTACTCACTCGACCACTAAGCCACGACTATACATACTTCACTTGTTAAGGTATGCGTATGCCAAGCTTTTACAAGACTGTTTCTATCGCATCGATCGCTCAGAAGCAAAAGAGGGTGCATCGTCCGGGACTGCATGTTGCTATCGACAAGTGCATTGATTAAAAATGTGACCATCAGTAACATGAGTGTGACTTTTGAGTGTTCAACGAGACTGTGTGTTGGGTGAAAATTAAAGATACTAATAAAGGATTTGAGCTGAACTATCATGAAGATGGCTGCGGTCCTAATGGTGAGTGGTTTGTCATTTTATACACTTATTTATATACAATTCATGAAAATTCTATAAACTAGTATATTAAAGTTGAATTATATATAGCGTAGAATAATAAAATTGTAAATATGTTTTATAGTATTCGTTCTATGCAATAAATAACGTCAATCGAGTTAGGTGTTGTCATCGATTAATATAGTAATGTTGCGTTAATATTTAAATATCTAATTTGTACTAGTTTCCGAGTTTAATTTGTTAATGAAGTAAGATGCGCTTCGTATCTAAAATTAATAGAATTAGTTTGTGTTGAAATCATTTATGAACAATGAAACTAACATTTGGTTTTCATAAACTGAAATACGCGAGATTTCTACAGCTTCATACAGTTCAATAAAATGTCGAAAACATATATTAATTTAATTAGCAAAAAAAACTGTAATCTACTATACATTTTCGCTTTGTGACAATAAATTGACAGATATCATAATGTTAATTTATAAACGTTATAAATTAATATTAATTTATAAACGCTAGAACAGTGACCGCTACTCTAACATCCAATATTAATTCTATATCGATACGATCACGACTTTATGTATATACGACCGTGTGTATAAATGTGATTCTTATTGCATACGATTGCGTTGCATTTCCTGTTGCAGCGGATCGGTGTCCTGCGCGGAACGCGAGTGCGCAGGAGTCGTAGTTTATTAAAAAATATCACACGTGATAATTTTATATACTGAACGATTTCGCACGATTACATTCTATTGACGAGAAATCAACTCGCGCTTCTCAGTCTTTTAGTTAAAATGAAATAACAGTGTTATTATCGTGTATAAATGTTATCAACTGTAACGTTCGTTCATTTAAAAAAGGAAAAAGATAATAAAAGATGATTAGATATGATACATAATATTTAAGATGTACTCAAGAGACATACAAAAGCTCAGCGCGTGTGGTTATCATTTTGTGACCTCTGACTTGTCATTGCACTTATTTTAGGGCTGGTATTACATGAATGGAGTGCCTCCCCTAGAAATATTTTTTATTATTTAACTACGAAACTAAGTAACGGCGTTTAGAAGACACCTATACTCCGAATTTCGTCAATCGTGAAACATACGGACGGACGGACGGACATGACGAAACTATAAGGGTTCCGTTTTTGCCATTTTGTCTCGGAACCCTTAAAAGGATACAAAACATTATCAATTTTTCATAGTCGTTTACATTGAATGATAAGTTTCACAAAAGCTTTTCTTGAACAAAACTTCGCACCTTACCCGCTTTGTAGCGAGATCTTCCATAGTAATCAATACTGAACTGGTATCGATTCACTATTTATTTCATCTCTTGAAGACAAATTCGGTTACCGCTGCGGTTTCACAGAAGTTTTTCCAATCAAAAAGACAGCTACATACCATAAATTATTATATAAAAGAAACGATTTTTTCAAACGTCAATGCAGTCGAAATGAAGATTGAATAGTTTTGAAGAAAATTTTCAAAATAGATGCTTTTTAATTTATCTACTTTTAAAATATCGTATATAGCACCGAACTATAAATTAAAAAAATATTGTTATTTTAAATCAAAACGATTTTTCGGACTGTCAAGATGACACTGCGACATCTCGTTCAAAAGATGTCATTAAATTAACAGTTTACGAGGAACATTCAATGATTCACTACATACTGGTATGAAATTTGAATTGTTACACAACTCAGCATGTATACAACTTAGTTTGGATAGGCCCTGCGATTTGCTGAGTTGAACTTTGCTTTTTACATAATATTTCGTATTACAATGTCACCAAAGCACGAGAACCTATCTGGCAACGAATAAAATAATTATTTTTTGTATTGTAAGCGACAGGTTAACAAACAACTACAACTTCTTCTATGCAAGTCCAGGGAGTTATGCTAAAACAAGATTTGAACCTAGGTACCTGTCTGAAACAAGCGTATTCCGTTCTTAAGCCATGGGTGTTACTAACACTGCTTCTGTCAGTCTTTATTCATATCAAAAAAAACGGTCAAGTGGGAGTCGGATTTACGTGGTCAGTGTTCCACATCAAAAAGTATCTCATAATAAAAATACCGTTATTCATTATTTTTTCACTATTCTATGACATTCAAATTATATCATTAAAGAAAGATTCTAGACAATTAATTATTATTGATATTTCTTTACAACCAGCGCGACACAAACTTTTCGCTAGTCCAATACACATTGCATTGTTGGGTTGGTTATTTTTAACATACCATTTGACATCATACTAGACATGGTTTATCAGAAATATTTTAATTTACTTTTCTATATTACCCACCAAATTGTAAGCCCCACATCATCAACAGCGCTGAACACCGCATAGCTTGAATCAGACCAACGGCCTCTTCAACTGGTTCCTATAAAAAACTCCATCACTTATTTTATTTATTTACTTATTACAGGTTATTTATTTATATACTATAGGTAAATTTACAAATAATTCTGCTGTAAGACGGAATAGCAAAACACAAGAGAAGCACTCTTAAAGTTTTTTTTATTATAATTGTTTGCCGTAAACATTCTGAGATATATATGAAATCATGTTATGTTTGATAGAAGTTGGTAATATGGTTGGAAGTAAAACAACGACTTATGTAAATAGCTTCAGAAGTATTGCATTTAAAAAATTTTATTCCATATTCATGCATAATATCACATGTCACATATATGTATGTATAAACTACTGAACGTGTCGGCGCGGAACTTTGGCTATTCGATGTCAAATCATTTATAGGTGTTTTAGGCTACATCCTTTTCGTAATCCCATACATCTTCCACCGTTCATTTTTGGATTTATTCCATAACCCATAACGCGCAGCGAAGCGAGCAAGTCACCACTAGTATCGCATACATAGTCAATAGCGGCGGTACAATCTAAAACCATTTAAAACTCAAACTCATCCGTTTGGTAGATCAGTGAAGGATTTTGTATATTTAGCAGTCACTTGTGATTTTTAAAAATTCATCGATGTAACCCCAAAATTATTCCCACAAAGCGATTACTTTTTAACCGACTACGGCATAGGTCGAAGGAGCGTCACGATCGGTTAGTATATTATGTCTAGATTATGTGTGTCTGTCTGTTCGCTCCTAGAGTCGATTGTGTTTGGGGAATTCTCACATTTATTACATCGTTGTATTCATCACGATCGCCCATAAACCGCTAATTGGATTTTTTTAAAGTCCTCAACACTTCGTCCGTGGCGCTTCACAAAATTATAACCCAAGGAAACTTATTCGTATCTAAATAGAGTGGCGTCTCGTATTTAAAATTTTCTAAAAAATTGATTTGCTTATGAAAAATATAATATGTAAAAAATGTTATAATAAATCGATGTGGTTATAATTCATCACAACTATCAACACTGCTATTTTTTCGACTACTAATAAGGCTAGTCTCGTGTCTATTAACTAAATACAAACACAAAATAAATAAATTTTAAAATCAGCTCAAGTGGAAAGCGACGAATACTATTTACTGTCAATCAATATTATGGCGTAGTAATAATAATAAAAAATAAATATTTAAATAAAAAAAAACTTGCTCAGGTATATATATATATATACATATGTTTGTTCATTATATTAGTATATTGAGTCTGTAATGTTTATTGTATTATATTAGTAAATTATTATTACTACTTATATTAAGAGAATATTGTTTAAACATTAGACACAATTATTTTCATAATATCGGTAAGTCAAAGGAATTTCATGCTGTGGCCTATACGACCAAACAATATTACCGTTACACAAACGAATTGCTGTATTTACATAACTTACCCCGTTTTTGATAGGTATTTCGGTCAACATGCGGATGAGTGTTTTAAACAGTCCCCAAAGCCGCTCTCTAAATTCTAACGCTCGTAATAAAATCGATGTCGCCGAAAGCGGTTTCATAAATAATCTTTAAACGGTTTAAGGTTTATGCTTTGTTTTAAATAAACATATAAAAAATGTTACAGGCGGCCTTGCGAAGTGTTCATTACCTGTACAACTTTCAAATTTCATAAATTCTAACCTTGTCAGAAGTGGATTCTCGTTTGAATTACGTTTTTTTTTTGCCTGTGAAATATTTTCGGTCTTGAACGTGACGAAAAACCCGCGTTTTATCAGGAAAACAAATACTTGTTTTTATTTTCAAAATACATCAACAATTCAAACTCGTATATACCATTCAACAATTGATATTCAACGCGTATACTTCCTTTTCATGTAGTACAGCATTACTAAACAAAGAATTTAAATGTGAAAACAAAGCTAAATAAATGAGAAACAGTAACAACTTCACAAATAAATTATTAGACTATAATTGCTAAAGAGATTCGTTAATTTTAAACGTAACGGTATTATGGGGACAATGAAAAATATCCACCGTACAGTCCGGCATTTAGGTTTTCGTGACTAGTACTAACTCTAGGAATTAGGCTATGAAGTACAACCACATTTGTTATTTATCGAGGAATATTACAACCACAAATTGAATGTCGAGGATATGTGCTGGATACACTTATATAACATAGTCTAAAATGTGAGATCCTTTTATTATATACATATACGATATCGTCTAAAACTAGTAAGTCGGTAGACATACGTCGATGAAGAAGTGTACTCATTTTGAAACAACGTAACCTTCGAATATCAAAAATCTATGGGATACTCAAGGTTTTGAAAATGATCAAGAAAAAAAAGTAATAGGTTAACGCGCCTCTAACAAAACAGTCATACAGTTGACCTATTTTAATTTTGTGATACACAAATTCCTTTTAATTATGCCTAAGAGAGCTCAGCGTTCTAGATGTTTTTTGAGACAATGCCTAGATGAGTATTGTAATTTCATTTAGTTTGATTTCAAGACTAACTTGTTAATCTTACCTTATTCACACAATTCGGTTCAATGCTATTGATTGTATAACAGATAAATATTTGAAATATATGTAGCAGGTATATGTTTCCCTATAGTTGTGCAGTGTATTCAATTTTTATACATAATACGTCAATACTGATATTCGGATTATGGTTTAATGCCACCAAAGCATAACATATCTTAATCATGTTTTGATTTACACTTGGAGAGCTATTGTTAAATTTAATCTCTAATAAAATATTAAGGAATATTCTTACAATTACTTTCTCCTACGCAGTAGGGTCAACTCATCCTGCTCGTGAAACTATAATTATCGCACCAATCGACATATAGACGTACAAAAACGAAGATTAACTCTCACCTGATTTCCGATTATCTGGTTACAGCTAACCGGTCCAATCATACCGCACATGAATCACACAAAGCCATCTCAGATTTTAAAAATCTACAATCACAGTCTATATAACGGATAGTTAGATAGACTGTTAAAATGACTGTCATTGTGATTATCAATAATCTAAGCATTACTCCTTATATTTCGCCCTCTTAAAGTGCGTCAGCGCAAAGCGCATAACCGTCTCCACGCCACTCCCTGTTCCGCGCAGTTGGGTCAGCGCACCCTGTACATACAGTTAGACCGGTCGCGCCCGCCCGCCGGTTGCATAATCCCATCGCATAACATCCACACATAAATATTCAATAAATATCGCCATTGCTAATTAACATGCCGACTACCGACTCTGAATACGAAACATAGACTATTAATTCCGGTGATAGTTTTTCTTCGTGGCTTCGTTTGCACAGATCTCGCTGAATCTTATTTTTTGTTAGATATTAAAAATTCCTTTATCGCTAAGAATTCAACAGGAGATCATGCATTTTTTTTAACTCGCCGCTAAGAAAATTGAAAATTTTAAAACGCTTATTCGGAAAATTACATTTTTCAATTGTATTTTTGAAAAGCTTTCCAGCGGGATAAGTTTCGATGAGAGTAAAATTTATTTCATTATTTTTGATATGATGTCGAAATATGTACGTGAGATTTTTCAATAAATCAACTGATTGACGTTGTCTTTACATTATTCAAAAGAACATATCAGTTATTTAGTATTATTTACAAAAATTTGGAAACAATCGCCTCATTAGATTTAAAGATATATGAACACAAATACAATTTTGTGCCCTACAATCTAGAGAGCGTAACTGACCATATATATGCGGTTGAAGTGCGGATTCATTTTATTTTCTTTTTTTTTTCATTTGCTTAGATGTAATTTCTTCTTTTGAGAAATACAAATAATAACATTTTTCAAATAACTGTAAGAATGACCACAATGGATATATGCTATTGACCATTAAATCACGCCATTACAACAATCTCACCAGCGATATTGACTTTGGTAAAAAATACACTTGGTCACATTTTTGCAATAAAAAAAGTAAGAATCATGAATGGATTGTTTATCACTTTTGGAGTAAAACTTTTTGGGGAGCAATTTGGGAATATATGAAATTTTTTTTCGGCCGATAGTAACTTTCATTATAATCTATATTCAATTCACGCAGTTTCCTCATTTACAATGCAAATTTCGGATTCGTCGAATATTGATATGCAGAGCGGCCAATATTGTAAAAGTAACTTCAAAGTATACCTCTGACACGTTAATTAATATCAACTTTATCAACAGCTAGCCGTGCCCGTGGCTTCGCCCTGTTACACATAGGATGAATTTCTTTAATTTTTTCATATCCAGCGATTGGTATTGCCCGGTATTGCCCGCGGCACGACGATCGTATTGGGGGGTCATATCCAGTGGTCTTTACGTTATCCCTCGTCTCTTCCTTCTCGCGCGTCTTGTACTGAACGCGTGTGTTTTTCTTCCATTGCTGTTTCGTAGATGTTTTATTTTTAACGTAGGTAAGTTAATCTTTCGATGTATACTGTTTTAAACGTTGTTGCCGCTGTTACCTATCGTTTAATGTGGAGTTTTTAGTGTTTCAAAGATTTATTATATTAAATGACTTATGTAATATGCTTTATCGAGTCAATACAAACAAATGTCAACAAAAGTGTGTATGTGTTTCAGTATTGTAAGAGATACGTTTGTTTACTCCTTTGTCTATTGTATATATTCCGAGACAATGAGCTCATAAGAAGTAAACTTCGGTCGCGCGTCGGAAATGACACGCGTCATTTCTAGGGTTCCGTAGCAGAAACTGATGAAAACGGAACCTTTATAGTTTAGTCATGTCCGTCTGTCCGTATGTCACAGGTGTTTTACTCAAAATTTACATTATGTATACTGATGGAATTTGGATTATGATGACTTATATAAGCCTATTAGGTTTTGTAGTTAAATTCAAAAATAGATATTACTAGCTGAAATATTTTTTTTCAGAAAACATCAACGTGGAGTACGTATTTCGAAAATTCTTTTAAACCTTTAAAAGGTTTTAAGCTATTTATTTGATGGAGTCATTATTTTTGGAAATAATCGCTTCGAAAGTAGCATTAAGTGTGTCCCCGCCCCTTTATTTTTTAAATCGAATGTCCAAAATTGTAAAAAAAAATTATAAGGGTTATAAAGCTACATATATACTGTCAATGAAAATTATTTTCAACATGCTGAAATATACTGTTATTGAGTTATTACTGAAAAACTACGCTTCTCGACAAAAGACGTAAATATCACGAATATACGCTTTTTTTGCTTTTTCACGTTGTCTTTTTACATTGTGAGGCTAGAAAATGCTTTGATTGCGTTTTAACGCTTTTAAAATGTAATACATAATTATATATTTAAGTAAATATTTTAAAATAGTATTATTACTACATATATAAAATATACATAATACAAACTTTGTATAAAGGATTGTCACATAATTACCTATCGTAGCCTTATTATTTTCCCCTTTAAATCGAAAATTCTACCAATGTCAGTAAACACCTAACTGTCCAAAATTTCACAACACAAAACTAATGCAAAATTGCATTTATAGTGCATTTCTTTGTAGTAACGGCTTCGGAACCCTACAATGAGTATAGTTCGACACGCTCTTGGCCGGTTTCATCGCTTGTTACATTTAAGTTTTCTGCTATCATGACAATGAATTTTGCAATTACATATTTATAGTACTCACGATAAATTTTTCAAGTTCACTTACATCGATTAGATCGATTCGTTTATCCCTTACACTTACACGTAGTTATCTTGTTCACTTTATTATTAGCAAAATAATCTTTTTTGACGTGACAACGTCTTAAATTAGGTTGCGGCTGGAGTCACTTATGAAAAGGTGTAACGCTCGGTAACGTAACGATGAGTCACCGAACGAGAGAGGCCCGCCGATGCCTTGCGTCTCTCCCACTCAACTATGATCGGTCTGCCGCGCGCTCGCTAGAGAATAGTGCATAGCTTGCAAATGTATTGCAAGTTATTGTATGTATATTTGTATATAAATACGTATGTTGTGTAAAGGTAAAAATAAAATTTTGTTAATATGAAATTCAGTGCGAGATTCTTTGTATAAATTAATGTTTTAAATATAATTCTTTGTATAAATAAATGTTTTAAATTGTTACTATTATTTCATCCTTCTTCCTACTATACGAATGAATATTCACATTAAAATGATTTTACCATTCAAAGTCGTTGTCACGTAAAACTTTCGCCCGTATACCGACTTTACAGGCAACCAAATTTTTTTTAAAGGGAGCTAATTTTTGGAAAGTCCCACCTTGCCATTTGCTCAAATCGCATAATTTAGACCTTCCAACTTCCCTAAAAAAAGCAATGTCTGTACCAAATTTATTGAGTTATCCACATCCGTAAAAGGATTCTCAGCTTACCTCATTTTTGAGGATGTCAAATCATCAACCGAGAACCGTTTTACACTGTATCAAAAATTTCGTATGACTTTTTTGTCAGCCCCCAAAAGGGACACGAAGGTGGTGTGTATGATGGTGGTGTGCGTGACGGTACCCGTCATTTGTCTTCGGTCGGTTTGGGGCGGTTTTATATTCCTCAGATGGTCAAAAAGGGCTTCTTGCAGCGATACCTCGATGTCTGCCTGTATCCGTGTATATATGCACACATCTGAATACATATGTGATCATGGCACGCGCGGATGGGTGTATGCCACTACAGGTTGCGCACGAGCATCCGCTAGGGTTGTCGTCTCCCAAATTTTTCATGTATTCGGGAATCAGTTCACCCGAATTTATTTTCTACGATAGCATATTATCGTTTTGTATTGTACTTAAAAATGTGGCAAATGAAGAACTCTTCTATGATTTTAATATTCCATGCAATTTATTAATGAGGGGGGGTTTAACAATAGCCAGCTCAAAATATGCAAAAGTAATCAATTTGAAAAGCTTGACATTAATGGTCGAGAGCGACGTGTCCGAGTCAGAAGGTATCTACTTCGAATTTTAACGACAGGCAAAATAACCGACCTCTCGTAACTTCAGTCAACTTATTACTATTATTTATTTTATTTACTAATTTATTAGTTATTTTTCAAATTTTATTCGTTTTTATTTAATTTTTGTTTTTTTTATTATTTAATAATACTTAACATTTTATTAATTAAACCACTTCGTTCAACGCCACGGAGAGCACACCAAGCAGTCCGGATGGTGTCACCGCGGTGGTCACGACTATGAGTCGTGACAGCGCACCCCGAGTTCTTTTATTTTATTCTATTTTATCTTAATCTCTTTCCAAAATATTATCATGAGTTCATAGACACCGGCAAACCATATTTTTCAGAACTGCTATATGACTCGAAGCTGCGCCGACTAAAGATAAAAATAGAAAACAAATACAGTTAAATGTGAATTCTTAGGAAGTGACCGATCGGTTCATTCGCACATAGATTCAATATCGATAGGTTAAGCCGCCGGTACACCACGAAATACGTTTTAAAATTACCGACTTCGGTTGCAATCGGCCTAAAGAAAATCATTTCATTTTTTCCATATTAATATTATGCTTGATAATAATGTGAGTCGCAAATGAAATACGCCACCTATTGCTCCACTTTAACACTTTTGATTTGATAACACGTATTCTAAAACAGGTAATCGATGCTGATTTATCTAAATGTATGGAAAATTTGTGCATTAACAGTTAAACGATAACTTTTTAAGAACGTTTCACTTTCGTCGGCCATATTGCATTTCATATATATTTATTTTTTTATGTATAAACTCGTATTCGCCTAACAAGGAATTGCATGCAGATATTAATCTGATACGAACTTTACGTAGTGCTATTATTTTAACGACATTCATCAATCGTTTCTTGCCCAATTTCAACATTTACGCATTAAAAATAAATGCATATTTACGTTCAATTTTTGGATCGACATTTGCGTCGTACGTATATCAACTGTGACACACTTTCAAATTGTTATGAGTACTTCATACACATTTTTTTACTTCACCTTAACGACAATATTCGCAATTCATATTTCACAATATCTTTCTCAATCCTCGTCAACCCCGATGCGGTCTCGGCCGACGTCCACTCGTATATCGTGACTTTGATTCGTACGACTAAATTTTTTGATGTTTTTAATGTTGTCTGTCTCTTACATTCGAACAACAGATTCGACAAAAGAATGCAAACCTTTATATATCTTGTCAATATTCTCCCGACATTTTATATTATTTTATTAATATTTGAGAAATATTATGTATATTTAAATAGCAAGACATGTAAATAAATAAAAAAACAATTCATATAAAGACTAACAATAATAATAATTGTTTGTCATGACTATAGTGTGTTGACGCTCTAACCGCAAACAGTGTTTTCGGGCGTCGACTCGCAGGCACAAAGTCATTCGCCCATCATAAAAATGCTCGTGGAATATAAATGCAATAAAGCATTTGTGCAAATGAAAACAAAAGAAAAATACAATTCGTAATCGACGCGTCATTGGAATAAAAATGAACACGTCGCAGTCGGACCGGTTTAGCGCCAAAAACTGTAGGAATTCCTTTAAAATCGTCGAAGAATAATAAGGCATTCCACTCCTCGAAATGATTTTTCAATAGAAACTTTTTATAAACACTCGACAATCCCAATTCCTGTAAATGTCTGGTGTTTCGTATCGGATTACTCCAATTTAACCGTGTAAATTTTCAGTATTTCGTATGAGTATTCCACTTTGTGAATTTTCATAGCATCAAAGTGTGGAGTGTGTTATAGCTGAATAGAATTGTTGGCGTTTATAATGTTAAACACTTCAAAGTTATGACTGAAAAATCCCATCGTTCACTTCAACCACTTCTTTAATTTAATATTTCAGTAAAAAATTCACGCTTCAGCATTCTTACAGTGATATACGCACATACCTCCGTTTTTTACACACTCTTCTATATTATTCTAAGGGGGAGAATGTTTAAACACGTCGTAAGAGGAATTCTGAGATTCTGGTAAAAAACAATAATTCTTGTTCCATGATACGAGATTACATCTAAGAACAGTCGCAAACATCACCACGGGGCTCGTCGCCCTCGCCCGGCCGCGTCCACGACCGCGGCCGACGCGACTCTGCGATGCGAGTGACCACACTTTCCTGCGCAAGAGTCGCTTGTGATCCACTGCGATCCGCACCATATCCTTGGGGTCGACCTAGAAAAATAATCCTGCCGGTAGAAACTGTATATTGGCAAATGTACCTGTTTACATACATATATATATATATATATATATATATATATATTAAACCGCTCGCTCCGTGCCTCGGAAACCACGCTAAGCCGTCGGCCGCGGACTCTCATCGCGCAGGCGACGACGGTCTTTAGCGACCCCCGAGCCGTACTATTTGGGCCGGCGTGAATAGTTTTGGGTCCGAATTCCTTATTCTGGAATAAAAAGATTGCGGGAAAAGTCTACCTCAATACTAGAGTCATATAATGAATATATATACACATAAATACATACACATTATACATAGAAAAACCGATTAGAGATAAATATGAATTTTTATTTAACGCATCCTGACCCCTTACGTCGGATTTGTTCTTTCTACATCACCTATTTAGCATTTGACTCGACTCGTTGCCGACTAGTACGTCAGCGGCTCGACCGACAACAGCGAAATCTATTGACGGAACCGTCTCAACAGACACGCTCGGACCCCCTGGCCGGATTCGGAAACGCGGTACCCTAAAACTGGTCCGAATAAGTTAATGAGAAGTCAATGTTCTACAGTTCCGCTGGCCCACATTCGCCGCCGGCCTTGTCGGCTTTTGGATATCCGAAGGCGAGATGCGGAGTACGGTCAGCAGGACCGTCACCGTCGAGATGAAAACGTTTCAGAGAATTTCAATACGGGGGACACGTCACGAATTTCGCCGATCGGTATTCACATCTACCGTGCACTGAAATAAAATACTGGATATATTTTATAAACAAAAACTAGTTTCGATGTAATATTAACAAAAGGAGCAACTTATTAAGAAACCAATAAAGGCAAAACTATGTGGAGAACTTGTTGTCGAGAGACGAAGAATACAAGGTACAAAAATGAGGAGCCCAGGATTTAGCTTTATTACAATTCATTGTGAATCAGTGTCAACACATTGAATTCTGTAAAAATTGCAATACATTGCTAATTAACAATATTTGTATTAAGACTTTATCCCTAAGAATATATTAGTATGGTCGTGTGTCCGCTCAATTTATTTATTAAATTGAAGTTTTAAAGCATTAAATATTTAAATAATTATCATTTTTTCAGTGTTGAATTTGTCCAAAACAATACAATATTGTGTTCGATTTCATATTATTTTAACATTTAACAAAAATCACATTAAGTATCAGATGAAACTATTTTCTACCGCAAAAATTATTATGTTCATTTAAATTTTGCTATTTATCTTAAGCTGTAAGTCATAAACGTGCGTTCGTACTTAACCTCATTACTAAATCTTTCACTTCTTTTAATAATCCTAAGGTAATACTATTTTTTGCCGACGCTGGTTACGTGCGCCGGCGCAGCAGGTTGTGGCGCTCTCGGCGAAATCGTAAATCGGGTACCGCTACGCCATTATATCGGTTATTTATACATCGGTGCCGCTCGGCGAACTAAGGGAGAATGCATCGCTTCATCGAACCCGCTTTCCTCTACATAAAAAGTGCATTAAAACAGTTGCACCGTACGTTCGCTTATCCATAGGCACCTCAGCGGGGACGATTAGAGACGCCTGTCTGTCTGTGGTGTCTGTCTGTGGTGTCTGTCTGTTTACGTGTTTGGAGAGATTTCGCTCGAAAAATATTTTTCGTATATTCTGAAATCTACCTAAAGAGGTTGAATCTTCTCCATTTAATTTTTCATGCGTGTAAATAGAAGTCATAAGACGTCGCTTCTATATTATGGCCGATTTCTATACATTCGGAAACTCGTCTCTTACAACTCTAAAGTTGTCACCGTAGAACGGCTGATTAGTACTTGATTGATAAATAAAAAGTAATGTGCTCACAAATGTTGTGCTTGTGGTATAAAAATACGTTTTAAATATTGTCGCATTATATAATTATGTAACATTGACTGTTCATATTTCTTGTGTGTTATTTTCTTCCTCTACATGCGGCGATAGGAACGTACTTTTATCGAGCTATACATATTCGTCCATATTATAAAATACAACGCGTCACTCTGTATGTTTGTCTGTATGCGCCTGTAGTCCAATAATCCGATTTACACGATATTTTTGGCAATGAAAATATTGTAAGATTCGAGTTGATTTCGTGTATTAATAATATTTTAAAATACTGTTCAAATCTAAGTTTTTAGACTGGCAATAAATATTAAAAAAATGAGACGGCCGGCGACAGGCAAAAGGAGCAGGAGACGACGAGCGCGGTGGAAAATAAATAAGTTGTGATTGTGAATAAAAAATAGTGTTTTATTATAATATATAATCTGTCCAGGTTTTATTACTGATATATAAAAAATATAAAATAATGTAACCTCGGATATTAGCCGCAACAATTGGGAGAATAAATCGCGGTACACTGTAGGTCCTTCCATTATGCATCTTCTACAATATAGACAGTAGACACCGTTATGAAAACTATAAAAAAAATTATAGCCTATTCGGCCGAGAAAAAGAGATTATATAAAGAAAGAGAAACGGGGACTTATGCGTTTTTCTTGGGATCGTACTGAATTTACATATATTAATTAATTAACATAAATGATATATTCATAACGTTCTGGTTTTCGTCGTTGAACTTCAAGCAGGTCGAGACTTACAGACAAACTAGTACAGGTTCGTGTCAAAAAAAATCCATTTTATAATGAAAAAAGTTATATATAAGATATCGTCCATAAACCACGTGGACATATTTTAACTCCTCCCTAGCCTTTATGACCCCAATGGAACGTGGTTTTTCACGATACATTAATTTATTTATAAAATAAAATAATTAATAATAAATTAATTTATTAACAGTTTATTTTTTCAAATAATGTATTTAATTATTTGATTCCTCTTGTTAAATTAACATCGGGTCACTCAAATTATCTTATTCAACAAAATTTTCATCTGAAGAAACCACGTAGCTTTGCTCGACTCCCTATTAATGCCTCAGCGTATTAAGCTTATCCGAGCTACGTAGTTTATGGACGCTCTAACAAAACGGACAAGTAATGACAATAACATCTAAAATCAAGTAAATCTCCGATAACAACGATGAGCGACCAACTACAAACGCATTGTAATGAGAATTAATGAAGTGTTAGCAGGTTGTCGGCAGCGTCGAGCGATGGTGTCCACCACCAGGAAACTCGACGAGCGACGTCGCGCCGTGAGGAGATGACATTGCGCACGGCGCAATGTTAAAATAATTAATGAATTGTCCCTTGTCCTTATTCACATAATTTATTTCCTCTTTTTAAAAAGACTGTACAGTACCTGAGCGACAGCGCTTTGCTTTGCGTCTTTCAAGTTTCCCGTGTAATGTGATAAATTGCTAACGGAGGAAATCGCTTGCGTTGATTTTCAATAACCAATATATAAATTGTAATATTTGTTTAAACATTTTATTTAAATAGCGCCATCTGTAGTTTACGTCGTGTAGTATCATTTTGTTTTTTTTATAATTGATAACAAAACAACAATATAGTTATCTCAAAATACTACAAAATGGCCTCCATTTATAAAGATAACAATGTTTTTCGAGCATAATAACCATACACCACGATCCATCTTTACGTACGTAACGCGGACAGCGAACAGGGATATCATGTACTTAACTTGACCATTCAATGGGTGGAGAATTTACCATCATGTACCAACTCTCTGCAATTTATCTGTCCAACAGTGATGCCACATATACATGCATGCGCACACGCACAAACACAAGCGCGCGCGCACACCCTCACACACATACATACATGTCGTAGTAATGCTCCATTTACTTCAATACTGATTGCCATTGTCATTACTTAAAGCATATGGGACCGACCCATTTCAGATAAAGAAAGAAAAACTAATGGGTTTCTTTATTTCGTTTCTTGGCTAAACACTAGTAGCCGGATTTGCGTAACAACGATTAATCCTTCTTTTCTTGTCTATTTCAATGAATCACAAAATAAAATAATGATGGATTTCTTATGTTTAACCGGATTTATAACCAGAAAGGTGATCAGTCCACAGCTCGCACCACGTCCGACCCGTCGCAGCGCTCGGGCAAAGAGTGACGTAATCGCAGAACATCTGGAATAGCCTTTTTCCCAGTCGATTGACTGCAGTGACAGTTGGAATGTCGCATCACTGTTCTGTGTTGTGTTCGGAAACTGACGATTCAAACTAACAACATCGTTCGAATATTTATAGTTGTCACAACAAAATCGACGCCACTCAGGCGATTCTGCGGCGGCGCAATCATATATCTATTTTAACGTTTATTTGTTCACCCTGTCTGGCGTAGGCGGAGGGAGATGAGGATTGGGAGAGGAAGGGAGTAGGGTGATCAAGAGATGGGGGATAGGAAAACGAGGGAGACGTATATGAAGTGAGAGGACGAGACGGTAGGAAAGCGAGGGCTCGTTCTCTCGAATGAGACACGACGGAACTGTGAATATAATTGAAATCGGTATTGGAATCGAGATCAGATTCAAAATCGAGTTTTTAATAGACAACAAAATCTAGATTTAGGTTGCTTATCTGTAGGTTATTCGGGGGCTTTGTTAAATAAAACTAAATAAAGTTTATGTTCACTATTATACATTTTCTATTATTAGAGAGGTGCACTTAACTAGGCGTGGAAATCGTACGGAGTTAAAACACTGACTAAACGCATATTACTCTATATGACGAATCATTACGTTTATGTACTGTGCTCCGATGAAGGAACAAAGAGACCTTGTCACAACGTGTAAATAGATATAAATTTTGTTGTAGTCCAATATTATCCGCACGGTCGAAGCGGCGGGCAAAATCTATTTTCATTACGGGGTCCAAGTATCGTCACTCTTGACGTTAACTACCTGAACTTACCTAAAGCCTTTGTATGATCACCTTCTTTTACCATTCAATCCAGCTATAAAAGTACATAAACGGATTATCTCACTATAAAATTAAACTCACTCGCTAAAATATACATACTAGAACGTGTTTATTTTTTTTTCATACACTAATAAAATACAAATAGGAACGTATGCGACAGACAAGGCCATCTGTCTGCTACACGGGTACTGTTTAAATTAGACTCACAAATGTCAAAATACATAATATGGACGCTGGAGCTGTAGGAAATCAAACGTGATTTTTTTGTATTCATTTAAGATCTTGACAGGTTTCGAAGGTGGCCTGTATTAATTGAAGCGATATTAAATTATGCATTCTGACTATCAACACATGTAGGCTGTTTAAAGTGACGCTTCAGCGATCGGGGCCCGGCGATTGCAGCGCCACGCCCGCCATTTTGATTTGGACAACTTTGAGGCGAATTTGTCGAACGAACTGATGATTTTGCTGTTGAAATTGTGAAAATATAATTGCCTTGTGAAACAAAGCCGTTACTTAACAATATTGTTGCCTTCAAACGCTCACGATAATTACCGTATGTACAGAATTGTCATCCTGGACATCGTTTGTTGGCAAAGTTTGTCAATATTCGGCAAAGGTTGTAAAATAAATTTGAAGTAGGCGATTTTTTTTCCTTCCTGGCGCCAAAAAACTGCACGAATAATACGTTCGGTCCTCGATCTATCAAACTTATTAAAAACAACCTTTATGACAGTTTAAATTTTGTATGCAAGTGCCATTTGTTTTGTTTTTTTTTTTTAAAGTTTGAGAATACATCACTTTGGCGTATTATTCATAAATATAACTGTGACAAATGTTGATTTTTACATCGTAGATCTTATTAAACATTCACAGATATCAGCAAATGATACATTTTATATGTATTTAATTTAGTAAATATATAAATTATTCTATTAATGAATAATAATAGATAAGGGCTCACTCCCTAGATAGTCTATTTTATCCTATTCCTTCCTAAAAGGATTCCAGATATCTTAAAGAAGTAAAATATATATGAGGGAGATGGAGGACCATCCTTCCTGAAAGGCCTGCAACGCATTGACAATTCCTCTGAAATTTTTAATGTCCACGGTCGTCGGTGATCACATATTCTTTGTCGGCTCGCATACTCGTTTGCCTCTTGATGATACCATAAATAAATACGAGACAGTCGTATATTCCGCGATCGACTTTTAGTCCAATTAAACCAATCTAAACGTTCGATTATTCCTATCATTTTATATACCCATAAACCTTTTTCTACATTAATAACAAAAGCTGTAATATAATATTTTATTGCACTATAAAGTTTATGAACCTCAGCCGGCCATACACATATCTATCTATGCGTACAACGCCGGCTCACTGCGCGCACGCACCGACAATAATAATATGACACGAATTACGAAACTACGGTAACCTACACCGTACCTAATGACGGTTTCAATTCTACACACGAACTATTGTATCACATTCGTTATTATATTATATCTAATCGAAATAACATGCTAATTAAATAATTAGTATAACCCGATTTTGACCACGTGATTTGTGTTTGCAAATGCACTGATCCGTAGAATAAACTATGTTTTACACAAGCTTTATGTGTCACAAAATTCAAAACTGCAGACGGGAAATGCAGGCGAAGCAATGCTGAATGCATGATCTACATATGAAAACGACGTGTTTCATTTTCAACTCTCTTACGTTGTAACTGTTCTCCCAGCCTGTATAGATGCGTTTTAGTTTTCAAAAAAGGGGGAAAAATGGGCAATCATTGTAAAAATATTTTTAGTAAAAACAGATGTTTGACTTCCAATTATCGTCGACAGTGAATTCATGTCATCTTTAAAATTACACTCCAGATAAATAAATTAATAATGACAATATCCTATTTGAAAATATGAGTATATGATGAATAGTATTATTCTATAAAATTGAACACACAATTTTACATACAACAATGATGTAGAATTGTTTTTTTAGGATTTCGAGCCAAGATGGCAAAAACCGAACCCTTATAGTTTCGTCATGTCCGTTTGTATGTCACAGATATTTTATTCAAAAACTACAAGACGTGTATTGATGAAATATATAGGTAGTTGTAGTTTACTACTAGGTTTAGTAGTTCAATAACGAAATAAAATATTTCAAAGGTGGGCACTCTATACATGTAACAGAAGCTAAATTTTTTTAAATATCAACATTTGGCACATATTTCGACAGTTCTTTTAAAAAGACTCAAAGGTTCTTAAGCAATTTTTTTCATTAAGTGTATATTATTGGAAATAATCGCTCCTAAAATAGCATAAATTGTGCCTCCCCCTTAATTTTCTAAGCCGTAAGTCCAAAATATATGAAATAAAATTACAAAGATAACACTTAATAAATTCATACAGTAAAATTTATTTTGAACATGATCGGATATACCATTTTTGAGTTATTGCCGACAAACTGCGCTTCTCGACAAAAGGACGTAAGTGCCATGAAAATACGCTCTTCTGCTGGTAAACTTTGGTTAACATTAGTTTAGTAGTAATGGTCGACACACCTACTTGTTTTTCTAGTTACAGACGGCTAAAGTGTTTCTGCGACTAAACTACTCTGTGCGGGAAATATGGAAAAAGTGTAACAACGTATTTTCTTCGTCTGTAATGCATTTCTTTACAATAATGGCTTAGGAACCCTATAATGAGCATGGTCCGACATGCTCTTGGCCATTTTTTTTTATTTGATACAGCATCACACCATAATAAAATTGTATTTGACAAGTGACTCGAGCGCGAATTCAAATTTCATAATGGCCGAACGTAAAGAATTCGAAATTCGAACCTCGTCGAGCGTCGGCCATACACGGCACGCGACGTGTGACGCAACCCGATCGATCGTGTGCGCCCGCGCCGAGACACATTGGAAAGGCGCCGTTGATGTAATTAATTATGTATAATAGCTCGACATTGCTTTCTTATATGCCTCTTTAAAAAAAATACGTGCGAAATGTTTCAATACATCTGTTTATGATATCCAGAAAACTTTCCACGCCTAGGACAATAATGCCAATTTCAAACTATGAAAGGCCCCAGAAGTTGAAATTTAGTACCTACATTGTAAGAAAAAGACCCCGAACAGTAATAAAGAAAAATTGATATTTTGTACGTTTTCCCTTACTTTAAGATGTTACACCAAAATTTTAATGTATTTATTTAATTTTAAATTTTATGAAAAAACGTGTTGATCGATTTGTGCATCAACATTTGTTCCGAGAAGTGTATATACGTACGTAAGGCAAAAAGAAATCGGTTTATCGGTATTTGGAATGTTTTAATTTTTTCGATAATACCACACTAATATCGTTAAAGCGCGAGCGAAATACGAGTTGTAAATAAAAGTTATGAATAAACGGTGAAAATCACCAGTTCAAAGCTTCGCAAAATCAAAACAACAAGGAATAGTTAAACGAAATGAAGCATTTCAAAGTAATCCCCGGTCGTAGTTATAACGAAAATAATTATCCCCCATTTGCGATGGGGCCATTAACTCGCACCTTTCACGAGTGAAACGGCTAGAACTGCCCGTCCGTCGGTGGTCGCCGCCCTCCGCGGCCGGCGCGCGCGCACCACGACTTTCTAAGTCGGCCACTTAAATAAATATGTTTTTGAGAGAAATCTCGTTGTGATAAGTTTGCTTTTCCGTGGAATGCGGTTAAAGAAAAAATAGAGAAAATCACGATTAGGGGGAAATCGAGGAAATTTTCGGTACCTTAGCACGTGAGGGACAGTCAAAGATTTGCGTTCCAGCGATACAATTCTGTAAAGTAAAAACTACTTAGTCGATATCGTTATGACGTCAAAATTACGTAATTCGAGATCGAGCGGTGGACAATTCTTCTCGCCCTAACGTTTGTCTTGTGTGGGATATATAATGTCAATATATTATATATATGTAGCTACATGTTAATTTCGCAATGTTTCGTCGCGGTTGTAACGGACCGACTCTTAATGGAATTCAACGGTAGCCTCCGATGGGGTGGACGAGAGTGCGCGCGCGCATCGATTAATTGCGATCGCTTTTTTGTCGGACGCCGTATTGGACCATTTTAATAACCTACGATCGTACGTCATTTGGATTTATTTTTTTCATTTACTTCCATATTGAAATAAAAACGGATCCCGCCCTAGGTCATCGACATAAACTTAAACCTAAATAATATAATGATTTCGTTTAATTATTTTTTTTTAGTTTACGTCAGTTTTATTTTCTGATATCTAAATTATGTAACAACGTTAAACGTAACAACATGTTTTCCGTGATATCAGAAGTATGTACTTTCATTTTTAATGAATTACCCTACTTTTACAAACGAAATTCCGTATTTATTTTCTTGTACCCCCAACATATAAGTTAATATAAATTATAATATATAACCTAAAAGTTTGTCTTGTGCGGGATTCGAACCCACGACCCCAACGCGAATGACGGGGTCGCTAACAACTGCGCCAGTCAAGCGGGAAATCTGAGTTTCATTTGAGTATTGGTATCCAAGCAATTGCATCAACGTTTGAATTATAAAAAAAAAATCTCTGCAGTGGATTTGTCGTGAACTCGCCTCAACAGAAGGAGGCTCGTGTCGATCGGCACAAAACGATATTGTCAAAGTATGACCACAGACAATGAAGTGCTGTTCACGACGTTGTGAGAAGAGACAAAACGTGGATTTATTGTTACTGATGAAGACTGCCTTGTGAGTCACCGTTCGAATGCGACAGAGGACCGACAAAATTAAAGCAGGCCAGAGGCATGGGTAAAAAGATACATTCTTCAGGATGGGTCCAGTTCTGATGAACAGGAGACCGTCGATGCTGAGGGTTTAATTTGTCCAATGTTCATTTCATTAGAGACGACAGGCGCAAGTCGCTTCTTCTTCCATCATGACAACGCTTTAGATTCAGAAAAAGTGAAGCTCGTGGCCCATCCAGTTTACCATGCAAGTTTTTTATGCTGCCAAACATCAAAGACCATACGAGATTTGACTTTTGCGGAATCAGAAATGACCGTGATAGCAAAGACTATCACGATCAAAGTCACGAGCTGATCAAAGGACTGGGCTCTTGAAAAATGTACCCTTGGAGCAATGGAATTTTGTGTTTTCAAAAGTGGTTCAAGCAAACAATGAAGCACATTAAATATAAATTTTGGAAACAAATAAATCTGTTACTTTCCGTATAGATGATTTTATTTATGAAAATTAACAACTCTATTCAAGTAATACGTTTATTATTTGGCGATTCAACGGACAACGTCAAAGTTTATTCGATTAAAAGACACAATTTGTAATGTAAAGATCACGATAAAATACTTTTTAAATAATATGATTTATAATTGTTTAAAATAATGCATAATGTTAATTAAACTGAAGCTGTACGTGTTAATAGTCTAATTAAATTTCCACTTACTTAAAACTCCAAGAACGTTGCGCAGCGGCTGGTATTTTTTATTGTTCTAAGCAACTGCACAAAACTGTAATTTAATGCAGAATTTAATTTCTTTGATTAGTATTTTGTCATGTCATTTTAGCAATGAGGAGCTATTAAATAAAAAAAAGTTTTTCCTCGGCCGAAACAAATGGCGCAGTTTTTTTTTTTAAAACCGTTCCGATTAACACTGGGTGATTTCGTCAAATCATCGCTGTCTGATCTAACATTATTTAATTAAATTAACTTTTCTTATATATAAGCTGCAATTATTTTCTTTTTAATATCCGTATTTGTTTTTATGTATTTTTTTTAAAGCTGGATCATAGAAATCATTTCGATTTTTACAGATATTTATCGTGTCTATATGTTTTTACGGATTTTGTGTTTTTAGGGTAAAACCATAAAAAAACTGTCAGTCGGAAGTGTATATGATCCGCTTTGATGACGAAAAAATTCATAAAGAAGGATCACTCATACTCCCTTTTAGACACTACCTCTGTATGTGTGTGGTGAGAGGTAGACATAATGTGATAGAGAGAATGCGAGCGATCAATACAATGTATAACTCCTCTTTATTGGCGCTGGTTATGGCACCGAAAACCTTTATAACCGTTTCTGTGAATCCACCATCGTTGCCATCGAAATGTACCAAAGCTTAGATTTATGCCAATAGGTTCAAAAACGGTCACGCGCTATTCGAATTGTCATAAATAAAAAGATAATTGAGATTATTTAATGAAAAAGTAGATAAATACTAAGCTTGTTTTAACAAAAGTGTAGACCGAACGAAAATTCTCAACAAAGAAGAACCGTTTGAATCTTTGAATATCTATAGAGAAGGCAGAGGAAACCATGAAAATCGAGGGCCGCATAGAATAACAAACCGAGTGTAAAATACAAGTTCAACTAACCTCCCACTTAAATTTGAACATTAAAAAGTAGGACTAATAGCTCTAACGCGGGAACAACGAGGTAGATCTCTAAACATAATCGTGTAATAATAGTCATTACTATTTTTAATTAATTTAATTAAATTATAGAAATAATATTAATTAGTATTATTTTCTCAATAACAAATATTGCAATCTATTTCCAGTTACGACTGTAGGTGTGAGATGGAGCGTGTTCTAGGTCGGGCCTTCGCTACATGCCTCCAAGACCCATCCCGCCGGTTTAACAATTTTAAATTTATAAGTTACATACATTGGTTGAAATGAAAACACATGAGAAAACACATGAGTACACGCGTGCATGTGTATGTGCTTGAGTGTATGTGTATGTAGAATATGAATTAAAGTGTGTGTATGTGTGCTCTAAGTTACCAATAAAAAAAATTGTCCCATTGTTGCCTAAATTGTATAAGAAACGGCTGATTTTATTTATGCATTTAAGCCTTTTGGATAAATGGATAAACACTTTTTTTTTATCATCTTATTAAATAAGGACCCAGGAATATACAAAATTTTTGAGCAAAATGACATAGCTTGTAAGAGGCAAATGCTTTTCTTTTTGGAATAGACTAATATCGATGTCGAGTTGTCGAAGGTGATGTTGGAATGTTGTAATATAGGTGTTTAAGATAAACAGTTATCTGACAGTTAGAACATTACTTTTAAGGTACTAGTCAGAAATAGGAAAATTTAAAGGCAGACACAACATAATTTCCAAGATTGCTCTTTGAACCAATTCTAATTTTATCATGTGGAAAGAGAAACAAAAAAAAAGCGTTAAATGCGTGTCGACTTAAAAAGAAACCATGAACCTGTTAATTAAATTCGCGGTTTAATGACTAATAACGTCTAAAAACGAGTCGAAAATAGGTCAGGAGTTCAGGATGTTATAGTTTTATATCTCTATAATTTTACCCGGTTAATAAACTTTATTTACCATCTGTTTTAAACAATCCACATCCTCGCAATTTTCAATGGAATTTGTACAAAATTTTGCTATTTACTACTGTAAGTATATTTATAAGTTAATCCACTGGATTAACTTGTAAATTCTACTTAAGTGTGATAGTTTTCCTTTTAATTTCCGTTATTTTTATGCATATTTACGATTATTACGATTAACACCGGGAATTTTTTCGTATATCCAAAAATTACCATTTAGCTGGCAGGGGGGTGGAACTTTATCAAAAATTAGCAGTTTAAAACTCAATATTTTGTAAACGGACCCCTAAATCGAAAAATTGTTTTGACAGACCCGCAACATTTTTGAATATTTGGGTATCCAACGATACCACAGTCGACGGGATCAACAAGAGAATATTCAACCCCCCGTTACGTGTAGGGGAGGTATTCTAAAAAAATTTTTTCAAGCTTTTATTATTCCACTTTGTCGGCGAGGTTAATATGTATACCCACATCAAATTACAGTTTTGTACTACTGAGAGTCTTTGAGCTAAGTCACGGACAGAAAACAGACAGAACGGACACGACGAAACTATAAGAATTCCTTGTTGAGAAAAGTATTTGTTTTTGAACTTTTAAAATTTTTGAAGCTCGTACAGAAGCAAGTTATTATATTACTATTACTAGCTGATGACCCGCCCGCTTCGCTGGGTAATTTTTATTATAAAATAAAATGGCGAAGGTATTACTGAATTCGAAAAATGAGTAGCCTAGAACCATCTACAAATCATCCAGCATCGAATGGCCCCAGTCCCGTGTCTATACGTTTAGTAGTTTTTACGTGATTGGCGAACAAAAATAACCTATTTTCATTATATATATATATATATATAGATTATATATTTATTTATTAATCATATATATAAAAGAAAGTAATTACCTAGTGACAAAACATAACAAAAGTCAAAATCTTTTAAAAGTCATTTCAAAAATACACCTATGAATTTAGCTCGTGTTTCAAAATGTAATGCAATATGAAATCTGTTGAATTATTCATTGAAAAATAAATTACATAAATACTTATAACATTATATTTCATGCACTTCTATCAGCGTCATTTAAAAAAAAAATAACACAGAAACACGTTCCGATATACCAAAATAAAAGCACGCGAGTTGCGAAAGAAACTCCGTCGCCTACAAGCGAAACGGAGCGTAAATTTTACAATAATAATTAATTTGATCTCGTTGTGTTGCCGGACGCGGAATTCATGTCTTTTAGGTAGGGAAAAAAGCGGCTGTCACATGGTCGGAGTTCCGTAAAAAATTGGGAACAGACCTCGGCAACGAACGAAAGCGTAAAATATCAATCTTACGTGTCTTCAACCGCTCGTCCCTCAAAGGGATTAAGATCATATTTAATAGAATACGACTACCATGATAAATTATTAAAATAACCATAGTTGTAAGTATACATTTCTCAGTTTTTTTAAATTGTATACGTAAAAATAGATGTTTGTAGGTATGTGATTACTAAATTCCAACACTTTTAATCGATCATGAATGTGGGGTGCATCTAAGTGGCTTTTTTACAGAGAATGGTTTTATACGATCTATTTTAGCATTTGTCCCCGTTTTCTTATATTGAACAGAATAGGGTAAACACACCGGCTTCGTGGCAAATAGGAGCCGTGAGCGGTGGCGGCATTGGAATCGGAAGCGGAATTGGAAGCAGAATCTAAAACCGGAACCAAAAATGAGAACTGAACTGGAGCCGAAACCGAGTGTGGCACCGGGATTAGAATCAATAGTGCGACAACGATTAAAATGAGGGACAGTCCGGGACCCAAAATCGTAAGCGGGAATGACGTTGGGATTGACAGCAAAATCGATTATCTGATATTGTCGGATTGATAGTGATGATCAATCAGCATATCAATCGGCCTTACTGTCAGTATTCATATTTGCTGATAATATACAATAAAAAGGTGTATTAACACATTCAATATCCACGCGGCCAAACCGCAGGCGATTTAAGCTAAGTAATATGTAAATTATACTATCTGACCCGCCCGCTTCGCAGGGTTATTTTTAGTTATAAATAAAATGGCGAAGGATTTACGGAATTCTAAAAACAAGTAGCCTAGAACCATCTACAAATCATTCCGCATCGAATGGTCCCAGTCCCATGTCTATACGTTTAGTAGTTTTTATGTGATGGCCAACAAAGACAACCTATTTTCATTATATATGTATAGATTGTATTCTATGGCATACATCATAAAAACAGTCTACTCGATAGAATTCCGAATAATTATTTATTAAAATTTATTGCATTTCTTATTACAAAATTTACGTTAAATTATGCATTTATTGAATCATTTGTTTTGAGCGAAGTTTATGATGTTATAAGTAAATAAGTTCTTGTATCTCGGTATGTATTTTTAACTGTAAACTATTATTACATCGACACTTTTCCAAATATATTTAACATATTAAAGTTTTACAAAATAAGTACATTTTTTTTTATATTTATTACCTATTTCAGATATTTATGGTGTAATATTATATGTAATGACTAATGGGTTATTAATATTTTATTACTTACTTTAACGAAAGTGCGTTAACTCGAGAGAAATCGAAATGCAATTATTTTTTTAATAACCATATAGATAATAAAAATGTGATTGTTTAAGTTGCTGACTAGACGAATATGAAGAGGACGCTTTAAATAAATGATATCAAATTTCACTAGATCTTTCAACTATTAATATAAACTTAGTTTTTGTACATTATGCAGAAAAAGTAAGCAAAAAATTTCAATAATGTACAATCGATTTTGAATTAATTTACGTGTGTTATTATACCTAAATGACCTTTTATTGAAACGATTTATAAGTCAGACTTCATTGCCTTTTTACCCAACTACTCGAAGCGAAAAGGAGGGTTATGATTTTAACCGGTATGTAATGTATATGGGTGTGTATGTATGTTTATCTGTTCATACTCGCACAACTTCTAAACTACTTATCATAATTTTTAAAAATGAGATATTTTCGGGACCATTTTGATCGTCCGCTGGTTCTAGATTGTGACGTCACATTGAATTGAATATAGCGCCATCTAAAGGGCATACAGTCATGAAATAAAAAAATATTAAAGACGCCATGTTGTCTACCAAATTAAAGCATAGCCGTTGCAAGGACATCCCTAGCATACGACCACGACTATCGTTTGTACATCACTATGAATACACATAAATTCATTAAAATATATTATTTGTAGGCTATTTGTTTAGTGGACAATAAATATTGAATAATTTTACATAACAATATAGGACAAAAATGTTTTCTCATTTCATAATTTTGAGAGCGTGTTTTTAGTTGGCGGGTTTTTGTTTTTGTACTTATTTTTTCACAGCTGGCTCGGCTGGTTTGTATTCGCTGTCTATTTGCTCCATCAGTTTACAAGTCTTACAAACACTGGTCTTACCAAAAAAAAACTACTGATCTAACTACATCCTTACTTGTGTAAATACGAGGCTGTACCTTTGTCATTATTGGTGTCATACATAAGCCGAATGTGTGAATTACAATTCATGCTAAAGGCTCATTTTATCATGTTCCTTAACCACAGTTAAAAAAGTTAGAAAATTATAAAACAGTTAACGACTTGGCCTCAGTACTAGAAATAAAAATAAACTTTGTTTACGTGTCAGTCGATTACACAAACACATTTTGGAAACTTTTGCCCTAACAAAATTCAATTAGGTTCTTGTAGATATATAAAACTTCGATTACATAAATTTTAATTCATTTTTAAACAATAAAAACGATTTTACGCAATTTTCACTTATTTCCAGGGCAAATATCCATGAAAATAAATAAGCTTGTCTTCTTATTGGATTGTTTTGTTTTTGTAATAGCTTCATATTTCTCTGTGATTATATGTAATTAAATTTGAAAATAATACCCTTAATTTTTTTGTTTGTTTGTGCTTCTTAACAGTACACTATCTTCCGAATGGGTGTTAGTCTCACAACATATTATAACGTATTTCAAATATTATATCATGACATTTTAAATAAAAACATAATTATAGGAATATATATTTAAATTAATTTAAATAACACTTCGCTGGAATGTCGGCGTTCTGTTCGAAGGCTTTCTAAAAAGTGACGAAATATATAGCAGCAATTAAGGGGAGCTTTTTATGTAAATAAAAAACAAATATATAAATTTAAGTGAGTGTAATAAACCTTTTGCGCGGGTTAAAGTTAAAAATTTCCTTCGCGATTGACAAGATGAACCAACTTTACCGATTGATTCTCGAAATGATTTCCATAAATTTTATATTATTTAATGACGTACGATAAAAACATAAAACCCAGCAACAGTCGCGAATTGTGTAAACAAAATCGTGGCATCTGCGATGCGGGGTCGCAATCAAATCGCTCTGCAATAGCGTGCGCTATCTCAAGCGCCATCTACCGGCGTGAAGATGCAGCGATCTGCCTGTCGCGGGTAACGTTTTTTTTTGTTCTGTCAGCTTGTAAAAACCCCGTTTCTGTGGCGTGCCCTCTCAACAAACTTTTTTATTTCAAATTGTGCCGCTCGGACGCCCCACGCTGACCCGGTGTAGACTTGGAACCTATTAATGATTGTTTTCACCAATGTAATGGCTACGTCGAAGACTGACCAAGCACTGGACAAGTGACTTAATTTGACATAAGCTAGAAAGTCATTGGTCACTCCGCCCATAGTCAAAATCAAATCTTGCACATCGAGTACTACTAGCTGTCAAACGTTAAGCGACCATCGCTCTTATTTGACCTTGGATTGATTTGGTTTAAGTCGACGATTATTACAATGATACGAAGGCAGAAATATTGTTCACTATGTTAAATTAGAGTCCCAGCGATCTGCTGCTAGAAATTGCTACTTTGGTGAAAATGTTCTGTGCCAAATTAAACATTGAAATCGGTCGATTCCTTTAATTAATTTAAGGACTGCCCTCAAATCTTGTCATAATCAATCGGACTTGATACGTGGAGAAGAACTCTTGCCGTCTGTAGCGACGGAGCCTCACCACAAAAAAAAAACTGGCCTGCATTTTCTTCTGCCTGGTTGACTGAAGACATATCTCATGTTTCAAGGAACATTATATAGCGGCACTAGTTTGAAAACGACCATGACAGATGTCGCACACACTGGTCGCTGTCGAGTGGTGTGTGCAACATCTCTTTTGCGACATTCAACAGCGATATCGGTAGTCGATCGATAGTGTCGCCCGTTTTGTAGTATCCAATGTCGCGAACACGAAAATTGTGACACTCGACGCCGGACGGCGGGGCTGTTGCAGCGTGTCGCGTCACGCGTCCATATCGGAATCGTATTATGAGAAGTGCATTCTACCATTTGCTATCTCTCTCTCTCCCTCACCATAAATAATAAACCGAGAGCCGAAGCGATCGCTTAATGGCCCAACTACGAAACACGCCGACTAATGTTAACCGCACGCCGTCAATATACGGGATATTTATACTTTCAACCATCCGTGGCGGTCGCCATCCACAAACGTGAGAGTCAAGAAAAAAAGTGTGGGCTTCTGTGAAGAGACTGTCGTGTAATCTATTAATATGTTAATCACTTCACAAAAATACATTATTAGACACTTGCCTGCGACCAGTAGCGGATCCGGAGGGGGGGTTATGGAGATCATGACCCCTAGGTTGGGTCTTTGTCTTATCTATTGTAATCGAATTAGAGCCAGTCCTGACTGAACCTCGTATGTGTGACCCATCCCCCCCCTCCCGATTGGAAGGTTGGATCCGCAACTGCCTGCGACATGCAGTAAGTAACATGCAGTACATAACCCACCGCTAACTACCGAATCTGCTCTTCCGCTAAAAATCCTCATCTGACCGATAGCATATTGATTCGAGGTGATTGACAGATATCAAACACAAATGTTAATTTTCTATTTATCTTAACCGCCAATTAATTAGATACAATTTCTAGGCAAGTTTCATGCTAGTACAGCATATCCCCAGAGTAGTACCCAAAAATCTCATCCACCAGAATACCAGGAGCGTTATAATCAGCGACAGACCAGCGTCGAATACGTAACATATACAGTTACAGACAAGCCACTGATGAGCATGCTGGTCAATTGTCACAGAACAACTACCAAACCTTTATCCATATTGTCGCGGACAAACGTCGAAACTATCGCGATTTAAAATGGCAATAAAATATCGGGCAAAGACGAAAAATTAACCAGTCCGACTTTTTATTTCTCGACAATATACTAACTAATTAGTCGGCAAATTCTAAGTAAGATATCGATTTTATTTCAAAAATCAACAAATAATTCATTTCTGACACGCGAGTTACACATGCACTGCCTGTTTACAAACTCCTCGAACTTACACCTGCGCGCGAGTTCACCTATCACTCGGCTCATATACTTATCCGTTACTTGCATGACGTCACCTATACATCATATACTAATTGAGTTCACACGTGATTTACATAACAATAACAACGCGCCGGCGCTGTTCCGGATCGGTGCGGTTGTGTTATCGGTTATATCGATTAGTCGGATCGGTGGCCCGTGACCGTTTCCGATCGGACAAAACACGAATCGGCCTCCGACGGGTCGACGTCGTGGAACGACAGTTCTTCGATGTCGACGATGTTTTTTTTTCGTTTGTGAAAAACTTTCAAGTGAAAAAAAAAAAGTTAGTTTTGACGATGAGCGTACATACGGATTTTTGTATATTTTTTTTCCATGTACAATTGTAGCGTAATCGTGACAGAGAATCGTCCCGTGTCGTTTTGAATGTAGACACAGAAATTTGTAGTTTATTTTCTTGCCTTATATTTTACGTTAATAATATTTGATCACCCTTGATTGCTTGTAGTACTATGCCGGTTGTTGAGGATATATTGTACTACAATACAATATTATTTTGTAAAAGTAAAAAATATATATATAAATAAATTGAAGTCTTTACCCCGACGTCGTTCTTACATACTTCGCTCGTCCAACTAATATGTACGTGAATAAAATCGACCACGTGCGAATGATGCTCCAGCACGGAGGGTTCCGTGCCATGTCATATTTTTTTTTTGTAAGGTCACCCCTCAATTTTTTATTCTTTGCTAAGATATCCGTCGTAATAAGGCATTTCCTGTGAACACTTTGGTTAAGTACCTATTACGGCTCAAACAGCCTTTTGAAATAGAATAGACAAACGCACAGACGACATAGGCTCAGTAGTACATTCCTGTTGGCTCCCTTTGCCTACGGAATCCTAAAAGAGTATCAGAATGCATTGCATTATTCAAATTTGTATAAACTGTAAGAAAAAGTAAGAGACATTTTCGCATACAAGTAAAAAAAAAAGAAATTTAAGTCTGTAATATAAAACGCACATTGAAAAAGTGTAAAAGAAGACAAACCTATTTTTATTTTACCAATCAACCATTCTACAACCCTTATCTGTCTTGGATTATCTGTTTAACAAAGCTACTTTCGATTGTTGTGATGATTGTACCATTCAAAATATGACTGATATTGTGAATTAAAACACTCAATTGGCTCTATTCCTGGCATCGACGTCAATTCAATGCAAGCAATGCGTTGATAATAGAACATTTGTACGCCGGTACGCCGGCCGGATCATATAGACTAGTTAGTCTATATAACCATGACCCATTTAAGGTAACAGATTACATGTCAGCCCTAGAACGAATGCGCCATACTCCACCACCTGCCTTGCTTAAAATTGATGAGTTAGGCGAATAACTTTTCAAATCCAATTTTTTTTTTCAAGTGCAAAATATCTTTATTTCATAAGTTACAAAATAACATTTGAAATACGTCAAAATTTTTTGGGAATTTACACTTTACCGCTCGTTCGGAAGGCAGTTTTGCCTCAAAAAGAACGTGAAAGAAACTTAATGGTAGCTCTTTTCTAATTTTCTAATGCATAGCCAAAACAAATACAAAACCATTAAGAACGAAATCGAACCCGGTAAGAAGTCGAGGGACACTAACTTCAATGTACGACTTCTCAAACAGCCACAGGTCGCTACTAGCGTGAAGCTAGTCGATTCAAACTGCTGAAGAGGTCTTCGCCGAAGCACGAAGACATATTTCATTATAACGAAAAGGTTGCCCGTCCAACGCCAGTCCTTAACGAGCATCGCCCGACCTCCACACGGCTGGCGAGCCGGACCGAACCCCAAGACGCGAACGAACGCTTCAATGAATCGACCACGAATACGGACGTAAATTTTAACACTGAGCCTCGATTTCGTCACGCGCCGGCCGCCCGAGTATTAAAGCAATAGTTCTGTTTTCGACAGCGAAAACGAAAAAAAAAAAAATTGGAGCGAATTTCGCTCAATTTCGCCTCATCCGAATCGCCGGCGCTTCGAGATAGTGCAATCTCTACATCTCGTTAGAGTTAACATCGGAACGTGAAGTAACGCGAACGCTACTCGTTCTCAGACAATAGGCGCGTTGAGCAATCCCAGTTTGATGTAAGAATTCATCCACGGCGCGAACGTGGCGCGTGTAGTGTTAAAATAAACCGTCATGTTGCTGTACCGTCAGCAGCATAACAGATTTTAACCGCTCGGCAGAACTAAATGAATAAATATTTATTATACAAAATTCCTATGTGCGTATGTTCATGATTCTTCGCCTCCTAATCGACTTGGTCGATGTTCATTTTTTTTTTTAATTTTGGGACCATGTGGATGCTTCTTAGCTATTTATTTATTTACTCACTTACTTATCACAAAGGCCCCAATTTAAAATATTATAATATGAAACTAGTTATAATACACTAATGAGATTATCAACCACAAATGGACCCAGTAGGTAGGTGATTTCATAAGTTTTCGAATAAATTTTCGTTTGTATTTTAATAGATTCCACATAAAAAAAGCGGAACGAAGAGCACAATCGAGAGCGGAACTAAATCGAAATTGAAACTAAGTCAAAATTGAGTACGGGACTGGAGTCAAAATTGAATACGGGACTGGCGGAACTGAACATTGGGGTTGAAATCGATTGTGAGGCCACAATCAGAATCGAAAGCCTTTTTAAAGCAATAATCAATACCCGGATCGAAGTATAGAGCGACACCGGGATCGCGACTGGCGACGAGATCGATGGATTTAAAGATTAGGGATGTCCCTATATCTGTGCCATTCTGTGCTCATACGGATAAACGCGCAGACGAACAGTCAGCCGTTTTAATAAGACTGACGTCGACTGGGCGTCGGATCGGTATAAAGTTTGTGAAATACACTTGTCTGAGACGTGAAGAAAAATTTTAACGGCTGGGTTAAAATACTAATACATTGAACTAGACCGGACCACGAAGAAATAGGCATGGAAAAATTTTACGTATATCTGCGTTCAAATTGATCCTATAATTATGACAAAGGTATTTATAACAACTACCCAACATGCGTTAACTACAAACATAATGGTTAATGATCGTTGTTTGAAGAGGGGCAGCGAATCAAAATAATACACGTTAGAAACCTCGGATCTGCGTGCGATGAAGAAACTGCAATTTTGCGTTCACAATCTGACTTTTTTAAAGGAATTTCTTTTAATTATCCTGAAGGATACATATTTATTTTCTGGTAATAGAAAAATACGTTTACGTATAATTTTATTTTCAATGTGTTGCAAACACTCACCTAGTTACTTAAGAAACGAAATGAAAATGTAAACATTTCCGGTTGTACGCTGATGTCTTGAAAATGAAAAGAAAAGCATAGCGCAAATGCAATTGTATAGTATTACGTTTTGTGTAATACGTTTGTATAAATGCGTTTAAATGGCCAACAGAAAAAGCTCGATCGTCAAACATTAAACAGAGTTGCATAATGAGCCGGTAGAATGTTTACAATTTCTAAGCGGTTACGTCAAGTGGCCGGCCGCCGCGCGCCGCCATGTCGTGAAAAACTGTCACCTGCCGCCATCTTGATTGCTGTCCGTTAAATTATTTATCATTTCAATGGAATACTACAATATTTTTTTTATTAATAAGAAAAACTTTAAATACTTACACCAGTCTTAAATTAGATATTTTTTCCTATATTAAAGGATAGTACCAGTATATTTATTATATAAGATAAAATATTGTGTTATTTCAATGAAATTATTCTAATTGCAATTATTGTATTTAAGAGAAATTTTAAAAGTCTTCATAAGAATATTTTTTTATATTAATTGATACATTTGCACTGGTCTAATGTAGTTATAAAATGATAATTAGAGTTTTTAAGTTCAGTTATTTTCTTAAGATATCGAATTCATTTAATCCTCCCAAGGAAATAGAATAACAGTTGGAACCGTGTTGAAATAAACTTATAAATCTTTTTTTTTTTGTTTGAAAGAAAAAGCTAGTTGCTGGAAAAAACCTATGATCTCATGAAAATTTATAAACCTCTAAACACAATTTCCGGTCTAAAATACACGTGTCACAGGACATAGAATTCACTGTTAGATCTAGCTTTTACTGCGTCTTATTTGACATAAAATCAATAAATGAAAATATTACCGGTTAATCCTGGAAGTGTTAGACACGTCTTTAAATTCGTTCAGTTATATTTCAATCAAAGAGTATAAATACAGACATAGTTTTTAATATTTTAAATATACATATATAAGTTAATATTTTAATCCCAATTTATTTACTTAAAGAAATATTTAAAAGATTTACAAAGGTAATTATTCACTATAAATAAAACT
The DNA here is from genome assembly GCA_005406025.1 of Eumeta japonica. NCBI lineage: Eukaryota > Metazoa > Arthropoda > Insecta > Lepidoptera > Psychidae > Eumeta > Eumeta japonica. The sequence goes on from BGZK01000386.1 coordinate 366,676, forward strand.
TTTTGATCCAACTCTTAGGTTTTCAAAAAGACAATAGCTAATCGTCTGCTATTTCTAACCAACACGGTATCTAAAATTTTTCCAAATCTCTATTTAACATTAGACCCAGATCTCACTCCCAACTTCATATTATCTTTTCTTTTTCTTTCTTAAGATAAAATAGTCTTTCATTTTCCCTCGGCATTGCTGAAAATAATATTTAAACTCAATTATGATTGTCAAGAAATTTTACACTGCATTAATTACACAAAAAATAATATTTGTCTTAATGAACAAAGTTTCATCAATTTAAATGTATGTACAAATAATATAGAAAAATATATAGAACAATTGTTTTGCCTGACATCGCTTAAAGGAACTTCCATCGTGCTATACGTTATCTATGTACATATAAAATGGCGTGTTAAGTCTACTTAAACAATGTAAATAAAGTTAGAAATTGTAAACATTGTGTTTCAGCATTTTTGTAGAATAAATTCTTAATAAATTACAATCGTATGTGACAGTTTCTACGGGACATCGATTATTTTCATTTGTGAACATGATATTTACGATTAGGAGAGAAGATGAGCGTGTTTAGGGAATTTTTGAGAAAAATACCGTAATTTCTCATCAATTACATTACCATTGACGGAAATTCAGAATAGCATAAACGAACACGCGTTCATTCATGTGTTTTTCTCTAGAACGAAACGTTTAGATTAATACACTATGTTCTAATGTAATTCCTGACGTGTAGCAATTATGTTTACGAGTCGTGTTTCGCCCGACCTAACCCACCAGTTTATTATAATGCGGTCGAAACGAGAAGTGAACGGACGGTTTAAACCGATCCGGTATTAGCTAACGGGACCGGCAGCCACGAACTGTTCTGGCGCCGTGTTGAAAAAAAAAAACATGTCAAGCACGAGATGGAGGCCGACAAATTGGTATTCCGCATTGACCGGAATATATCGTCGCGACTGCTAATGAAAAGCTTTATAGTGAAATAAATATGGATGCATAATCCTACGATTTATGCGCACTTCAGGGCAAAATAGAATAATTGTGTCAATTAAATGAATTATTTACGCATGACGTGCACGCAGATAAACGAAAGAAAGAATGCATTACAACTTTTTTTATATATACATGGTCTCTCGAGTACATGTTGTAAAACTATTAGAAGTAGGTACGTAATTCAAAATGATGTACTTTTTAACTTATTGAGTGTGCCGTAATCAAGAGATCTAATATAATAATATGGGCATAGATAGTACTTAAAAACAAAGAAGGAAATCGATATATAACAATCAGCAGGTAAATCATTTGTTATACGGAGATACAACACACTCCACATAATATAACAATTTAAAGAAAAAATTGACAGCATCTACGCATGTCAGGTATTATTCACAAACAAATCATAAAATCTACCTAAAATTCTACATTTAGACCGATGATTTTTAGATTTCAATCACTCTACTTCTGAGACATGACGTCCCACAATCTTTCTTCTTTTAGTTTGGGAGACACCTTATATTTTACTTGTTAGACGACAACTTCTTGACTGGAGACGCTCACGGCAGACGGGGCCACCTCACGGTCCGACCGCCGCTTCGACAAAGAATTTTCTTAATTTCATCGTCCTGATAGGTGTACCAGAATGCTGTCTGGATGTAGACTCCCGCCGCTGGCATCTCGCCACGCTGGTAGCTGATATATAAAAAGTGTTAAATAAATACAGTAGTGCTAGGCCAAAGGGCCGTTATGAGTATCTTGCATGTGCATGCGCAAAAAACAGTATTTTTGTAATACCAAGGGAGTTCTGTACTCGCGCTTTATGTACTTCGCTAACTTCGAAATGCGGCTTAGAAATTTGGCATCTAACGCACCTATCTGTAATTAATGCAAAAAAGAAATTGTAAGTGGCTAATCGCTATTTGTGTGTTAGTACAGATGTATTTATCGGCCTGTATGCACATATAGATCGGCCGCTGCACTACCGCATAGGCTGTGCAATTTAACTAAGTGTATATACATCTCCGGAGCTTGTGTTGACGATTATATTGTAGTTGCATCACGCGCTGCACCTCCCACCTCCATTCCGCACAGCATATTACAGCCACGGCGATATATGCATCTTCCCCTAGGAATAAATTCGGGAGGGTCATTGGGAACATGACCGTCTACGCTTGGAGGTCGATCACCGATAATTTTTCTAATCCTAATAGAACATTTATCGACTGGATCTCGAGTATGTGACCCTTCTCACTCGAAAGCTGGAAGCGGCCTCGTTCGTACCTAGCGTGTAAAGGGCGTCACATCCGGACAGACCGAGCTTGTATCGGTGACGTCATACCGCCTGCAGCTCGTTCGTGTGCCGGAGAGGGCGACCCTGGCCACATATAAAAGCGAAGCTATACACACACGCATAGCTTGTCCATGCGTAGCAATGAATCGGTATCATAACGCTGCACAAGCTCGACACATCGGTCACTTCTCCTTGCGCTCCTGTCACTGGTCCCACTTTAATGTCGATATACAAAATGACACTAAATGCAAGTGCATAGCGCGTCCTGCGCGCGCTGCATTCGACGTGAACCGTCCGCCCCAGTATATACACGCGTTTAAGAACCATATCAGCATACGGAACCCTAAGCTCAAAAACGCGGCTGCGGCTCTTGCGACCGCACTCTCGGCGCGGGCCGATTCATATCGATAGAAATAAAACCAATATTCGCGGAGCCAATGGAAGAGCTGAACTCGTGAAAGCTGCGAGAATAGGGGCGGCGAGGCGGACAAAGGCTGAGGGTGCCACGCGACATAGATCTAGTTTCTTTGTTAAATGAAAACTACGTAGTATACAATTAATGTATTATATTTAAACGGAATTGAAAATAAAAAATATAATAAAAAAAGGAATAATTTATTGCTTCATCCATGAATCATCCATCCCATAATTAGGATAACGTAGAAAGCTGAAAATTGGAAGACCAGTAGTTGAGCCACCAAAAATGTGGACTAAATCGTAGAAAACGCTTGTGTGACATATTCAGGTCGGAAACTGAAAAAGAAAATAAGTACATAACCATAGAGTTACATTCTATGAAAAAACTTTGGAGATCCTATTTTCACAACAAACTGTCCGGACCATCTGCAACTAAATGACATTTGTTTCGGGGTCATGCATAAACTACCCCACGAAAATATGACGATTTCTGGAGCACCTTTCCCCGTCCTTATCGCATTTTAAGTTTAGAAATACTGAATTAAAACAGCCCCCATTTATATATTTCTATTCACAGTTTATTTTTTTTATAAAGTGTAAATGAAACATTTTACAAAATTTACCGAATGTCTTTACAGAAGCCCCAAAAGCTTTTACGTCACGAAGCTTATGAATTCACTCCCCTAATCGATGTCACACTTTATTTATGAACTTACGAAAGAAATCGTACCTGACTATACATCTCGATATATAGTTATTAGTCTCGACTGAGAACCGATTACGACAATCAATTTTAAATATTAACACAGCAATATTAAGAATAAGAATATTAATAATATTAAAATTAAGAGCCTAATAACCTAAAAATACATAGAAAAATAAAGTAAAATTTTTATAACGTCGGTGGGTGAAGTTCAAAATCTGTTAGAAGGAAAATTATCAGAATTCTGATATATTTGGTGGTTTTATTTTATATAATGTAATGTGAAGCGAAAATCCTCACAAGGCAGAGGCAATCTATTTTTATGTACATATACAGTTTTGTATATAAAAGTATGGAATTAAAATGTCCTATTTTATTTTCTACATGAAGATCGTAAATAAAATCCCGCACAATTCACCTGGCCATTTTAGATTTAAACAAATATCATCAACACCGATAGAGAATCTAATTAAACAAAGCATAAATCCAAGTGGGCCACAAATTGATCTTTACAAAATCATGAGATCGCTACGCGGGAGCGGCGCCGGCGCACGCAGGGCGCTAACGGTTTCAAGTACTCGTGCGCCGATTCCGCCGCGCAGATCGAGTTTCTAAGTGAAAATTGGTAATACTCGCCTTGCTGTCATACCATTTCACTTGGTAATTAACTTACTTTACTTCACAGGCCACCACTTAAGATAATTACGAGCCTTTACAGCTATTACGCTTTAGCTGGCTACGTGGGCGTTTACACGTGAAGCCATTTAGAAATGAGCAGTTAAACAAAAGAGCTCAAATACGCTATACGTGCCTATAATATTTAAAGGTTTCCCTCTATATCACCTGGGATGCTATCATCGGATCCTGACTTGGTGACTATGGGACCACCTTGAGAGTATACACTTTCAAACAAAAAAAAAAATTCGGATCGGTCCACAATGGACGAAATTATCGCTGAATATACATAAAAAAAACACATACAGATGAACATTGAACCTCCTCCTATTCTGGAGTCGGTTATAAAAAATTATACGAGCTAATGGAATAACAGCGAAGTTGTTTAGTCGGCGATGAACTTGTTGTATCGAGTGTTTATAGTCCCATTGTGGAGACACACACTCTCAAATCCTTTGCACTTCTGTTCGAAGGACTTGGTCAATGCGGGGATGAAGTCCTACTACGACTTGAGGCACGCAGCATAGGGCTTAATTTGATACGATTACAAACCGATCGAACAATTCGCTGTTACTGATTACAGATATAATTACAACCATTAGGCGACAGTAAATGTATGCGAGTACACAGGATCGCTACCACATAAATCTATATGAATATTTACGTGACGTCAGGGAGAGGGTGTCAGCAAAAAATCGTTTAAAATTATGCAATATATAAAATATTTAGTTACTTGCGAGTTACTATTATAATTTGGTTTTTAAAATAAACAAGTCTCCGGACTAGTCGCGTGGAAAAACCGACCATATGATAGAGATGATTCGAAATTAATGTCATTGTCATCTATATTCCCATTGAATGTATCAATTAAAAAAAACACTGAATATAAAACTATTCTATTTATGGCATTAATTCGCCTTCTAGTTGAACTACAATTCGTATGCTATTAAGAATGCGTTATCATAAATTAAAACTCCCTAAATCCATCATTAAAATATATTCGAACAGCTAACGAAAATAATCTCATTAAATAATGTATGGACGTGAGTAAATTATTAATAAAACATTCTAGATTAATATAGAACTAGGAAGACATTAGCTGGCTGATCTGAATTTAAAATGTGTCGGCTGGCGACGACTCGTTTATATACGACTATGATGAAGTAAAATTATACGGAACAAACGGGCGGTACGACGAGGAAACGGCTACGGGGTCAGACGGTAAATAATGGGTTTTATATTGACACCTACGCAACCCTCCGTATGAAGAGGAAGAAGTTAGAGAAACGCTTTCGACAGTCATAATGTACAGTAACCGGCCAACCGAGCTATGCTCGGCGTCCTTCTACTTTGCCGTGGATAAATTTCCTCGGGAACAATTGATTGTGTTTCTTTTCCAACAATAAATATTTAAATAATCGTTACCCACGTATTTTATATACGCCAGCGCCATCTGTAGTTTATGTCATGTAATGCTATTTGTTATTGAAGACCAATATCGTAACAGCAATACAGTTACCACAAAATGTTACGTAATAGTGCTAAATAAAAGAAAGTTTAATTTTTTTTCCCTTTTTTCCAGATAAGATATCTAGGTAGATGAACCCGAAAAGCAAAGCTGTTATTAAGTACAAATTGCTATTAAAATCGTTAAGGCTGTGTCATAGATTTCAAAGAATTGATCACTTAAGGAACAAGGTCAATACAATTAGGATTGCCAACCGTACTATATAAAGTCTATTTCATGTACACGTTCTGTATTATCTATGACATTAGTAGAGTACGTTAAAATTTTTCTTTAATATTTATGCCCCCCTAAATTATTTGTTTCAATTTCGATATGAAACTCTGATAATAAGTTAAGACATAAAGGGAAATCCTTACAAAACGATAGAGTTGTGTGACACGCAATTATTATTAACAAAATTATTACATACTTAAATAAGTATTTGATGCTTATAGCAAAATCCTTTACATGTTTGCTTTTATCTTTATTTTCATTTCGCAAAAATATACATTATATAGCTAGATTCTGAGTAATTTTTTTAATAAATGTGGTTATTTGAGATGTTTTTTTAAGAAAACTCAGTGTTTTTTAACGCAAAATGAATTTTGATGTCGTCGACGTCGCATTTTTGTTTTTCTAATGCAAATTCCGTAATGAACCGCTAATCTCCGACGCATGCGCGTCCACCTACGACACGGTCGTACAACAATAGATCATAACGCGACCGCTCCGCGCCGGCGCGGGCGTTCGTCGCCGTGTACACAAACCGTACCTATGTTTGTCCAAACGTCCATTGTACGCGTTCGGGCCGGCGCAGCGTGACTGCGGTTTCGTCATTTTTTTTATGTAATCGATGTTGCATAACTGTAAAACAGCTGGCCAGTTTTCATTTTTCAAACGCTTATCGCTATCTAGAGGAGGCCGCTGAATGCGGACATAATTATAATTATTTGGGACAACCTTATCGTAAATTTTGTTATTACATTTGTTGCAGCAGAACGCACGAAAGTTTTCCGATGTGAAGTTAGTCACGAAAGCGTCGCAATGACGTAAAATAGGAACGCGGCTGAGAAGAAGGAAGGGTCGGGGAGCGTTACACCTGCGCGGTATATCATTCGCAAGCAATTCATAGCGGCAAAGTTTCGCGCGTTTTACAGTACAACGGTTGAACGGACGAATCGAGCGGCGACACCTCAAGCCGCCTGTCCCGGACTTGTCACAGTGCTGATGACGTACAAACTGCAAATTCGATCAAACACAGTTTTTCAAGTCATATATTAACCGATTGTACACTTTTCTGCTGACCGTTGTAATCATGAAACACTTTATAATGATGAAACAACTAAGATTTGAAAATATCAAACTAAGCTTTTGATGAAACTTGTATGCGTGCAACATTTCGAAAATTTGAATAATAATCACACTAGTATCTATTCCAAGATTAGTCCGTTTCAGAATAGTGACAAAATAACGTAATACCAAGGATGAATTTATCTATTTCAATACATTTGAATCCATTCATTTTTGACTATGTCAAAAAAAAATGGCTATTTATGGATGAGCTGCCTGTCACCTTTCTCTATTTCTCTCGATAGCCGTATATGTTTTCAATGCAATCTAGTATAGATTAGTTAATCTTGTAATGTTTTAGACCTCGAATCCAAAATTCGCTTATTTAAAAAAAACACCTCTCATGAAACCAAATATTTTTTAAATATGTATTTTAAACAAGGCATCACTATAAAAACAGCCGGACTTCATTTTATATCAGAATATAATTAAGCTAAGTTTTCTACATTTTTTTTACGACAATCAAAATAGTGTGCACACAACATGCTGTTGAATTAAAAACAGACATTGGTACATTTGACATTATTTGTACATTGATTTTATAAAATTAAACGCATATTTATATAAAAAATGTAACAAATTAAACTGAAATCTGAATCGTATAAATTTCAAAATATTAAATAAACTTGATGCAGTATGACTTTATTTTTTTTTTTCAAGTAAATAATTGACTTTTATTGAAACAAATAAAATCGATGTACAGATCACCAATCACGCGAATGCCCGCTCACACTTGGCCGATTTATTTTCACACGAATACAGTTACAAAACTCACCCAAAAGTCTAGATCTTCCTCTCTCAAAACCTTGACATTTTCAGTTCAGGATCGGGCCTTGACATTTTTACAAGATTTTTTTTACAATAAAACTGCAACACAAGTTTTGTTCATAAATATTTATAAAAAACGATATATAATATATCACGTACTAATTCATCAGATTGGTAATATTTACGATTATACTTCGTATATTTAATCGAAGTTGTGAAAAATTTAACAAATGAATTCCAATGTGCTATTATTTTAATGTATACAGATAATATCTAGAAATAAATAAGTGATTGCAATACGAGTCAAACAAATGACACATGAATACCATAGATTTAGTAATTACTGCTTATTCACTGGTCGTGTCTATGGTACGACTAAGGCGAGACCAAAAACAAAGTAGACCAGTGTGCGCAACGTCCATGTGACTTTGGACGAGGTCGCTACGTATAGTTGAATAAGTTGAAATAATTAGAATTTATCTATTTTTAATTGTTTATACGTTTTAAGCAGAAAGGTGTACGTATAGTTTATTGAGATTTGTCAATTTAAACGAATTATTGAAACCATAAGACATATATGTCTTAAACACGTTATAATGCGTAAACATGTTTAAATGATATCCAATCATTATAACACATTAGTTCATTACAAATTCAATAGTTTAAGCATCAGTGGATCCATTACCACCGCTCGGCGAGCTGTGAAGCCTTACACAGAAATGCATCACTTGTGCATTGTAAATTGCACATCTAACTGCACGCGTTCGCACGCCACCGGGCTGTTGAATAGCTCGCGATTGCTTTAATGCAATTTAATACTTAATTTATTAACCTTCAGACGACACTACCTTAGCGTCGCCGTTAAGCAATCGCTGTATCTATTGTTATTTTAGGATTCACAAATTTAAAGCACGAATAACGAAATAGAAAATTGACACACAACAACAACCCAATAAAATGAACATACAATCACGACCATTCCCGTGAAGGCGACAGTGGAAAAATAATTTAAAACAATCGAAGCTGTGAGCAGAGCGTAGCTTCTCACTCAAAACACGACACAGCCCTGAAATACTGTACGCCATAGACTTATTTATTGGTAATAATAAATCTATGGTGTGCGCATGTGATGCGTCGAACGAGAGGTACTATTTCCAACGCCGTATCTGCTCACGATGAATTATGGTCAAAATAAAAAAACAAGCACGCGCGTCCGCACGCATGAAGTTGTACTTATTTGGCGTTGATAGAAAGCAATTGTTTATGGTAAACTGAAAATGCCTCAAAAAAAATGCATTAAGCCGTCAGTCCCGGTTTTTGTCATCACGGTGGTGACTGCAGTCCTTAGCCACTCCCGACCCGCACTGGACCGGTGTGGAAAGTCCTGGCCCTTCATTACGAAATATAGACGTTGTGGCAGGGTAACTCGACAGTGGAAGAATCGGGACCTCATAACCTGTCGTACCTACGTTAACTTAGCGTTAACTTAACGTTAGCAGTAACTATGAATCGGTTACTGCTACGGCCGTTTAAACATTCTCTATATGGATTTGGGAAAATAAAAGAACATTTTTATCGACCGCTAACCGCGATCGCCCGCAAACGAAGTTCGTCTACGATAACTCGAAACGTTTCATACGATAGGTTTATGATCCATGACGAGTTTTTTCGTACTTTCGAAACACATCTAACGCTGAAGACCTCAGCTTATGGGTTCCGGAGATATTTTACTTCAAAAAAATAAAGGTTTTTGTCAATTTAACTCGGACACCGTTCGTCCGATCGAGCTGTTAATAAATCATTAAAATTATCACATAAAATCTCCCATCGATTTCTGTAAACAGACTAAAAATTGGCTGTAGCGATCGAGAAATAATATAGAATATGTGTTTTAATTTATTTTGTTGCTGTCATCGTTTATGACTTCCTCTACGTTAACGTTATTGATAGATCTCTCATTATTATTGATAGATCTCTCGATTGTTTATTACAAATCGATTGATACCTGATTTCTATGTCACACGGCCGTCATCAAAATTATACTTTGTAATGTAACGTATTGATGATGTTTGTAAAGCGCTATAATTCTTAAAACCGACACGGTTATTGTTTATTATTTTGCAATTGTTTTATTAAAAACTTGTGCGCTGTGTAACCTTCAAAACTCTATACAACTGCGAAGCCTCAATTACACGTCACGCCGTTTAGCCACGTCGATATGTACTACGTCATTTTAGTGTTGTCTGTTTCGTGGTCGACTACGTTTGGTTTTTCTCGAATGTGGACTTCATGTAATACAATGTTCTAGGTGCCTAATATTTGTTTAATTTACTTTTTTGATTTCCATTTTTGTGTTACATCGCGGACGCAACACATGTAGAATCGCCATCTTGCTTCGTTTATTAATTGGTTGGTAGCCCAATTTATAAAGGAAGCCAACCAGAGAGAATGGATTCTAGGTACTAGGCCTAGTTGTATTGTGTGAGGTGTTAATTCGCGGAAATCCATAGTGGACGCTTGCCTGCAACATGCATTAACATGCAGCATGCAACCCACCGCTGACCCTCGAATCTGCTTCTCCACTACGAATCTCTATCCAAATGATTGAATATTGATTCCAGAGGATTGACAGATATCGAACACCTAAGCAAGTGTTATTTATTTTTATAATTATCTTATTCCGCTAACCGTTAATGTATATCATGCAATGGTCATACAGCGGCCCGCTTAACGAGGTTGTGTTGGTTATTTTAACGCTCCTTGCACCCTTGTGGATGTGACTGTCGGCAATTTCCTGAGGATGTGCCTGGTTGGCATGAAACGTACGTAGAATTAACAATTTAACGGTTATTTGAATATTATTATATCAATTTATTCAAATAATATTTCTAAAATAGACATAGAGGCTCTTTGAAAATTACATTCAATGTTTTTTCCATTTTTTTGCATCCATGACTTATAATTTACTACATAAACGGATTTTGAGGATTTTTATTTCGGTTATAATTTGAGTTATATACAAATTCGAATTTCGCTATATACATACCAAACGAGATACGGCGTTCCAATTATTTCTATCTTTCTACGTTTATTGGTTTTCGAGCTACCAATTTATAGCGCATAGCAAAATTTATGTCTACAGGGTGCACAAAAGGTGAATGGAGTGACTACAACAAACATACAAATGATAAAAAATACGGATAGACCAAAATTAAAAGGGTTTCCAGATATCTACGGAACACTAAAATACGCAATGTACATTAGACTGAAATTTCGACTTGCTAAACAGTTTCAGAATGATATTTCACGTCTCTTTTCTCGTCGTTACAGTTAGAGTAGTGTAAAATTGGCGGCGCGCGCGCAACAAGAGGGAAAGCGTACAAACAGAGAAAATCAAATGTTTAACGACCTACGCTCATCGACAATTCAAGTGACCACCTCGTTAAGAGAAAACGGCTAGTTAACATTATCGACCGCACGGATTGCAGAATAGGCCTCCGCGGACGCGACGGCCTGACTGCAGATTCCTCAAAACGCGTCGCCCGTCATCGAGAAAACGCTTGAAACATTGACAGAATAAAAAAACATTTTTACAGCTAGCCAGCTAGCTGACTTGAAATTAAGTACTTGTATAAATTTATCGTGTCCTTGTATTACTATACTAGGCGTTGCCCGCGACGTTATGTGTAATGTTAAATGTGTTATCGTTTTATTGACAACTAGGCAACCTAGTCTTCTCAGTCCGCCTAGACCATATATGGGCAACCACCGGCCCGCTGTAAGATTTGATCCAAAACACTATTTTAAAATACACTACTTTTTGAACGCGGCTCGCGAACGTATTTGCACACTAAAGTTTGGCCCACAACATGTCAAAGGTTGCCCATACCTGGCCTAGACAATAATATTTCTTAAAACGTCTGTAATCTATATTTTCACTAGTGCTTCTTTTCATATATTAGAAACCTGCATCGAAATCTGTTTAACTGTTTTTACTGAATCAACAGATGGTCAGTAGACAGATTACTGTTTTATTGCATGTACAGACAAAATACACATATATTAGAAATAGCTTTTCCGTTTATTTTGCTTTTACGCTGAAACTACCAAAACGATAAAATAACGGTGACGGTGACGGGCAGAAAGAAGAACCGTGAATGGGAGCAAGGGTTTCCGAAAAATTCCTACAAAGCATTTCTATTTCCACGCGGGCGGAGACGCGGCCGGAAGCTCGTCTATGACATAAAGCTTTTATTATTTTATTGCATGTCACTTAACACACGCAATACTTCGAAACTTTCACTATGGTTGAAGCTCGTGCGCATTTACTTTCCTACAGTTGTTGTAAACGAAAAAAGGTAAAAGGCAATAACGCATTAATTGTAAGGCGGATATTTATTTTTCATACTATATATGTATATGACATGCGATATATACTTTATTATGTAACTTAATACGGAGGCTACTAAGGAAATGTTCATGAATTAAATTAAGAAAAAGCCTTCTAAAGTTATTCTGATGGGTAAAGGTACAAATGCGCTTTTGAATGCACAATGCGTCGATGCGTCGGTGCCCTTTGGCATTACATCGTAATGAAATCAGGGTTGGCACATCAAGAAATGATAGTTTGTTTCTATTCTACCGAACGTAATCAAATGATAATCAATGTAAGCAATTAGCACAACGCACTAGTGATTCCTCTGAGGTCGCGTGTGTGTTGGGCGCAACATACGAAGGGCGGCGATGACTCTCTCTGAATGCTCACAAGTTCGTTTACCCCTCGAAAATGTTTTAAAATTTAGCTTATAGTGCAAATAATCACGTATTGTGACTATACTCCCCACATTGCGTATTTGCCCAAAAGGTATTAGAAGCTTTACAGTAAAGAATAATAAACCACCTTAGTCATACCATCCGCGGTTGTGTCTCAGTGATTGAGAGTGTGGCAATGAGTTTTTATTTTAGGTCAAATTGAACCAGTCACATTAAGCCGTCGGTTCCGTTGGTCATCATCACACTAGTGACAACGGTTGTTAACAATCTCCGAACCGCGCCGGGCCGGCGTGGAGGGCTTAAGTTTCAAACCCCTCGAACTTTAATAGGTAGGAGAATACGTTTCAAAAATGGGGATGATTAAAATTTGATACAACAATTTCGAATAGTGCTATCTCATCACCTAATTTTCCTTTATACTTGAATTGAGCAACTTTCCTAAATCTGGAATATCGGTCCACTGCCGGGACGTACCCTTAAGACTCAATAGAGCGATATGCACCACCATTATCGACCTCGATTTCTTTTTAATTTCTACATAAATTTAGTTGTGTAATTTTTACACAGGTTCAAATACAATACAATGCACATTTCTCGTAGGGCATACGTTTAGTGGCAACCCTAATTCTCTCACAGACGTTATCGATTCAAGTCGCTGACGCTTCGGTAGGTTTTATTGCATCGGAATTACGGGAAAAAGCCGTATCAATCAAAATCAAGTTTTAAACGTATCGTGCGCTACACGCGACGGGAATGCATATCATCGCATGCGCTAAGGTTTTATCCGTTTTGTCCGTTTCATTGGTTTCATCCGTTCCATCCGTTTCACCCGTTTGGTCCGTTTCATCCGTTTTATTGGGTTCATTCGTTTCATCTGTTTCACCCGTTTGGTCCGTTTCGTCCGTTTCATTGGTTTCATCCGTTTCATTGGTTTCATCCGTTTCATTGGTTTCATCCGTTTCATTGGTTTCATCCGTTTCATTGGTTTCATCCGTTTCATTAATTTCATCCGTTTCATTGGTTTCATCCGTTTCATTCGTTTCATCCGTTTCATTCATTTCATCCGTTTCATTGGTTTCATCCGTTTCATTGGTTTCATCCGTTTCATTGGTTTCATCCGTTTCATTCATTTCATCCGTTTCATTCATTTCGTCCGTTTCATCCGTTTCATTGGTTTCATCCGTTTCACCCGTTTCGTCCGTTTTATCTGTTTCATCAGTTTTATCCGTCTTATCCGTTTCATCCATTTCATCAGTTTCATCCGTTTTATCCGCGCTCGATGTATGCGGCGTTCCTGATCCCGATCCCGGCTCGACCGCCGCCCGAGCAGACGATCGGACACGCTATCACTTCACCCGTGGGAATTTCGAAAAACTCAAGTTTAGGATGTATGTATTTTGTAGGCCGAACTACAAAAACTCTTGAATTACGTCGTAATATTTTAAGAATTCGCTATATGTTATATTTATTAGCAATCGTTCGTAAGGCAGTCAGTTAACCCTCTATTAGAACGAGCCAGAAATTGTTTTCAAACGAAATAATGCAAGATTGCAATGAAATATGAAACTATCACAAAAAGAAACAAACCCCTAGTGAGTCGAGCTGGTTATATCCATGAATACTATCTTATCCTGTAAATATTCAGAAACTGAAGTATATAATTTTTAATTTTGCTTAATAAAGGTTTCAAACTTGTGCGAGGGTAATTTTTGTATGTTTTCCCATTTGGTATAAAATATACAATTTTACAAAATGGCAGTATTTTGCATAAAATTTTGTTTAATATCCCGTTCCAATGGTCGCTTATGTTGCGATAAAAACCTGGATTACGGTGCAGTATGCAACAAAAACGTACATCACGGACAATGCTATTTCACATGTGCATTTTTAGGTAGCGAGACTATAGATTTCCACACGGTACGACCTTTGCTTCATCGACATCCATCAGTCTTTTCATACACTCGACGGTTTCGGGTAGGCACTTAAGACTTGGCCCTTTTTTAGTATGACCTGCATAACATTATCTAGGGTGACTCTTGATTCTTTTCATCACATTATTTATATATTTATTATTGTATGTAGGTATTAAGTAATCTAGAAAAAAATAATGATTGACGAACAACTCTATAGGACGAATGTATGTCACGGTCTATCGGCAAAGAACCCTTAGAAAAATTGTTGTAAGCCAACGCTATAGTACTTTACAGTAATAGGGCCGCATTTAGAATAGCATAAATAATCGATTCATGTTAGGGAAGAAAAAGGGATGTATAAAAATCATGATCCACTGAGCTGCGGATTTACTTTAAGACCTTTAGGCAATGTAAGTGACAGTATCTACGAATATTTTGTTTTTACTTCACAATTTTCATAGTTTCCTTATTATGTTAGTGACATTGAAGTTAATTTCTCTCTGCGACGCTAAAACGACTAAAATTACATACGGAAATCCTTAAGCAGCTCTTAAATTACTTTTAAAAACTCTGCCTAAAGACGAGAAACCTTCGGTTCGGTTTTAATAAAAAACAAGGTAAACGTTTGTATTCAATTGACTAAATTAAAGCAAGTAGGTACATGCAACTTCAATGCCTAGTGTTTGACGTCAGTGAATTTTAATTTGCTCTAATTTAATTCAATTTAGTTAATTACTCAGTATCGGATATTTAGTTATTTTTTCGTTTATGGAAGCCCCTCTTAAATAATTACTTCTAGTATTTTCTTTATATTTTTCTAAAATGTCTTCTACAATTATATATATATTCTATGAAAATTTCAAGCGGTTAGCTCTTACGATTTAAAAGATACAGTCTTTTAAAAGTAGCGTAAACAATCACATGGTATAGGCTTAGTAACAGACTTATATACAGAACCTTAAAAAAAAAATATCAGTTCAATTATTTGAACACTTACTGATTGGTGATAATGGAGAGATGGTGACAGTGTGGCGCTTCATAAAAATTATAGCTTCCTTTATTCTGTTTGTGATGTTCTATTTTGTATTACATAATATAATGTATTTACATATCATATATATTATAAGACAATATAAATGTAATGTATGTGTATTAAACGTATCTGAGAGTGGACGATTCGCAATGCAACGCAACAAATTCTTAAATCAACAATTTGATCTAATCGGCCAGCTTTAACATTTGATACACGTATATCGTGGTCCTAAGGAATCAGGAAAGAATTCACGTTTAGGACTATAGAACTTGACTAATGCCTTTGTAACAGTAAAAAATAAACAATGACTTCTATTTGTCTCCAGGGTTCAGACCCGAGAGTGGCGACCTGCCGCGGCCGGCTGCAGACCAGGCGATGCCAACTCAACCAGGAGATCAACAAGGAGCTGCGCCTGAGAGCGGGTGCTGAGAACCTGTTCAAGGTAATGACACTGTCAAAATAATGTACCTAGAAGTATCGTGATCTACAGCTTAAAAACTGCATGATTTATTTGAAATACTAATAAAATACTTCAGAATAATATAGCTTTCCCCATGCGGGCATATAGAAAAGAAAGAATTATTGATTGAAGGTAAACATTCTTTAGCCGATAAATTTCTCTGGTAGACCGTCATAATTTTGATAAAACACAAATCTTCTTAAGTCAAATAAGATTTTCTTGGTTGAAGAAGAATTTAGTTAAGAAATTTTCTGCTTCATTCACAATATTTATTCATTCACAATCCATAATTCCTTGACTCAACTAAACATTTTTATTCCTGTGATAGTCCCCTCGTCCCGCCCCCGTCTAACTTTCGGTCCTGCACCTGTTACCGTCTCGATCTCGCCCTCCTGCTATCCACAAATACTTCACAATCATATAAGAGATCGCTCGCTAGAAGACGATCGTAAGTTCAGGACAAGGACGGATCCAGGTGGGGGTGATGGGAGTCATGACCACCCTGGTCTGGGTCTTCGTCTTAATATTGTACTCGAATTGGAGCCATTCCGTCCTTGGTTCTAGATCAAATCATGAGTATCATTAAGCTTCGAAAAAGTCCTTAGTGAGAGACGGTTTTGCTCACAGCATGAGAGCGAGGCAACCAAACCACTATTAATAATGCTGTTGTATTGTCAAACTATCATCATGTAATATATGAACGTGAACCGAATTTCGGCTTATTTAAACATAATAAGTAGATCAAAAAACTATCTTGTGAGGTACTGCACACAGACAGACAGATTATAGAACGGGACTATAGAAAAAGCTGTAATAGTTAAAAATATTTTAACTATTAGGCTATAGAACAGGTTGACCAAAAGCTATAACAGTTAAAAGCATTTTAACTTTGCAGTGCCTAGCGTTGTACATTAGAATTTGGTCATATTTTAATCATTACAGTGGATGTTCTGTTAGCCATGAGAATGTCTTTTAGTTGTATTTCTATCATACATACATAGGTCAGACAAAATATTATATCAATTCCTCACACATACCACGGAAGTGTCAAATTGTAGATTAGCGAACGCACCATAATCACGTGACCCGCTCAGTGCGAGGAGAAGGTCCTCAAAACACCACTCTAGGTCACAAGATAGTGAGGGTTTAGGTCTTCGTCAGGTAATCAGTGCCCTCTAGGGAAATCTCGCACTTTTTCGAGCTATATTCAAATTATGGCGAGCAGCAATCAGCGACTTTTAAACTCACAGGTGGCACCGCTGACGAACACGTGCCCGCACATCGACTGATTCAAAACTGACACTTTTGTACTCACTCAATGGTAGTGTGATCGTGCAGTATTCTGTTTGTAGTAAAAAAGTAAATTCTTCTTACAATACTTTTTTACATAAGTGTTTTCTACATCATAATATTTTTTTTACACTTGTAATTGTAGGTGTGCACACGCTCTTGACGTTGCGAGGCAAGCACATGTACAAATTTTTTTTTCTAACTTTCTGTTTGTTACGTGAAATACGAAATACAGCGTTGAAAATAGAGGGAGGGTCTTGGCATGTACCTTCTACGGGCTGTCATTGCGGGCGCTAAATTGTGGATTAAAAATTATAGATATGTTTTACATGACATGGGTGCCTTCCCTTGCACGTGTGAAATGTTCAACATTATTTTTGACCTTTTCTTCTGATACGCGCGGTCATGTTTTGACATGTAGCGATAGCGGGTCAATGGTTGAGGGTGTCGCCTTCGAACTAGAAGGTCTAAGATTCGGTCACGATCACGGAAAAATTGGCCTATGAAGTTTTAACTTCGGCCAAATTATAAGCCCACTCTCTCGGCACCGCGGTGATCGTTTCAAGCCATCGACCACAGATGTCGTGGCATCGGTGATCACGCACGTCAACATCCCCCAATCCACCTGACCAACATGGGTGGCTTAAGGTTTAAGCTCCTCGACCTGAAAAAAAAATTGTTGGAAGATACACCTCATTCGTGAGGTGGTTGAAACTTGACGTAGTAAGTTGTAGTAAGTTTTTATCACAACAATACTTGCAGTACAACGCAAGACACTGCCGCTCTGAACTGCTTGCGAAAGATACAATGCGCGGGTATAACGCTTCCCGACCCCTTCTCCCCCACGTTCGTATTTTGCGCTGACGCGCCGCTTTCGTGACCAATTTCACAGCGGCAAAGTTTCATGCGTTGTACTGTACCAAGAGCTCCTTGGGGTAAAACGCCTACTATTCAGGGCTTTTAGAATTCCTTGCCCGAGGAGTACCACTGGAGAGGCAACCCTAAAAATTCGCCATCCTTAAACTTGCCGCTGTCGAATATGTATTGTATGGTACATACCATCCGTATGGTACATACTATCCGTATGGTATGTACCATGCGGATATCCCAGGTATCTTGAAAAGTAATATCAATTTTGATAGCTTTAGAGAGCGCGCCAACGAATTGAGTCACGACGTAGACTTTCGCCATTGATACTATCCGGACGTGAATAATGTGAAATTTATATTTTAAATCTCGCAGATAATACACAAAGTCTCGACGGAACCATAACGCATAGACAAAGTTGTCCATCCGGCTGTCAGCATTCACCGTCATTACCACTTCAATCTTGGGAGGTGAATTAATTACATTTGTCCAAAATTGAATTCACCCAAAATAAGGCTGACTAAAATAGTTCAGAAAATGAAATCGAGGTGCATCGATAGGTAGTCTACTATTTTTTACTAGTTAGTAGACTTCATAAAAAAATTACTATTGTATTTGTCCTTATGACGAAATTTTTGAAAAATTTTGCTGCTTTCCGACTTAACTCGACGAGCAGAGTCAGAAAATGCATATGGTTATACATATATATGTATATATATAAACTTTTGAACGATTTTTTTATATATATATGATTGTATTTAAATATATATACACACGATATAACGCGGGGCTTGTCAGCACGATAGCGTCTACAATCCTTTAGAAATCTTAATGAAACTCAACATCATGTTCTATGGACGATTACAAAGGTCGAGTTCAAATTTGAGCCTAATCCAGCCGTCGTCATACTTTACTAGCCAAGGGCCACACATGACAATGTGAGTACCAGGGCCGGGCCGCAGAGTATGTGAAGGCGCTTCAAGAGCCTTTGCACACCTGTCCATACTAGTCCATACTAATCTTATAAATGCGAAAGTTTGTCTGTCTGTCTGTGTGTTACCTCTCTACGCTTAAACCACCACTGGACTGTATGGAGATAGTTTGAGTTCCGGGGAAGGACATAGGATAATTTTTATCCCGGGAATAACTATTATATAATATGTAGGTATTCAGCTCATTTCATTATTCACTTCGCACTAGCGTGCGCGACGCCGTTCGTGTGGGAGTTGATATCAAAAAAAGTAGGTACTCATATATATTATTAATTAAAATATTTATTAGAAAAATATAATTGAATTTATAAATATATGTAAGTAAGGTATGATTTATTAAAAAGTTCAACATGGTAATCAAAAATACCTATGTTTTATAATTAGGAATTATGGTGTTGAACCTTTTTAATTATTTTTTGTGTATTGGCATCTTTTGGACTACATGCGATCCTCATTGTGTCTTCTAAATGAGTGGAAAGACGATTACGGTATTTATTTTTCAAGAAGCTCATTTTCGAAAATGAAGCTTCACAGAGGTATGTTGAAGAAAATATGGTTAAAACGAATTGTGCGCAGTCTTGCAAAGATTTATACTTTTTTCCAAAATTCATTGTACTCCTGCTTTTCGCGGTGCTCAATGAAACTAGCTTTTAGCTGCGTGTCGTGTTTTAGTTCAATGATTTCATTCATCAATTGTGTTTTAGAAAATCCAAACTGACAAAATAATTTCATATCTTCGTTTTGAACGTGCCAAGGATTTTCCACAAGTATAAAGCAATTCTTAATCTCTCGCACATCGTCAAATCTATTTTGTATTTCTTTCAGATATTCTTTCAAATAGGATATCAAGTCTTGATGAATAGTACTGTCGGGAATAGAAACTTTGGATTGCAGAGCAGCAACAGTCGGAAAATTTGAAAAATCTCCTGCTTCTAGTTCGTTTATATATAATCGCAGTTTGTCTTCAAATGTTAAAACTTTATTTGTCATTTGCCCAATTATTTTGTTAGGCCCTTGCATGTCTAAATTAAGACTATTGAATTTCATAGTGATATCGGTCAGAAAAGCCGCAAGTGTCCACCAGTCATTTTGTTGTAGTTGGGGGTATTCTTTGCCACTTTGTTGCAAAAAAGTATTATTTCGTGTTTCAAATGAAAGAACCGTTCTAATACTCTTCCCTCGCTTTGACCATCTGACGGCTGTATGTAAGATAACATCGGCATAATTAGCTTGTAATTCTTCAAGAAGGTCTTTGAATTTTCGATGATTGAATTCGCGCGCGCGAATAAAATTTATAATGTTTACAATAGTATTCATCACGTCTTTTAACATGTTATACGAAATTTTACATGACAAAGTTTCTTATGCAGCAAGCAATGAATGGGCAATAAATTAGGTAAATTCCATTCCTTCTTCAATAAAGCAATCAAACCATTATTTGCACCCACCATTGACGGACAACCATCGGTACACACTGATATCAACTTATTTACGGGTATTCCGTGTTTTTCTACAAATTCTTTTAGAACTTCCATAAAATCACAACCTCTCGTATGACCGTTCATGGTAATCACTGCTAAGAAGTCTTCTCCTACGATTCCGTCCATTGTGCAGTACCGAACAAATAATGAGCACTGAGACATAGAAGTTATATCCGTACTGGAATCGCAAGCAAGACTAAAGTATTTGCAGTTTTTCAGTTTGTCAATTACTGCCTCAAACAAATTTTTCGAAATATCTTCAACACGGCGGCGACAGGTGGATTAAAAAAGTGTAAGCTTGTTTACTTGTGCCATTATTTGTTTACTATTTGAAAAATTTTGAAATAACAGTTATCATACACTCTTTCATCAATTCAGCATCAGTAAAGGGTTTTATGCGTTTTGCAAGAATGTTACACACTTGGTGTGATGCTTTTGTAATAGCCTCATTTTGCCCAACTGCTGTCGTCATTAGGTTTTTGAAAATCTGAAAATTACATATTTCTAATAATAAAATGAAATCTACTTCCATTTCGGCTGCCGAATGGCCTTTTTTTTATCTCATAAAGTGTTTTCTTTATACAGAACACCGGAACCGCCAATTTAGTCTGCGTCGAGCTAGTTTAAAAAATTGGTATCTCCATATCCGTAGCCCATCAATTGTAACAATTTCAATTTTCAGATTCGTATCCGAAGAATATTGCAACGCATATAAATATATACATTTGAATATCAATTTTGTCATATATCACCATTTAGCGCACTTCCAAAAATATTATACTATCCAATTTCTTATTGAAATATATACGATAACGAAAATTCAATTCAAAATTAAATCTTATTAAATAAAAGGATTTACGCGACATTTTCTTCTAAGAAGGATTTTTTACATGAATGTATTTTATACATTTAATATACTTAATACAGCTCCCTTGTTGATGACGTATTCGATTTAATTAAAACTTCCTTCAACACCAATCGTAAATTCACCATTCCAATTTTTTTGGAAGTCAATTTTTTAAAACATAGGCAATTATTATAACGAATTGATTTTAAAAAGAATTTCTTACACCTGATTTTACCAAAATACGTTTTTTGCAAATCCTCAAAATGTGCCATTATATATCTGAGCGATAATTGTTGAATCATAGCTCTAGAAAAATTAAAAAGTAAAGTCATTCGCCTAAAATGTCAACGTCAACTTTACTGAAAAATTTCCTTTTCTATTCTACTCTATTGTCTATTTTCGACAAATTTCCTGAATCAGCTTTGACAAACAGAAGGGTTTTTATCCTTCAGTCGTACATAAGAATAAAGACCAACAAAGCGAAGGCAAGTAATTAAGTAGCAAATTCAAAATTTAGGGGCGATAACAATATAATAAAAACTGGCCAAGAGCATGTCGGACCATGCTCGTTAAAGGGTTCCGAAGCCATTATTACTAAGAAATGCACTACAGATGAGAAAAGTACGGTGTTACACTTTTTCCATGTTTTCCGCACAGAATAATTATAAGCACTTTAGTCGCCTATAACTAGAAAAATAAGTCATATGTCGACTTTTACTCGTAAACTAGTGTCAACTAAAGTGCATCAGCAACAGAGCATATCTTCATGGCACTTACGTCGTTTTGATGAGAAGCGCAATTTTTCGGCAATAACTCAAACACAATAAATCCGACCATGTCCAAAATAATTTTCTTTGAAAGTATTTATTAAGCGTTATCTTCGTTATTTTTTCATCTTTTTTGCACATACGGTTTAGAAAATAGAGGGGGGGGCGTAATTTCCGCAAGTTTTGGAGCCGTTGTTTCCGAAATTATTCATATAATCAAAAAAGTTGCCTAGAAGCCTTAAAGTTTTATAAAAGATACTTTGAAATATGTGCCCACACGTTGATGTTTGCTGAAAAAAAATGTTCAGTTTCTGTTACATGTATGGAGTGCCCCCCTAGAAATATTTATTTTTGTTATTAACCATCAAATTAAGTAGTGACTTATATAAGACACACTATAAATTTTATCAATATACGTCTTATAGTTTTTGAATAAAATGTCTGTGACATACGGACGGACGGAGGGACGTACATAACGAAACTATAAGGTTTCCATTTTTCCCAATTTGACTCGGAACCCTAAAAATAATAATTATATAGTAAATGAAAGACTAAAACTTTTTACTTCAGTTTTTAAAATTACATATATATATATATATAAAAAAAAACAACAATTCTGTTTAAAACATTCAGAGTAAGGTCATTCTTCAAGTGTTATTACATATTTCGTATTTCTACAAGATAAAGATATTACGAATTTCAATTTTTTGTTATTTGGGGGTCGATGACGCTGGTTACAGCGCCCTCTACGTCTAATCAGAAATCTAAAACAACAATGTCTAAGTTGTTTAGATTTATAACAATATAAATAGTAATTACTGTATTTCCTCATATTGTACCCAACACATATGGGACTGACATAACCGTGATCAGCGCAACATATGATCACATGAACTTGGAACATACGATCAGCGCAAAATGTAGTTGACTTTATGTATATATATATATATAATAAAACTGTAGAATCGCTGTCTGTACATTGCAAATATTTGCCAAGAAATGATTGCGGGAGATGTAACAGAATAACAGTGTATCAGAACTCTTTCTGTCTGTTTGAACATGTTAATCTCCAAAATTTTTTAAAGAATTTTGATGGAACATACACGAGTAATTAGAGTTTACTATGGGGCATGACTTTATCTCAGCACGAGGTATCATGTAAGAATTACTTCATCGAAATTGTCCCACGAAAACGAAGCCACGCACAGCTGACGTATATATATATTCCAGTGTCATCCATGTCGACGACACGTATTCATCAAAACCGTTCACCGGCTATTTCCAGTCATTTTCCGTCTGGCGGCGCCACAGACGCGTGAGGCGCCGAACCCACTACCACATGATTTTTGGGGACCACCGTGGTAGGTTAGAAAATAAGAAAAAAAAAAGGTCTCGTCGATGCAGTACATCCGAAACAGCGATTAGCGTTGGGACCGCAAAAAAACACAATGCGCGCGGCCAACCGTGACCCCCTTTCTTGAGGCGCGGGGTCTGTGAACCCTCACCTTGAGCACGCGGTACAGTTGTAACACCGCCGAATCCGCCGGGGACCTTGCTGTATGGAGCTCCGTAGGTTATATTTAGGTTCCCATTTGTTGGGGTTCCGTATGCCCTATGAAAAAACTGAACCCTTGTAAGACCACACTTTTGCCTTGTCTGTCCGTCCGTCGCAGCATATTCTACCCTAATCTATTGGACGAACAAATTTGCAATTTGATAAATATACGAAATTGAGTAACCTAATCACTAATATATAGCATAAATAAAGAATATTCGTTTTAAAGGTTAATTTGGGAGCCAATTAAAATATTTTAAAAAATATTGATTTATTGAAGCTTTAATTTTGGTAATTTTGGAGGGCGAGTTAGGAATTTAAAAAAAACTTTCAAGTGCATTACAAGAAAATGAAATAAAAGGGATTATTATAAGTATTTTTAAGTAAATGTACATTTTAAATAAATCAAATTCTTAAAGAATATCAAAATAAATACACGAAAATCGTTTGTTTTCAGCCTACGATATTGTTCGTATATTTATTCAATTGTGAAGCTTCTTATTCTAGGGTTATATTAAAAAAAAATATCGATGAATGGTTATACGAACTTGTGGTACGTAAAAACAATACGATGATTTGTAGTACTGAACCTTCTCATCGCAAGTCCTACTCCCGCTAGACCCATGGTTCTTTTATTGAATTCCGTAAGCTGTAAAAGATTATGTAATAAATATTAACTATTCTATACGATTTGATTACATTTTTTATGTATCACGACATTGTTCTCGATAAGGGATGGCCAGCGACGTTACGCTCGATGCCACACAACGCGTCAGGTTCTGAATCGGTTGCTGTGCACCAATTTCGCAGTAATTTACAACAACAATAATTTTTACCTATCCCCGGAGTATATTCATTTGCAAGTGTTTTCCTCAACCGCTTCAACGAACTCGGATGTATTTACATAAGTTTTGCCAAATTCATTGACATACGCTCCGATCCGAACCTGCATCATTCGGGTAGATAATCGAATGCCCTTCCTTCGAACGGCTGCTGAAGTAAACCATACTTATCACCGAATTGACCATGTTAAAATAACTCTCCGTTTTCGCCGCTGTCGGGTAAATAAAAACGTGGCGAAATTCCGTCCAGAAATTTGTGATTAACGATACAGACGCAGTGACACGAAATCATGAGTGCTGTTCCTAATTAAGGAGTTAATCCAAATACCTTTTAAGAGTTCTGTAGTGAAATTTATTAAAAAAAAAGAACTTTAAAAAGCAATAAAAACACATATAATTTCATCGTTTTCGTCCACCCATCTTTGAATATGCGTTGCAAAATAGTGAAAACATATCATGTATACTTATCGAGATAGGATTCTGTTTTAAATATATTAGTTATATATTAATTAATATAAATAGGTTATCATAAATAAATACATTGTATTCATTCACGAGTTATAATCTTTACAGTTGACTTTGAAAGAAGTACATATGTATATACAAAATAATCATTATCTACTTCATGAAAATAATTATTACATACCATGTCTACAGAGTACATCGTTGTTATGGTAAGTTAATACAGTACTTTTGATCCCATCATAATTTATTAT
Organism: Eumeta japonica; assembly: GCA_005406025.1. Lineage (NCBI taxonomy): Eukaryota > Metazoa > Arthropoda > Insecta > Lepidoptera > Psychidae > Eumeta > Eumeta japonica. The sequence continues at coordinate 391,925 of BGZK01000386.1, forward strand.
TTATGTATATATATATATATATTTATACCGTTATTGATATTTCTTTTTCAAAATCCACACACCCTTCACCATTTTTTTTTAATAACTCTCATAAACTAACGCCCGGCGAAGCGGGCCGGTGACGGCTAGTGAATTCATAAATACGGTAAACTTCGAGAAAATATTGTTCATGTTATCAACTCTAATTAAAAATTAAAAGTAAGGGAACAGCAGTAGTGACTGCGGAACCCTAAGGTTTAGTTTCGCCGTGAACTTCAGACCACGCTCGGCTCGTCGCCCACCGCACACCATTGTCGCGACCGCGCGCTCGCCTGCTTACACTTCAAATATTAGTACGGCTCAAAGGAAGGTTTATTCTTCCACGTGTAATGTCGACCTTCGCTCCCTTTGCCTCCATATCCGCTGCGGGGGTTAGAGCTGACCTACACGTGGACACCTCTTAAGGGCATTTGTCTGAGAATGTGTCCGTATGAAAGCGTCGTGCACGGTAGTTGCATGAACCACCGAATGGCGCTGGTGTGCTATAAACTTTGGTCTGAAGTTAACTGTTGTAGATAGAGTGAAATGTATGCTCAGTGAAAATTAAAGTTCCCATCTGTTTTCATCGAATAAAATATGAAATAGAAATATTGTTAATTAAAAGATCAACTAATGACATTGCCTAGTGATTGTTGCTTGAAATAATCGTGACATATTGGTTATATTTTTTTAGTGATATTGAAATTAGTCATAGACATTAGTCATAGACATTAGTCATAGACATTAGTCATAGACATTAGTCATAGACATTAAAATTATGTTCGTCTTTAATATTTAAGGCAATTTGTTGTAGAGATTTGTATATATTGAGATCTGATAGATAAGTTAAAACGAATTTACATCTTTCTGTCTCCATATCTGATAATAGAAATATAGCAAATTGTTGTTATGTATGCAGCCATAAAAACTTAATTCTTTGCGTAATAAATACTGGTAACCCTCAACAGAATGTTGAGGGTTACCAGTATCCTGTGCGATTTATATTTATTATATATATAAAAGTTACGCCCTCGGAGCCCTTATTGTATGTAATGCTTTCCTTCTAAAAATAGACATAGAATATATATTCGGGTAATTTTTCACTGTAATAATATAGTAACGCAAACAGAAGTAATATTTTGAAATGAAAATTTTTATTATATTCCATAAAAAATTATATTATATACATGAATTAATGTAGCAGTTATGAAATAAAATTTTAAAGACAGTATAACTAAAAACTAGTGGATAACCTATAACAAGATAGTTATGATAATATTAAAATCATAAGCTGTTTTCAAGATAATAAAAGAGTTCCACGTCTTGAATTTTATAATAAATATAACGAATCGAGGAAATGCCTCTTAACAGTTTAGAAACTAGCTTTTGCCCGCAGCTCCACCTACGTAAACGCAAAACGAATCCCTTCGTTTTTTATATCGACCGATCATCGATCGCAACCACTTTCCCGCTGTCGATTTTGCGCTCAGTCCCACTTTCGATTCCGAGCTCGGTGGCAGTGTCGTTTCTACTTCCGCTCCTCGATTCGTTACCTGAAATTATTCCAGAAGAAAGCATACTCTTACACCGAAAACACCCACATATATGCTGCCGCTGAATAATTTAATCGTGAAACGATTTCGTTGCCACTCTCGACGCCTATACGCTCATCAGCCCCGCTTGCTATTTCTATCCTAGACCGGTATTAGTCTTGATCCTACCTTTAACATTGCGCTATCGCCAATAACCAGTCGGCATAAAAACTAAGGAATTCGCTATATGTTTCCGCGACCCAAGCCGCGGACAAAAGCTAGTGTATACTAAAACCTGTCTGTGTAACCTTTTCCATACTAGAAAAAGTAATTTAGACCAGTGAATCGCAACATGTAAGCGGGCCAAAGAACAAACAGACAGAGAGACGTTATATTTTAAAGAGTACTATAAACATTTTTGCCTTATCTATAAGGAAAAAAAGCATATATTATTTCAAATCTTCTCTTTTTTAATCTAACATCCCGATGATGTGCCGATGAACTTTTTATCAATTTTCTCATTAAGTCTTTGACCTCGCACTGTAACTGTAATACTACATCATTATTATATATCATCGTGTCTGATTAACTATTGTACTCGTTCTACTCACACATAAGCGAAGCCGCGAGCAAAAATTAGTGTCTCAATTATAGCCTATATGTCATTCTGACATATAAGCTATATTACTGTAAAGTTTCATCTAATTCTGTTTAGCCGTCAAAGCGCGATCGGGTAACGAACATCCAAACATACAAACTTGCACATTTATAATATTATTTGGAATTTCAACGAAACGGCCACGAGAGGAATAAACTCATACCTTATACTTCATATCCTCAAAGAGTAAACAAGAAAAACGTGAACACTGATTGTCTGTATCTCACCAACAGGCGACGACGAACAGGAAGCTGAGGGAGACCGTGGCTCTAGAGCTGAGCTTTGTCAACTCGAACTTGCAACTCCTGAAGGAGCAGCTGGCCGAGCTCAATTCATCAGTGGAGCTGTACCAGAGTGACAGGTCAGTATTTTTTATTCTATAATTATTGTATTATTGCAATCTAAAGATTTGATCTATGATACATAAGTACACGAATAAATAAATACATGCTTAGAAACAATTTAATACACTCCCTCGCGTATGTCTAACTTTTACAATGGTTTTTAAGTACAAGCGAAAACAAACATGTTTAATTTTCGTTGGATTCATGGACGAGGATCCGATAGCGAGACCAATATCGAAATCACGATAATGACATCGGTATCGCAACTGCAGCCGGATGGGGATCGCAACTCAAGACAAAAACCGACGTTAAAAGCTGAGCTATACATATTCTAGATCCATGCCGCGGGCTGACATTTATACCCACATTTTGTACCTTTCGAAATCGTCCTAGAACAAAGGATGCATCTTTGTCGAGTTAAAAATTTTGAACTGTGCGTGTCGGAGACGATGTACACCGCATGCGCCAATGTATAGAACCTTGAAAACTCAATGAGGATATATCTTTGATATTTTTGTGAAAACCTACATCACGTCATTGGTTTTAACATAAAAAAATATTTTCATATAACCTGCCCGCAACCTGAACTGCCTTTCATACAACCTGACCGTCTATACTACCTGGTGGCTCAAATGCGCATTTGCCCCTCGAAAATTTTATATAAAAAGAAAACCTCGTTTGTACTCGCTAATTCCCGAAACAGGTTATATACAAAATAGAGCGGTTCGCACGGGATAAAGGGAGATTTCAGACTTCGGTGATGCCAGCCCTCGCTTCATTCGGGTAGACGACTTCAGCCTCGTCTGAAATCGTCTAGTTTCATCAATAGCCACACAACACACCGTGATGTTTATGAAAATCAGTTGCAAAGATCTAGAAATACAATGGATTCTTCAGGCCGAGCGACGAAATTTTCAAGCTCAATAAGCTACAAAATATACGTTCTAATTAGCTGAATAAAAATAAATACAAATTTGCCGACTTCATTGGATTTCATGACGTTCGAAAGAAGATAATTGTCTCAGAACAGACTTGCATCGAGTTATGTGCGTAATTAATGAGCAATTCTTCTCCATTTAGGGAAGAAATGCACGTCGAGAAATGAGAAACGCTGAGCAAAAGGCCCGTTAATATGAAACACATGTGAGCAAGATATTTTCAGTAGAATTTTGTATATGAATTTATTTAGCGAGAAGCTGTTACCTGCGCCACTATTCATTTTGAAAACTATTATCAAAATCGACACTACGGCTATCTGCTTTGGTAATCATGCACAGGACAATTTGGAGATTATTTTGCTATTTACTTGATTTTGTAATAATTCAACAGACATTTGTGGTATATCGATTAATAAATATGCAAATAACTTATAATCTAAAGAAAGGTCTTGATCGATGGAATATACTCGTACTGTCACGGAACCCTACTTGCTGCCAATTTAAATTCACGTTTAGCTGTTAACTTTGCTTATAAATTAGCACTGCCGGTTCGAGCTAATATATTTACATAACATAACACATATATAATTGAAGCTATAATTGATATTAGATATTTAGCTAAGTACATCTAATACCAGTTCAAGTTTTAGCTGTAATTAATTATTTTTAATTTTAAAGTTATTATTTACTAAAATTAAGATACCTAAATATTTTTGAAGTATATGTGTTGATTTATTAAATATAGCATTAGATATTTCAATTTGACATAAGTGGACGTAATATAAAGAGCTTTGCCAATTTAAACTGTTCTAAATATTTGGATAATTGTAATGTATAAAATGAAATTAAATGAATTAAATAAAATAGAATTAAATAAAAAAAATCTCATAAAGTAGTATCATCGATGAATGAATGATCCACTATGTGCGTATAGCGCATGTCGCTCAGCGAGTCATGTTCGAGGCAAGAATGTCGCGTGAAAGTTGCGCGCGCGCACCGAGCGCTAAATCTTTAAGCAAATCGACCATTTAGTAAGTGCGGTTTGGTTGTAAAGCCCCCGCATAGAGTTTTGTGTACCTTCTATTCAAGGAAACGTCTGCGCTCTGTATTAGATTACGCATCTACCCGCCCTAAGGCCGTTTGGCTTATGAGGATAATATATACCATTTTATACAATTTATACCACATTAATAATGATAAAGAATCATAAAATATTATCATTTACAATTTAAAATAAATAAACTTTTGTACCTAAAATTTAGCTTGTCTGTTGATTCAGCCTAACGTTATGTAGCTATATTTATTTTGTACTGCAATGAACTAATACGAAAAACATTACGACAAAGTCTAGATAGAACAAGGTCTTAAACAAAAATAATAAGACCATTCATATATTTTTTCATATATCGCAATATATCATTTATGTAAGGAATATAAAGACATGTATGTATTTCTTATTTGTTCATAATTTTATTATTATGTTAATAACGAACCATAAGTTGGAGTAGGAGGATGCGACAAACTTATAAAAAAGGAATTACTTTATTACGTTACACACAAAAAAAAAATATTTAACTACATCTTTTAATTTAGGTTGCTGTTTGCGATAATTGTAAGACAATCAGTTTAATTGTTCAGGTGCACAGAATATAACATATACTATAACAAATAGAAGAACGTAGTTGCTTGGGCACAGCCAATACCGTCGAAGTTGTAAAGTGAACGCAAATCATTTGCTCTATGAGACTTATTGATGCTGGGGAATACGAATGCTGTATACGAGAACGATGGTAACATTTTATTAAGGAAATTACGTATACGCATAATTATCTGTGATCAGTATTAATTTAACCGGAGATTATTATGTATACATCCGTTTATGTAACAGTCTATGGTGATGCAGTGATTCATATATAAAACACTTTTTTTTGTTTATGTGCTCGTATAATTTTAGTACATACATGATTTAGGAGACATTATATTTATTTTGTGATTTGTATACTTTAAGCTAATTTCCCCTTCATTTGAGCTAAATCCAGCGATCTTCGGATGAATGATTTTTACAATGTGTTTTTTTTTATGACAAGATGAAGTGTCTATTTTCCCTTTAATTGAAATTATTTAAGTCAATCTCCTTGATTTGATACAATACTAATTTACAACATTAGATTTTTTATTTTTAACATGCTGGTTTAATTAAAATTAATTTGAAACACTCACATTCTATTGCAGCTTTAAATACATATTTCTTAGCTTACTATTATAGTTTCACTGAAAAAGATAATATTAAACGTAATATTTATAAAAACAAATAAGTTCCTGTAAGGTAATTATCAATTTTTTTTTTTCTATTGTTTAAACAAATATTCTTTTTTTTTTCTCTATTCACGGTGAGTATTGTGTCTTCCGACGAAACACATCACAGACGTTATATCAAAGAAGGCTTAGAATAGGCGCCCGTCAGTAGACATGTACGAGTGTCCTCGTCGACCAAACCAAACATGAAAGGCCTGTTAGCCACGAAGTCGGCTCCGACGGCCGCCGCCAACCCGGTCCTCAGGGCTTGGCCGATACCGAGTCCGGGAAGTGGGGACGCCGCCGGCACCGCCCTAGGACCGGCCTCGACCAACCTCAGCGTAGACCTCTGATAGACACCGTCGATCGATTTATCGTCCCACACCTTATCGATGCCCAAGCCCTTCAGTAGATCTCTCAGCTCGTCTATTTCGGTCTTAATCTCGAACCTCGGTATCGCAACGGGTAAAGCTATGGCGCTTTCCATCAAATTGTCAAAAATGTCTATTATTATGGTGTGGGGTAGCAGTCTGATCACGTCGGACACTGTAGTCCTACCGATGGGCACCAACAGCACCAGCCTGTATCTCTTATCGTTGCCGATGGGCAGCTCTATTATTTTGGAATTCAATACGGGAAGATAGGCGATTTTGACTTTCGTATTTATTTTCATCATGTTGACTCTACCTATTTCCTTTCCGCTGTCGTCGTAGAACGGTTCCTCTTTAGTCTCGGACTCGTTGAAGCCGTAATACCACTGACCCGTGAAGTCCATTTTGTCTACCAGCAGGCCTTTTTTGTCTTTCACGTGCTCAGCCTTCAACCATGAAGCGTCAACGGCTTTGGTCACTTCTCGCAGTGCGTCTTCTGTGTTTTTTCCTTGAATAAATGCAAAATCGAAAAGTTCATATCTTTTAGCAAAGTCGATCCAACTGGAGTCCTGGTTTCTAGTCGAAGCGAAAACACGTTTTCTGGCTAACGTAACGTCTTCTCCGTTCCTTTCTAAATTCTTCGCCGCGTTGTAGTACTTCTCTCTGACGCAACTCTCTTCTGGCAAATGCAGGACCTCTAGCAGCTCCTTCTGCGCCTCGCCCTCTGTATTCTCAGCGAACGCCGACAGCTCCCTCCACACGGAGTATTGCGACAATACGAAATGGTTTTCTTTAACGCCGGCCACTCTTTTGTACAAATTGGTAGAAAAAACATACAAATTTCTACGGAATTCATCTTTGTAGTCTTTGGAACAGTCACGAGTGAATATGTTTAAATTCGGTAGTGCGGGCAGGGTGGGTTTCACGTTTATGTTGGGAGTGAGATTAGATAAATCAGGAAAAAAACCGCCACACAACACAGCGTCAACTGTAATACCCAATAATGTAAAAATAGTCAACATCTTTGTTTAAGGTCGAACCGGTAGGAATGCCAACAGCAAACTGAATATGATAATAACGTATCTGTTCCTTAATAATAGCGTCAAGTGTGACCTAGTCGAAAACGGGTTAAGTTCTAAACTTGTAGTTTTTGTATCGCGGACGTGTAGATCGTTTTCTATGACGAAATAGAAAGTGTAAAACGGATGAATTACGTAATCTTTTTCATTCAATAAATCAATATTAACAAATTATTTATTTTCGGGTAAATTTACGTTGAGATATAAAAAGTAAACAAAAACTAAACGAAGAAACATCCCACCTTCATAATTTGCATTACTTTTTGTCCGCCACTTCGCCTGTGCGCATATAAAATAAATCCGAATTCGATTCTGGCTGCCCATTTGATCATATTCTCAATTTGATACTGGTTCCCATTCTAGTCCCTACCCCATCCCCGCTCCCTGACCCGTAGCCACGCTGTTTTTTTTGCTTCGAGATCAGTCTCATTCCAGTCCCAATCTCATTCTCGCTCTCGATTTTTATCTCAGTTCCGCTTTCCCGTGATCTAACACTGGTGTATATTTAAATAATTGTCATTAAATGCGTAAATTGACAGTTCATCTCACTGGCGCCCTATACGCTAATTTTGTACTATTGACTAAGGTCTCCCAGTACGGTAGTCAGATATTTACTTAGTAAAAAATATTAACCACGACCGTTTGTGACATCTTAAATAAATAAATATATATATATATATATACTAGCAACCAGCAGTCACTAAGTGACCGTCAAGAATTCAGAAAATATTTAATTTCATTTTTATGATGTATTATATTTTTTTAAGTATTTTATTTCTGTATCTATATACATATATAACTTAATTTAATAATAATAATAATCGATATTTGATTCTCAAATAAATTCTTGTATATAAAGTATGAAATAAAATATTTAACTCTGGCACTAAATAGAATTACTTCGAAAATTTAATAAAATGAGTGCCACCAAAAAACACATGAAATATTTCGAGACGAAATATTTCTTATTTTCTTAATGTATAGATTATTATATGGTAAGCCTTTACAATGTTCATACAGAAATTACTCATTTAATTTTTAAAGATTTAGACTTAGGCGGATCTTACAATAAGCGTATGGTTACCGTGTCATTGTGTCAAGCAAAGGTCATCAGTTGGAACAGATAACTGTTACTGTTACATTTTAACATCGCTCGCACAAACCCTTACTTGTTATTCTACATTTTTTAACAAATGTACAGATAAGAAATGTGTTTATTATGAAAAAGTGGGCAAACAACATTTACATATTCTTTATCATATATACCATACCCAATAAATCTTCATTACACAGTACTACGGTGTTATTTTTAAACGAAACCTTATTTGTTGTCAATCAGTTCAATTTGAGGAATTTTAATAATCTAAGATAAAGTTAATTTCGGTCGTCACATCGGAAGATGATGCGCGATGTAGGTACAAACCTTCATGATGATGATGTCAAATGATAAAGTGGCAGATGACAACATCTGGTGGCAACAGATGACAACAAAAATCGAAACTTTTACTATATCTTATACTAGCTGACCCGCCCGCTTCGCTGGGTAATTTTTATTATAAATAAAATGGCGAAGGATTTACGGAATTCTAAAAATGAGTAGCCTAGAACCATCTACAAATCATCCCGCATCGAATGGTCCCAGGCCCATGTCTATACGTTTAGTAGCTTTTACGTGATTGGCGAACAAAGACAACCTATTTTCATTATATATATGGATTATAATCGTTAACAAGTAGATACTTTGTGTTGTTGCGTACTGAGCCACGGGAATGAATGATAATTTAGTAAAATATATCGTTATATTTCTAGATATGCCAATATATCAAGAAGAATAGACAAAAATGAGCCTGTACGGTATACGAAAGTGACAACGACTTTGAATGAAAATCATTTTAATGTAATATTCATTCGTATAGTATTAATAGTAACAATTTATTTAGAATATATTTAAAACATTAATTTATACAAAGACTGAATATATTAACAAAATCCGTATTTATATACAAATACCCTATTATTAATTCTCTACTCATAGTTTTCGACTCATCGTTTTACCAAACTGTGGAAAAGTAAATATATAAATACCATAATGGAGTATACAAAAGTATGAATTCTGAAAGCAATTAGACCTGTCAATTAAATCAATATATTTCTCAGTCACCCTTTATTTAAAAAAAAAATATTGTCTATGGACGTATCTATCCTTTTTAATCGTTTTCCTTTTTCCTTTAGCGTATGCCCAAATAAATGACTCCCGCCTAAAAGTACTAAAACCTGCAGCGTTCACTTTATCAACAACCAAAAAAAATCTTTTAGAATCAATTTTACAGATTTATTCAGTGAATTACATACAAAAATTTGGATGAAAAAGTCGAAGAAAAACACGAACGCGCTCGCTTGACTAGTTTTCCATTCAACACTTCACGCTGAATTCGTGTAACAGAATAAAACGGACGTGTTCGCGTTTACAGAACAGGCTCGACTATGCAACATGCAATTCTGACGTTTCTATTGAAGTCATAATATTGAGGAAACGTCTGCATTGTAAACACACCTATAAAAATGTGGAAATAATGTACACAATCTACTAATATTGTTAATGTAAAAGTTTGTATGTTTTCGCACGTTTGTTCTCACACTGATTCACGCTTTAACGGCTCAACAGAATTGGCTGAAACTGCACAGTAATACAGTTTATACGTCAGAATAAAATATAGTCTATAATTTATAAAGATGCTAATTTTTACTCGCGACTTTGCTTGCGTGATCGTAGAACGGCATTCTTCATTTATGCCAATCGGTTGTCGGTAACAACGATGTTCGAGAGAGGTTCAAGTTCAATGTCGCTTCGGAATCGGGATCAGGAAGAAATGAGTAAATAAGATCGTTTCATAACAAAAAACATTTCCGGTATTGCGTCTGTTTCCGGTGTTAGAATACAATGGAGTCCCGGTTATCCGGCACCCCTTGTAATCCGACACGCCTATCGCTGTTGAATGTAAGAACAGGTCGCAACCTATACGCGCCGCCAATACACTGTGTTCTGCTCGACGCGCTTTGTTTTTAATTTTTATTGCTAAGTTTGAATTTGACTATTAACTCCGACATGCATGTGCAGTTTGATTTGTAGTCCAGATAGAATCACATTAATTCGATACGTAATTAGTCGAATTACAAGGTATTCTTTTTCAATAAAATCCGGACTTTAGGCGGTCTCAGGCGGTGCTTTATAATCCGACAAACTGGATAGTCCGACACTGCCCTGCAAAACATTTGTCGGATTACCGGGGATCCACTGCACAGGTTTCTTTTTGGTGTGGAATCTAGAACGAGATTGAGATCATCGTTGATAATGCCATCGATCGCTAAAAAACATCGAAGAATTCGATGTATGTCCACGCGAGCGGAGCCGCGGATGAACCATGTATATTTTGGAAAGAAATATACATTGTTCATCTGAGTGGTATTTGACAGTAATCGGTCGATACAAACGATGGAAGAATTCGTACTGTGTCTACGCGGGCGCAGCCGCAGACAAAAGCTAGTATATTTACATAAGATTTTCTTTTTTGTATAGAGGAAATGAATTTCTATTTATTTCTAAATATGTCCAATAATTTGATTCAGAAAACTATTTGCTGCTATCTCGACATCATATACATTTGAAACCTTTGTTGGAACAAAATTCTACTAGTTATCGCTGCATCTGCTTCGTGGCCAACTTTTTCTGTAATATCGAACACGTGCCTCGACTCGAAGCGCTTTTCGTTTTTGATTTTTTTTTTTTCACTTATTCGAGAGGCAAACCAGCAAGTAGGCCACGAAACAGCATATGCGGTCATCGCCGCCATGAACACTCTTAATCTTATATAGAAGTGACCATTGCGTTGCCGGCTTCTTGTGTAGCAATATGATAACTGATGAAGGACAATGGGCCAACGGGCTGAAGGGCTGATAAGGGCAAGGGGCGCGGGGTGGACCGGAAACCTGGCCTCGGTGTCGGCCTTTGTTAATCGGCGGAGCATACTTTGTAATTTTAATCATGTTAAACTAAAAAGGAAATATCCCGATTTTATACTTACTTTGAAACAGTATTTTTAACTTGCGGACGACGGATCTAGAAAGGCTTCTTTTTATTCGCATCATGTCGCCACTGTCGTTTTGTACTGTCATGTATATAGGGTCGAGAATAAACTCGCATAATTTTATCAGTCACGAACCTCCTGCGGCAGGCTGTATTTAAATCGATGAACCATTAAAATAAACATTATTGATGTATTCCAAAATTCTTTGCCCATACCTTAATTGTTAAAATTTGTATAGAAACATCAATTTGGTGGAATGACAGCATATGACGGTTCGTCGAAGGTTGTCACCTAAAATTGTCTCGCTGTCAAAAATAGCACGTCGAGCGAGAACGACCGGTTTTTATTGACATTGCTGTTTATTTGGTACAAGGCAGATGTGTATTCAAAAATATTCAATTAGATACGCAGCCAGGGCTTAATCCGACCAATAACGCTGTATGTAGCCAACAATTTAATTGTTTATTTTTACAGGCATTTAACCGCAATGATTGTAGAAATTAACAAGTAAAAATATTTTATCGACAGTTAACTAAAATGTGCGTAACCTAAAACTGTATATTTAATATAGTCATTTCGACTATGATCAAACGAAAATTATTCATTTCTACTCAGTAGAAAAATACACCACTCCGCGCACACCCAAAGAGTTAAATTGGCGTATGTGAGTGCGTCTTTTGAAATGGGACTCGTTTTCTGACTTAGAAAAACCAATCACATCAAATATCTAAGGAATTGTGGGGTCCAACCATTTGAAAGCCAATCGCAAATAAACACGAATAAGTGATCGCGGTATGCCCTCAGGAAACATCGGTACGTGGGTCAAACCGAAAGTCCTTAGAAAATAAAGAAATTGAGCAAACTGGCAAGTTATTTTTAATATTATTCTTTTTCAAAATAGTATCTGCTAAGATCTGCTGCATTTGATGGAATTAGTGAGAGAAATACTTTGCCCGCTCGCACTTAGGGGTCGTATCGCCGGTCTTTTCATATGGAGCCACTGCCACCTCGACTTTCGTAAACCACATTCCTACATGTTTTTTTTTTATTTTAGGAAATAAATAGAAATCGCATGGTACGAGATCAGAGCTGTAAGGTGGGTAAACCAGTGTTTCTATAATGTCCCCGAATTGTTAGTTGTTTTTTCTAGCGGTATGCGGTGAGGTGTTGTAATGATAAAGAAAAATCCTACTGTGAGGTCGTTTTCCCGGAAATTTTCCACAACAACAAGCAAACATTTGTTAGTGTGGCAGTTTGCAGTGACTGTTTTTTCTTGTCTTCTAAAAAAATTGCTGCATAATGGCCTGTCATTCCGAAGAAAGAGGCCGCCATCTTTTGTCCGATGCTTTGACCTCGTTTTACTTTAGTCGCCAACTCCTCGAAAGGAAACACCCACTGAGCAGACTGTCTTTTCATTTTGGAATCGTAACAGTAAATCCAGCTTTCGTCACCTATAACCATGCCGTACACAGCATTTTAGTCACCATCGGCAAATCTTTGCACTTATTAACGCAACGGATTTTTTGAGCGTCTCTCAAATTATGAGGTATCCACCTCAGTACAAACCTTCCTGATCGCATAATGTTCATGAAGTATTTTGTACACTTGACTCATACCAATGTCTAAGATTGTCCGAATCTGCTGGTAGGTCACTCTTTTGACAATCTCTATTATGAGCTGCACAGCACTGATATTATCTTCGGTCTTCAACATAGAAGGACGTCTCTCGCGCAGATCGTCAGTCAGATTAATACAACAACGTTTGAAAGAGTTAAACCAGTTATAAACGGTGGCAAAGTATGAAGCTTCATCATGGAAGACCAACTGAAGTCTGTTATAATTTTTTTGTCGATTTAAATGCCAACGAAATCATTGAAAATCATTTTAAGAAAATTTTCATGCATTGAATTCATGTTGACGCTGGACAAACGTATTCCATTTTGCCTCAATTTGTAAAATCAAATGACAGATGAATACAATATACATAATAAGGTTGGCACGGAGATCCATTTTTTTTTAACTTATATATGTTTTATTATTTACTGATTCTTAGTGGCCAATCCTAAAAATTTCAAGTAGTATCTAAGTAAATAGATGAATAGTTTTTTAAACCTTTTTGCTATTGTAAGCGTGTATTATGTCGACACACATAGTACAATACATTGTTTGTATGTTTACCCAATTTTTGACTTCAATCGAGCAAACCTTTTTTTTGGACTATATAAATCCGTTGATGATATAGTATTGTTGGTGACATTAAGATGATCTGATGATGAAACCGAAACTGGTAATAAGGCCTCGACGACTCAACTCAAATTTGAATTCGTTAATGTCGTCTCCACTGAGTTCTTGTAGTAACGAAACGGCCAAGCCACATATTTTGACTAAGGTGTAGGAGTTTGTGAAATTAGGCCTTGGAGAGTTAGGATGTGTAGGGTTAGAAGCTTGGCTCTACATGAGATCTGATAATTTTTGAACAGTGCGTGTCATATGGCCTCATCTTGGCATCATTTTACATAAAAATGTTTTTGGTGGGATGGATTTTTCTATATCGCTCTTGCACACGGCTTAAAGGCAACGTATTGCTTCCGCTCTCTTAACAGCATTTTCAAAACGGAGAGTCGTTTAAAATATGTAATCATTATAAAAAATAAGTACATATATGAAGCCTTAATAACATAATCGTCTATCCGTCTGACTGTATGCGCTTTTGTGCATTATTTAAAAAAAAAAAGTTCTGCACGCAATCCGACGAGCATACCACACTCGCATACTTAAGAGTCAATTCGAAAAAAAAAATAGAAATATCGTAACACGCCCTCAAAGTGAAACGAGCGCGTATAAAATATACTGGCGAAAGGACCCGCGGGCGGTGACCAGTTTTTCAATGCGTACGCACTGCGGTCGACGTAAATCACATAAGTGCGGACAGGGTAATTTAATTTATTTCATTTTTTTACACCCACTCCGCCGAGAAACGAAGCACCGCAGCGAACGTCTCAGGACAAGGGTCTGGCGCTGCATGTCCGTCTGTGGGGATGTTGGTGTTTACGACTGAAGATACGAGTGTGTCAAAGTGTAATTGAAATTTAATTGTAAAATATGAAAGTGCGTGAGGTTTCATTTTCGATATTACTAAAAACAAGAATAAACGGTGGTTAAATGAAAATAAAACTCAAATCGAAGTTTAAACAGAAAAAAAAAATGATATGCTGGACAATTTTTACGTTTCCAACCTGCCGGTATTTTTAGGGTTCCTTAGATACGACAAAAAAGTGAACTGTTATAGTCGTGTCCACCCTTGTAAGGCGCAGCCTCACAACTAAGCCGTTTTTATGAACTATTCTAATGATACAGTAGACATGAAATCGTGGAACGATTTTTCGCTAACACCAAGCGACTTTATATTTTCTCAAACGCATTTTTCGTGGTTTACCGGACTCCAAAAGTCTTTAATTTCGATTTTCTCGTCTAAATTCACAACAATGTGTTTTATTTAAAAAAAGTCTTCACAAGTTTAATAGGTATCCAAAATTTTTAATTTGCAATAGTAGCAACCTAATCAATAACTCATTTCGTATGTGAATTTTAATACAATAGGTACACAGCGCAATCATTCAAACATATACAATTTTGTTGATATTATTTTTGTTTTGTTTAAATTTAATGTAATAATAAATTTTGCTTCATTGTGTTTGTTCGTAAGGACGCCTAATTGGGGCATCACTAATTAAAAAAAAAAGCCAAATGCGTGTCAGGCCTCACGCAGTGTAGGGTTCCGTATTTGCCCGTCAGAACATGTGGATTTAGAAGGAAGCTCTATTTTGATATTATGATAGTATTATTGTTCACGGTTCACGGTTTAACGGTTAATAACGTCTAAAAAACGGACACACAAAGGACGGGTGTTAAGAATGTTATGATTTTACATTTACATAATTTTACACGGTTCACAAACTTTCTTTACTAATTATTTTACAAGACCAGCAACATCATCTAAGTAATTTTCAATAACATTTGTACGATAAATTGCTTTTCGGTTCTCCAATTACATTTTATAAGCTGGTCGACTATTACTCGTTAGTTTGTAAAGTAGCTATGTTAGTTTTCCCTTTAACGTCGTTATATATGCTACTGTTGTGAATTTTTTTACATATTCAAATATTACATATTCAAATATATTTTTTTACATATTCAAATTCACCCGGAAGATGAGAATATTGACTCTAGCATAAAGTTAGCACTCACAACCTCAATATTTCCCTAAACCCTAAAACCAAAAAATGGGTTTAACGGACCCGCAATGCTTTTGAATTAACTACCTAGTGACACCCGAAAAGAAGGGATAGACGAAAAAAAATTCATGCCCATCTTACGAGTATGGGAGGTACTCCAAAAAATATATATTGAAGATTTTATTCTATCACTTTATATATATATATATAATTAAAAAAAGTGGAACTAATTAAAAAACTGTAAATTCTTTAAATGTCATGATGTTTGAAATGTTATATTATAACCTATGAAATAAAGATATTTTGATTATATATATGTGTGTATATATATATATATATATATATATATATATATATATATATATATATATATATATATATAATTCAAATAAAATTAACTGACCCATATCAAATTAATGCTTTTTAGTACTAAAACTCTCCCAATTAAGTCACAGACAGGCAGACAGACAGTAAGACATGCCAAGCATGGGTTTGGGTTGCTTATTGATTCGGAACCTAAAAAAGAAGAAACGGTTTATTTCTATATTTATCTCAATCCAAACACTCCGAGCTATATTAAATTTGTTTATTAGTAATTTATGTAATTTTTATTTTTGCGATAATAAAACACCGCCCAATCGAGGCGTACATTTATTGTTCGTATTCCTTTTATTCCGACGAGACGTCCCGTTCGCATGCGCATTCGATCTTGTTCATAAACGAAACAAACAACAGCGCCGGATCATTAAAAGGCGAGTACGCGAGCGAAATAAAGCACTCAAGTATTTGTGCCCGGCCGTCTATGCGACTGCGCGAGTAGCCCATTTACGCATTAAAAAAATTGCCCGAAGTCAAAAACCGTATAATGGCTCATAATCACACGGAGCGACATAGAGACCGGCCATTATAAGCCTCGGGCGTTTATTTTATTTCATATATTTTTTTTCTTTTGCATAATCCACCAACGCCTACGCGCATGCGCATTACATATTCAAAATTTCATAGCTACCTGCGTACACGCAACTAGACTATCGAGTTGGAAAGTTATCTTTTAGAGGCCCGTACTCGAATGGGAATCTTTAATGGTCCAAATCCGGTTGTCCGAAATTTCCAAATTTTGTACGTAATTGGAAGCACTCTTACTTTGGTTAAAATAAAAAAAAAAATATATATATATATATATATATATATATATATATATATATATATATATATATACAAATTTAAATCCGTGACGACCGCCGACAGAGTTGTTTGAGTACATATCCATAACCACCGTATATGTGTCAATAATGTTTCATTACCTGTTATACAATTCACAACCCTCCAGGTCTGAAGTGTCACACCCTGCCATTGAACGCCCTCATCGACAGCCGGTGATGGTTCTATGAGGTTGTAGTCGCGCCACTGCTGAGCCAGATCCTCCCGTGATTTCAGATTGAAGGACTTCGAAATTAAGCCTTCCACGCCGGCCCGGCGCGTGTTGTTAGCTGCCAACGAGCCTCATCATCAATGCGACTACATCGGGAATTGTTTAACGTACTCCCGCAAGGCGCAGAGCGTGGTTTGACTTAAGTTAAAAACTCATTCTTCGATTCTGCCGTAGTGAGAACCAAAGCTGGGTGTATTCTGATTCTTAGACGATACCCTTGACCATTGAGCCATCAGCGTCCTCTTGTGTTCTCGGTTGTTTTAGATGTGTCACGTATTGAGAGTTAATTAAGCGAATGTTTTATAGAACGTGTTTATTTGTCAAGTAGAATTTATTATTTAAGCGTATTACGGTATTGTAACGAACTGCGTGCCCGAGATAAAAATAGGACTGTAAAATAAGAACCTATAGAACGTCCGAGAATAGAGTTCTTTAAATAGATAAACCGCCACATGCGCTCCGTACGCTAGCCCAAGCCTCCATCGACGCTTTTGATGTTCGTTTACATATTATTTTCAAGCGTATTAATTTTGAGGGGTGCAATATTTATAGTGAAGTACGGGTGCGCAGGAGTTAAAGTTTTATATCTGTAATCGGAGCTTTAATAAGTCAAGTTAAAGCCACTATAAACATGATCGCTTCGCGATGCATATGACATAATTCAGCATTTTCCCACAATTTTGAAAACCGTACTAACTTATCTTTCAGTGTAATATGTAGGCAAACACGAAGAACAGCAAAAGGCGTATATTCAGAAATGCAGTCACAATAAATCGCTATGGAATCAGTTGAACCTTGTTTACTCTTGACTTGTGAATACATTGATCGCAGAAACAAAACTCCACTCATTTGCGTCCTCACTCCACTATTTATACTCGCTGAGTGGCCGTACAGAATGTTCTTGGAATATAAATAAGTGAATAAATAATCTAAAACAAACATATCCTAAACATATCACGTCCGACAAAAACAAACGAGACTAAATTATCTCTAGAAAATTACACACAAAAAATAATTCCATTTTAAAAGAAATGTAAACACGCATCAAAAGCGTCGACAGAGTGGGGAGCGCAAGAGGGGTTGTTTACACTTAGAGAATTCAATTCTCGGATATCTTTTTATAGGGGATTTATTTTGTAGTTTTATCTCTAGCTTGCAAGCACAGTTCCCAACAGTTTTTTAGCAGTGTATGGGTATATGCTTTTACAGTATCACCCACGCCGTATTAAAAGCCACTCTCGTGAGCGCGATTTCATTGTCTGGCAATCGGAAGGAGGTCAATTTTTTTTCTCAGGCCAGTTGTAATTTCACAGCGACGACGGTACTATTTTTGTTGCTTCCGTTACATTCACAGGGTCCCGCATCTACATTTTTCAGAGTCCCGCTTCTCAAGGGGGAATCCATTAATTACTTAAGGCGTTTCCTTTAAAATATGCCCCGCCCCCCCATCAACCCTTCCATGGTCGGATTTAGTGAGTTGTGAATTGAAATTTACGTGAAATTTCGCCCATATTTTTTAACAAATAATAGATAATAGAAGAATATGTTACAGCGGTCTATCTATTTTTTTATTCACAAAGTTGATGTGAGATTTTTCGTTAACTCTTGACACTTCATTTCACTGAGATTTGGTGAGATTTTGCCGAACCTCCCCGTCTATATTTTAAGCTAACATAAATAACGGTCGGCCGGCAAAAACGAAAACGACACATTTTAAATGTTTTTGTTTTGCCCTTTCTGCTTTAAGTATACTTTTATTTATTTTTTTCACTAGTTACGCATTGAGAGAAACAAAATGTATAATGGAAATTATTTACGGATCAAAATGAAATAAATATATAAACAAAGCGTGAAATCGTATTACGGAGATTTTAATAAAAATACGTATCTATTTTTAACAGAATTTTTACTAGTAGGCCCCACTGCGCTCAACGTCTAAGGTTTATTGTCAAGCATTGTTCCCACGACGATATCATCTTGAGATGATTTATTACGTCAGGATATGCGAATAACTGTTAAAATAAATCCGGCTTCGAATTAGAAAAAAACTTCATGCATTACATAAATCGATAAATAAAGCATTTTTTTATTAACAAAAATACCATCTTTTCTTTTAAATAGTTATAATTAAAGTTGCTCAAAATTTTTGGGGAAGTTTTCATGTCGCAATGTAATGGCAATGGGTTTGCTTTTATTAAAAAAAAATTAGTTACTAACTCTGAATAAGATGCATCGAACTTTTTAATTTGTTACCTACATTCGATTCGGGAAATTGAATTTTATTGTTAACTAGCTTTTACTGGCAACTCCGCCCGCGTGGACTATAATATTTAGACCATTTTAGAAGGTGCTCGTGGCGTTTATTTGTATTAAACTAAACTGTCTTTCGTACAATAGCTCCCTAATGAAAAATTAAACATAGCTTATATATTAAACTACCAAACTGTGGAAATCTCTTCAAAAATTGTTCAGCGGTTTTTGCGTGATGCGTTAACAAACATACAGACAGACAGACAAAAATTAAAAAAAAATAGTGTGTGGAGTCCGTCCGCGCGGAAGAAGTGAAATTTCTTAATTTGGGAATGAAAATAGGAAGGGGTAGAAATTGCGTTTTCGTCGCACGTCACATCTGCGGAAAACAATTGCGAGACGAAATCTATTGACTAACGCTCTTTCTCTGTCTTACTTTCTACTTTTGTGTATCTTTATTTCTCTCTCCCTCCGCTGGAATATTGAACGCTACTCGTTGCTAACGCTCGCGCTGGCCTGTAACCGGTATACCAGGCGCATGCGGTCGAGTGCCACGCATTCACTCTCGCTCTGTCTCTTTCTATTCCCCATCCCCACGAGCGTTGAACGTTTAACGCAACATTGCTTTCATACCCCCTCCATGGTAGTGTTAAAAGTTTAAGGTAACCTTGTTGGAAGTCGCATTAGAAGTTTCACTTCAAAAACTGTAATTTTGGTTTCTTTTGCTCTTACAAAGACCTCTCACATCAGTTTTTTTTTTTTAATATCTATAATGTACAGAAATCGGCCTGTAATAGATGCCTTAAGTTCGGGCCGCAGGAGAATACCAGTATCTGTTACTATTTCAATATGTCGCATGCATCACATTAAAATCCTATCATTCGAGGTGCTGCAGACTGGAGAAAGACGGGAAGTTAGACTAGTAGTTTGTATGCTGCATATTGCTAAACTGTAAGTCATATAAACGGCGATGGCTCTGTGGTTAAAAAACGCACCTTCGAAGTGAACGTTACCGCTTCGGAGCACGGGCGAATCCAAAGGAGTTTCTTTGAGCCTAGTGAAGTACTTCATTGTAGTAATTGATCGTGATTTACCAATTGAAATGACGTTGAAAATTGGAGCAAGTATAGTTTTTTTAATTAAATCTTTTTCTTTTCTATTTTATTTGGAGAATAGAAATTCTATAAATAAAAAAGAAGTACAAATAACACACGTTATTATGTATAAATAATGTATGTTATTTGTACATAATAACAAATGTACAGTGTATTTTCCAATGTACATTACCCAATGATTACTCTTTTCTTGGGACATTTTGTTAACTACTCACTTGAGTGAGTAGTTAACAAAATGTTGGAATTTGGAATTAAGTTTCAATTTAAGTAACTCACAATTGAAATATTTCGTAAGAAAAGAATCACTTTCAAACTAAAGGTTTCAATAACGCATTTTCAAGATTATTATTAATGAATTATTTAACAATTTTTATTTCCCATTACAATATTGACGCAAATTTGACGCAAAACAAAACGTACAAATCCCTATAATGTCGATAATTTATTTTATGTACACGCTCAAAGAATTTTGATTAGATTTTCAAATTATAATAAAAGTGTACACTTGAAATTGCAATTATGACGTACTTTTTATTATCATTATTCGAAATATATTTTTTATGCATTTTGTATATATATTATTTGGCTTGTTACAATTAATTAACTATCTCGCCGTTTTAATGTGAATTACCTCAATGAAATTAAAATTTAAACAATAAGTTTTCAATGCATTCGTGAGCAAAAACTAATAAACGCTTTATGATTTTTTTTTTATATTGTTATACTTTTATAGTAATTAAATAACTATTAAACAACAATAAAGAGAGCGGCATCGGCCAGAGGCCAAGAGCGTTGCCTTCGGACTGGAAGGTGCGAACTTGGCCGTGGACGAATTAAGAAATGACTTCTTAACTTAAACTGAACCATTCTCTTGGTGCCTCCGAGAGCACTTGAAACCTTCACTTCCTGCGACAAAGATCATCGATAGCTCCCAATCCGCATGGAGCCGGCACGAGTTCGTCAATATAAAACAAAAAGGGTGCGGGAACATATCCCCCGGTTTAGTGGGCCGACAAAGACCCTACACAACAAATAATAATTCCTTGGTCGACCTCAATCAATTATCAATTTCGTGACAACAGATCGCCTGTAATTATATCACGATTTGCGACCGCCGAAACCCAATTAGACAGTAGTGTTCGTTCTCACTAAACAATAGGTACCTAAACTAATTGCAGACTAACACGGTTTTCCCAAAGCGGCCCGGGAATCCATTGTTGATATAAATCCGTTAAAAAAAAACGTATCCGCCGTTGTGGCCCACACTCTAGTATCGACCGCGACGTCATAATATTTATAACCGCGACGCCATATTTTTTATTACCTAAACGCCATATGGTTTATAATCACGACGCCATATTGTTTCTAACCGCGACGCCATATTGTTTGTTGCTGTGAAGTGACGCAACATGCGAGTTGTCGATAAAAGCACTCATTCGATTTAGGTGAATAGAGCAGAAACAAAAAAGCAATGAAAAATTTACGTATGTTTTAAACGATAACGTAAACTTCATCCTTGTATTCGTTTGAGATAAGGTAAAACCCACTGAAACGACACACACACACGACAGAAACGGAACTAGATGTGTTGTCCTATCAAATTAAAGGTTATAATTGCTTGTAGATTGCGAAACTTTAACATCGAAGACAACAAAGAAGAAACTTTAACATCGAAATCCATGTGCCTCTTACGATCCAGTTGCTGCAATAAAACATTTGTAATTTTATTAAAGATTTACAATTTATATTTTTAGTGCTTACTGGCCGCGGCACAGATGAATGACGCGATAGG
Organism: Eumeta japonica; assembly: GCA_005406025.1. NCBI lineage: Eukaryota > Metazoa > Arthropoda > Insecta > Lepidoptera > Psychidae > Eumeta > Eumeta japonica. Next base: position 414,069 of record BGZK01000386.1, read on the forward strand.
ACCCTGATCTAAAATGTAATATAAGTCAGTAAAGATGTGAATTAGAAATTAAAAAAAAAAAGCAACGAAACTATAAGCCGAGAAGATTCTTTGCTACTTCTGTCTCGTGAAACCAATTTTATATTAATTTCATCAAAAATTGACGTCATAGGAGTCACTAGCCGTCTGTAGCTGTTGGCCATTTAATACATTAAAGCATTGATAAATATTTACTTAACACGTATACAACGTAATATTTTAACTTCTCTCTTTCTCGAAAAGAAGAAAACTTTAGTTACAATGATAATCAAGCAGGCATTTCTTTATTTACGATTGCAGCAAAGAATGCGTTATGCCGATGATACCGCTCGGGCTGAAGGAGACCAAGGAGATCGACTTCCGGGAGCCTTTCAAGGACTTCATCCTGGAGCACTACAGCGAGAGCGCGGCCGCCTACGAGGACGCCATCTCCGACTTCATGGACATGAGACAGGTGACATGCTGCTTTGAGATATCCTTATTCATTCTTAGGGTTCCAAGGAAAAGGGAACCCTCGTTAGGGATGCTCAGCATTCGTCTGTCGGCTTGTCTGTTTATAGTAATTGTTCTATCGACTCTGAAAGGGCCAGTATCCGTTCCTGATGATAATCGAATCTAGAGAAATTTAAGATATCAAAACAATGGAAAGATTTTAATTTGTAAATATATATGTAGATAATTACGTATGTACTGAATAATATATCAAAAAAAGGAGAAAACGAATTTCGAAATTTCAAGACATTTATCATTTCCATGTGAATTAAATATTTAAGAGTTTTACTCCATATCTGTTCGATTTGTGTACTGTAACTATTATTGTATAGATTTACGTAATACATCGATAGGTTATAAAAGTGATCCCACATTCATATATACGTCTACACTCTGCCAAATAAAATTAACTGCAATCACTTAAAACTTGATGATTTTTTAAACAATCACTGAAAAATTAATGAATCAACTAGGGCGGTTACAAATCTGGAAATTAAATTACGACTTATCTGTTTATTCGTAAACTATAAGTAACTAGTACGTGAGCCTGAAACAAAAATTAATGTATCGCACGAGGAGTATTTGCAGATTTTTAACGTCGTCGAATCATTCATCAATCAAGGTTGCTAATAACCATCTTCAATTGATTTTCCATCAGGCCATCCGCACACCGGTCAGATCCACGGCGGGCGTGGCGCTGCTCTTCAAGTACTACAACCAGCTCTACTACGTAGAAAGGAGATTCTTCCCCCCGGATAGAAGCCTGGGCGTCTACTTCGAATGGTTCGACTCGCTGACGGGTCAGTCGGGAGAAGTCAATGATTAAGTAGTCGTTAATATATCGCTTATACATAGGTTTTGTGCACCCGAAACCGACGAGCCCGCATGGAGAGATCGATGGATGTTTGTAAAGAAAGAGAGATATGCAAAGGTCGTGCCGTGTGGAAACCTGTAGTCTCTGCCTACACTCCTGGGAAATAGGCGCAAATTGTAAATACTATAATAACGTAATAGTGTAAGAATTAATAACGCAAAGTAATTTGCAATTTTTTTTTTATTTTATATTGATTATAATATTGTCCCTAATAAACAGTGTTAACGTCCTCAAAGACGAAACTGATAAGACAATAATCCGCTAATAAAAATTATTTAATTTTACCAAATATTACATAATGATCTATATTACATATCCGACAAATTTGTATGATTTTATTTACACTATGAATAAAGGTTAGGTTTTTTTTACATAAGCACTAGCATTATAGTATTTATGCTCTCCTTAATTACGTGAAAATATTTCCATCATCATTAATATATAAATATTAATAGTTAACTATCAAAACTAATATTTAATAAAATGTTTTGCTATTAGTAATAAAATCATACAGATCTATTAGATGCGCGTCTGATAAATTTGTAGCATTTTATTACTTAAATAAAATGCCAAACATTCACGTATTTAGAACGTGTCCTTAAGTACCATCGATAAATTTTAATTTCTATATTCCAAAAATTCGCATAACCACAGACTACGGATCTGACGCGTTGCAGGTGTCCCGTCGTGCCAGAGGACCGTCGCGTTCGAGAAGGCCTGCATACTGTTCAACATGGCCGGCATCTACACGCAAATCGGCGCGAAAAACGTAAGTACGTTTTGAAGACTTTTTCCCGGATATCGTCGACCGACGACGGTCGGAAGTGCGCGCCGATCTAGGTGTTCGTCGACCCACCATACAAAATGAAAGTACATAATTCACAACAATCCGGCAATGGATCGGTGGTTGAATGCGATGCTTTCGAACCGAGAGGTAGCGGTTTTGATCCTACCACTCGCGAATTGACACCTTAAGTAAATAACTAAGTTGTAAAAACATCAGGAAAAACACAGAACTATCGCGTATTGAGCGCACTCGAAATAGCGTGTTTTGCTTCGCAGACGGGCACGCTCAACCACTAAGCTATGGTTCAACTGACAGGTTCAAGATCTATGCATACACATGAAATCACTCAAATTGTTTTATCATTAGTTCAAATTGTATTTATTTAATATGTTTTACATAATAATAACCGATTCGGTTTAGATAAAACCATGTGTTAAAGCCAAAACCGTGTGCTAAAGTGGTTTTTTACCACGTAACTTATCAAATACTTCCATTTTTACAGTAAGCCTGTATAAGCTTATCGTATGTACAAATGTAAGATAATGTTCTGAAACGACCTGCAATTTTGTAAACGTATTGAGAATCGATGGCAACACGTTTGTGAATGAAAAATTTCAAACGAATATTTTAGTCAAAATTGTTGACGCACAAAAACAAAATGTATAATATCGCCGGTTTGTTGCTATGACGCAAGATCCTTTTCTTGTTTACTCTGATTATTTTCATAGTAAATACAAAAACAATTTACCAACTTTAAAAAGCGTAATGTCATAATTATCATAAAGATTATTATTTTACTGACGTATGTCATCGTACATATAGTATGTACAGTACAGCGCACGAAACTCTGCCGCTCTGAATTGCCTGCGAATGATGTAATGCGCAGGTTTAACGCTCCCCGACCCTTCCTTTTTCTTCCCCGCGTGCTTATTTTAGGCCATTACGACGCTTTCGTGGCTAACTTCACAGCGGACAAGTTTCCTGCGTTGTACTGTATAACAGTTCATTTATTTTTATTCTGTTAGTCTTTTGTCTATTGTTAGCACTTAACGCTTTCGTAATCCAGTAATTTAATTTAGAGGCTTTTTTCGCACGATTCACGATTAAGGCACAACTTATATACAAAACAGTAAAAAAATAAATGAAACAATTCACAGGACCGGCACACGGCGGCGGGCCTGGACGGCGCGGTGGACTCCCTCCTCCGTGCAGCCGGAACCCTGAGGTACATCCACGAGAACTTCACCAACGCCCCGTCGGTGGACCTCGCCGCCGAAACCTTGGACGTGCTGGTCTCCCTGATGATGGTCAGTTGAACATCCTTCTGACGATCGAATGGAAATATATCATTCGGATAATCGAGAAGGCTCTCTTTATTGTTTTGAAGCAATCCGTTTTGAAACATATAACTGTTACTATGAAACTATCACAACAAACTTGATCTTTATCCATCTGTTTGTTCGAAATTATTTCACTAAAAACTCTGGAATTGTTTTTTCGGAAGTCGTATCGATAAAACTAGTTATACTTATAAGTGAATCTATATCTAAATACACAGAGGAACTAAATTCAATATGTTGCAGTTTTTGTGCTACTTTCGATCTCATAGGTATTCTACGTTTTGTTTTTGGAGATAACTTGGCAATATCAACGTGATGCTCGTAACCGAAAAAAAAAAAAGAAAAATTTCAAATACTCAACTAACACGTAATGCTCAAAAAATGTGCTTAATCCTATACCCATCTGGACAGAAAAGGGACTTTTTTGCCGACGAAGACTCATCTTATAGGGCCGGGCAGCCTCGTTCTGCCCAGACAGTCCAGGGCGTAGTCGAGTTCGTCCAGTAACACTACAACATTCACTTTTGGCCGTCATGGGCCCGCGTTGACTATACGCCATGTGTGAAGTCGCTTTCCCGCGCTCGACCTGCCCCGCTGTCAAAAGTCTGTTGTCTATGTCGGACAATAAATCAAAAATTTGGGGATCAAAACGGCATAGACAAACTACACAGTCGAAACACTGAATAATAACAGTGCTATCGCTTGGAGAGACATACGATGTTTATCTTCTCAACGGATCTAAAAATAACTAACATTTAAACAACGTAATACATTGTATATATTGAACAACAAACACCGGAACTACTGCTCTCAACATCAAACGAAAGTCCACAGCGACATCTGCCGGACTCGACGAATGTGCAAAAGTTGTGTACGAATTACTCGAACGAAACTTAAAAGTGCGAAGTGGTTATCATTAAACACTGCAAAAACCCATCTCTATTAATTCAAACTTCAAACGAAAAAAGTTGCAATAAAATCGGTTCATCTCTTTCGGCGCTACAGTCACAAACAGATACCGGTGTCGCTCCAAACTATATCACTGCTTCTTATACATGTATAATACGGAAAATGCATTTGAAGCATATTCGACTTTGATTCGTTTATTAGACCAAGCGAGCATCACTGAATGCTGCATGCTGCATTGAATTCATTACTTTTACTAGCGTCATGGATAAACAATGTCGACAGTACCTCATAAAAATTATATTTTTCCAAGCGGCGTTTACACACCTAAAGTATGCCGTTTCGTCGATAGTCCCTGTGTATTCATACCATATAAATGTATTCATACCATTGCATCAGGCTCAAGCCAGGGAATCCCTGTTCGAGAAGCTGCAGCTGCAAGCGCACGAGGATTGCGCCACCAGACACATGGAGCTGCGAGACGACCTGGACATGAGCCTAGACTTGGCCCAAGAGAGTGCTCACCTCGCGCTCAGCTATAAAGAACTACACCAGAAGGTTAGCAGCTGAAGATATTTTTTTTTTAATTTACTTACATCCATACACACATCACTCTATAGATCTAACAACTATAGCCCTTCAGCTGTTAAATTAAAACAATGATTGTTTCCGTTTTCATCCCGCTCTTGATTAAGATGTCAGTCCTGTTCTCTGTTTAATGTCGGTCCCGATGCCAAACTTGATCCTCTGTTGAACATTGCTGCTACTTTTCTGATATCTTCAAAACGTTACCGTACCACAGAAGGTAAGCTAAGTCTATATAAAATTTAATTACAATCCGTTCGTCAGTTTAGGTGATTAGCCCTTACAAATAGACTTTACACTATTTATACTTATAAATATATACAACATACGTGTTCACTACCTCCAATTTTTCAATAGCAACTACAAAACATAATATAGAACGGTTTGTGGGATGGTAATACATTAATAGTCTAATGCTGCAGACAGTATGACCTTCTCTTCAGGTATCTCTTGGAATATTAACGGTATGATTTGGCAATTTATAAAAGTTTTGACTTTACACAGATTTTAATCATGACCTAACACTACAGCCAGGGTTGTCTCCTCACGAACGAACTCGTAATCGGTTGAATACATTCGATGAAATTGCTAAATTAAGAGGTTCCAAAAATCTATAAGAAGAAATTTAAAATTCACAAACAAAAGTATTTTTTTTTATTTATTTCGTTAAAAATATATTATTAAAAAGAAAATGACTAATATTCTGACTGTAGATCTTAAAATCTCGTCGCAGAATTGGATGGAGAAAATTTTGTAATTCAAACACAAAAATATTACTATTTCCTTTTATCACAATTCTATTTTTTTTTTTATAGAAACTCGTTATTAAGAATTTTTATTTCAGTTAGTTTTATTTTATTTCTCTGGCTAACTTTCTGAATATGTGGTGAAATTAATAAAATATTTTTTTTTAATATTTGTAGTAAAACTCATGATAAGATTATAATTAAAATATCCAATACTTATTTAGGACCTATTTGTACGTTATTTCAGATGCAGTCGGAGGCTGTCTTCAACTACGTGCCATATTCGTGGGTCTCCCTCGTCCACGTCAAGACTGAGTTTTATAAAGGTAGTAATTATTCATACACGAATATAAAGTGGCTTTTTTGTATGACTTTTTAGTATCATAACTCTATTATTAGGCAAAAATAATTCTAAGAAAAATAAATACTAAGAAAAATCGTCAATCGTAATATAAATTTAATTTTGTTTAAATATATCAGTACATATGACCCTGTTGTCCTGACAAAGCCGTAAATATCTTGTTTTGGATTCTCTTATAATTCGATGTGACATTAATTAAAAACATCCCAATTAAAGTCAAATATATATATATGACTTTAATATATATATATATATATATATATATTATATGTATCTAATCTCTGGCCTCATGACATTTTCCCACAAACAGAGCGACGGGAGATAGCTATTTCATTTTATATAAATAATTGATGTGACGTCATTCATTATTACAATGCCGTGACGGTTATTCTACAACAAAAACTACAAATATAGTGTTGTTCAGACAGATATGTGTTCACTTCACATGCTTTATTTATGTCGATTAACCATATGGTTTTCTATTGAATTTACGTCGTTTATTCATACAACTAAACGAAATCGATATTATTTTATGATAATTCGAAGCATTTTAAAATTTTACACCCCGTCAATGGTGCGATCCAAGAGTCCGCTTTGAATGCACCCACAAATTTTTAGATGAATATATACACAAAGTTACACTTTGCACAGTAATAAAACGACACTACCGCTTACAGCTGGCAGATTTTCAAAAATACTGCTCGAACAGCTTTCCGACGCCAGACGTCTTAACTGAAAATCCACCTTGCGATTCTCATAAAAGTATGAGACTTTCACAAGACCTAGACTAGTCTTAGATAATTTTCAAATTACGTAAATCCGTTTTCTCACTACAAAACGGAAATGGGGCTTTTCAATCCCTTCGGACATTCGCTCGGCGCACATCCACTTTTCGCAATCATCTGAACGCCGCTTAATAGGTTATCATCTGGGCTATCATCGATGGACTACTTCTGTGTGTAGGTTACATGCCTCATAATTTTTATTCGACCTCTCGGCGTTTTTTCTTACACCGTTACCGATTCATAAAGATAATATTTATATATAATATTTAATAAAGCAAAAATAGGTATATTAACAAAAACTCTTCAGTTTGTTCAAGGCTTCGTACCCTTCCGCTAGTGAATTTAATTTTCTATAATAACATTAAAATACCACTGTTTTATTTTTTATTTGCTTATTCATAATGCAAACAAACATTTAAAAATATTTTTCGTAATGGTTGCACAATAGACCGCTAGAAGAATATACGTTTTTGCATTATGTTCATCGATGTTTTCATTTTGCAGCACTAGCCCACCATTTGTGCGCTTGCGCACTGCTGGCGTCGGCGGGCGGGCCGCGCGCCCACGACCGGATACGGGCGCTCTACAGCGCGGACGTCGTCGAAAACGGTCAGTTTATACGAAAAATGTACATCAATATATACCACGCATAGATAAATAGGCAAATGTTTAATGTGATATCTCTCAAGCATGAGTCATTAACCTCCTATCGTCTTTGCCCTCATGGCGTAAACGAAGTTATTCCTTCCAAGCAGATCAAAACGTTGTTTAATATAGATTTAAGCAAATAAATTTTATCATTCGCTCGGGTTCGATTTCCGTCAAGTTTGATATGACAATTGACCTTACAGGTTCCGCGATGAAAAACGAGCAGGAGATAGACGGAGCGGCGTTGGGGCGAGCGCACTTGACCGAGGCTTTGATGCTGTACGAAGAGGCGCTGAGATTGCAAAGGATGTGCAGGTAAGCTAAAGGATAGAAAGGAAAGAAGAGATAAGTAACCGATAAAAATCCAAATAATATTCCATATTTATTACAAAATTCAACAGTTTATACGACAGTAAATTATGCCAACGGTCAGTGACGTCACAGGGCACGATTGGTCCTTCAGTCTTGTGTTGGCAACACCGTTTTTATTTTATCCCAATCCATAACCGAATCGTTTATTATTGCAATACCTTTGAGACTGTGTGCTATGCTTTCATTTTAGACTATAAAATGGTGGCCCAATATTATATTATAACGCAACCTCGATCGTATTGCTAACGATCCTGGGGCAGGAAAATCTAGACGAAAGTGAAATTGATTTGAAATCTATTGCGATAGAAAAGCGGCCGCTACTAAGTTCTAAATTTCTGCTCTTTACTTGACCCAGGGAGCTGCGAGGCAAGGAGGCCCTGGCGCGGCTGGTGCGGCAGAGGGCGGAGGCCGGGGCGCGAGAGCGCGCGCAGCTCGACGACGAGCCGGACTTCGCCGAGATCGTCGAAGTGCCGGAAATCGCGCGTAAGTTTACTTTTCTTTTTTCATACTACCTCCCGCAGCCTCAGTCTCCTCGCAACAGCGCCAAGTGTTTATGGACGTAAACCGATATCGGTAATTAGTTGCATTCCCAATTCGTAAAATATAATTTGTATCAGCACTCACACTAGTATTCTTTATATGTCATTTGCAAGTTGCAGCGGTCCGCTGCTGAGCACAAGCTTTTGTGGGACGGCTTCAAACCGCTCTTCGCTAAAGATATGTGCCATTATCGGCCCGCTGAGCAGACGGTTTGGTATTCGCAGCACATCAGGCATTTCGTCCATAAAAAATCAGTACTCCATGTAATTTACACTGATCTAATTCAAAAAATCCTACGCAAGTGAGACGTACAAACGCCATATACGCTGCAACTATTTCTTAAACACTGACGTCGGTGACCTACTTAACATAAGCACATGCTTATGTTGGTATTGAAAAAGCGAAAATGTAATTTTTCAAAATATCGTAAAAACTACACTATGAACTCAAATAAAAACCGTGAGATCGCGTCTTATTCATAAGTCACAAATTAATATTTAACATGTCGTTTTTATGGAGATTAATATTGCTTTCCTTTTAATTATATATAATTAAATATTAATATCCTTTACTTTTAAATGAAAGTATAGATGTCGTCCACCTATATTTTCAGTTTCCGCTATAAACAATTGAGATTTGCGAAGCCCCATCCAATACAGAACTACGGTGTGTCGAAGCTGTATAGGGGCCGGAAGGATCTGCTAATCATGCTAATGCAAAACGTATATAAGTTATTCTAAACAGATGCATTATCTTTCACAGCGTCTTCCAAATTCCAACTATCACTGACTCCGCCGGACTTCGCGCAGCACCGGGTCGAGGACCTCTTCAAATCCCTCGGACCGATCGCCATCTTCTCGGCGAAAAGGCACTGGAGCGCGCCGAGACTCGTCCAACTCCAGAAGCATTCGAGCTGCAGACGGGAATGCTCCAGGAGGTCCGGGAGGCGCAGCGACGTGCGCGCGCAACGGGACTACAAAAACGGCGACACGGACACGTGCAATGGCGGGGACGCGCCCAGAAACTCCGTGAGGTCGCTCAGAAACAACTTCGAGAAGCGCGACCGCTCGGAGGACAACAGCGCCTACTACAATCAGATCCTGCGCAGCGACGAGAAGTACACCGAGAACGGTTACGACAACAAGAAGAAGTTGCACAGGGTCAAGAAACAGAACGGCGTGTACCTGAACGGCTACAACGAGACCGGTTACGACCACCATCCCAAGCTGATCGACCACTACGAATCTAAATACGATTACAGGACCAAACTGAGTACGGAGAGTTACGTGAGGACCTCCACCGAGAACGGGCTGTGTAACATGGACCGTTGCGACTTGAAACTGAAGAACAACAGGGACAGAAAGATGGGGGTCAGGAATGGTAATATCTTGAGGAGGGTGTCCAGCGACTTCAACGTGTCCAACCCCTACGGCGATGGCTTCGATGAAGGATTCGGGTTCTCGGTGCGCGGCGATGCGCCTGTCATCATAGCCGGTGTAGAACCGAATTCGCTGGCAGACGTAAGTATTTAATAATCATTTGGAAATCTGATTTTGACACACATCACATGGATACATCGTACGCGAACAATTTAAGCACACATTAAAAGTATCCAAATATATATTGACTGTACAGACAATTAAATTAAAACTCGCAGCCGAAATATTGTAGTCGACCACGAAACAAACTTTCCAAAATACTGTGTGGCCTCATCAGACGCAACGAAATTAGGCAAATGTTAATCGCTACAGTTGTTAACTAAATACACAGAATTGTTATTGCATTTAATTTACAAAGATTGTGATTCATAATATTTGTTTTGATTGTTGAACTTTCTTTTTTAATCACACATATAAAAAAAAACGGCCCGAGTATCGACACATTATCGATACTTATCGGAATGTTGCAATGGTTAAATCGATCGATCGATCCAAAAGATTCTATATCGAATCCTGACCAGAGGCAATCGACCAATGAGCTTTAACTTAAGTCACATCAAATCGCTCGCTTCATGTGACAATCACGTTAAGCCGTTTGTCCCGTATTGGTGACAACCATCGTTAGCAGTTCCCACACTTCACTGTGCCAACCTTAACGTCCGAATTCCTACATTAGAAATAAAAAAAATTTCGGAAGGTATACCTCAGCAGTGGAATGATTAAAACTACGTACATCGACTTGCCATCGGATCCTTCAACAGCTTTTTTAAAATGTCAATATATTAATTCGGATAATAATAAATCAAAATAATCGAAAAACAAAAAAAAAACAATTATATACGGTGCCGAACTACTTCATTCAATGAAAATAATAAACAACAACATATAAAATCGATGCGATAATTGTCACATAAAATGCAAGCAACTTGAGACTTTTTCCTGTACGTACGGAAATCACCAATAATTTTCAAGTATCATCTGTCGTCCGCATGAGCGAAAATAAATTCATTTGTCCATTTTAAACAGAGCCATCTTCCAATGAACACGATCACGATCCCGGCCCTGTTCTCGACCTCGACTTCGATTCCATTGTTTAATATTGCCATCTAAGAGATGGCGCTATTTAAATAAAATGCTTACGTAAACTCTACCATGTAACAGATGGCACTATTTAAATAAAATACTGAGATTAATTTCGGATCCACTGTTGCTTCGTATTACTTTTTCGTTCTCGATTCCAATCATAGTTTATAGGATTTGTATTATATATACATCTTCTATAATGAAATTCAAAACAATTTTTTTTTAAAAGAAAGTCTTGTTGAAAATTACGAATTCTAGACTGATCATTGGGCGTACAAAATTATATCGTTTTTTTTTTGTCAATTCTCCGAGGAATCCTTTTGATGAATCGAACTTTTTTTGATGAACGAAAAGCTCATGTATCAGTCATTTCCATTTTTCATTCAATACTTTTTGACCCTTTTACTTGTTGAATTTCCAGAAATTTTCTTTCGATTTTTGTTTACATTATGAAATACAAAAATTTTAAATTTTGAAACCAAGCAGTTTGCGCTGTGCTATAATCAAAAATAACCCTCAATCAAATGCACTATTTATATATTTGTATAGATTTAATATCATGAATGTTCTCAGATCGGAGGAATGCGTGAAGGCGACTTCATAGTGTCCATCGCTGATAAAGACGTGAAATGGAGCTCTCACGAGGAGGTGGTACGGCTCATCCAGCAGGCGGGGGACACCCTCACCCTGAGGCTCGTCACCCCCATGGACCGCAGCTACTTGAAGGTACTTAAATACATAACTATGTATTTTTATATCGTGTACTACATCACTTTTCAACTAACAACTGTTTCATATTAAACTCAACGTCCATGCATTTATTTATTTTCTTTGATAAAAAGAAACAACCAGATTGTTAATGATTTGGTCAAATGAAAGCATGAAAAGAAATTAGATTCATATTGAATATGTCCATTTTCAACCACTACTTTGTAATCCAATCCTAGATTATTGTGTTTCATTAAAAGATTTATTATAAATCCATAACTAGCTTCCGCCCACGATTCCGCCTGCCTAGAATACACAGAGTGAATTCCTTCGTCTTATATATCGATCATGATCTTACTCATGACCCTGACCGCTATCCCGTTGTCGAATCCCGATCCCGGTTCTGTTCTTGATGCCGATCGCGATTTCGCTTTTAATTCCGATTCTGATCCGGTTTTCGGTCCCGTTCTCGATTCTCATCCTAATACTGCTTCTTGTTCCGGTTCCGGCCTCGATCTTGATTATAATTTTGGTCCTGCAGTCGATTTCGATCACGGTACCGTTCTCGAGTTCGAAGTCTCCCGGTCTCGGCTTTGGATTCTGCTCAACGTCCTGTTTGCGATTTCGATTCGGTTACCAATCACAGTTTCGATTTGGAAAAAGCCGGGACAAATGCTAATACCATAGTAAATTTATGCTGTATTACTCAAGTAGTGTAGCTTTCTATAAGTGAAAGAATTTTTAGAATTTGTAACAGCACAAATACGCAGATAAAGCCCGAATGAAATATCAATAGTCTATTTTATTCATAAGAACTCAATAAAACCCTGATATAAATGTTGTGATGAAAGAAATGGCACTACTTTAAATACAATACTGAGATAAATTTAGTCACTTAAAAGATGGTACTGTTTAAATGACACACTGATATAAATATTGTCATCTAACAGATGGCACTGCTTAAATAAAATACTGAGATGAATTATACTATCTAACAGATGGCTCTATTTAAATAAAATACTGAAATTAATATTGCGATCTAATAGATGGCACTATTTAAATAAAATACTTAGATTAATTTTGCCATTAATAGATGGCACTGTTTAAATAAACTACTGAGATATTGCGATCTAACAGATGGCGCTATTTAAATAAAATAGTGAAGTAAATTCTAGCAGCTTACAACAGGTGGCACCTATTTAAATAAAATATTGAGATTAATTATACCATCTAATAAATGGCACTACATAAATAAATATTGAGATTTATTTTTCCATCTAGCAGATAATACTATTTAAATTAAATACTGAGATTAATTATGCCATCCAATAGATGGCACTATTTAAATAAAACACTAATTTCAGACTTTCCACGAACAATACAAAACATCTTGGAACATTCTGGAAAATTCTCAATAGAGATTATTTTCGTTTTTACCTATGGGGCATACTTTTTGAGATAAAAAGACTTTAAGTTTGGTTCTTTAGAAATTTCTACAACAGTTGAAAGCATTCTGCAACATTCCAAAGCGTTCCAGGATGTTTTGAAATTTTTGGGAATAGTCTAAAACTTTCAAGAACATCTGGAACATTCTAGAATGTTATCAAGTGCTCTTGAATATTTATGAAGGCTCTGAACTATTGTAGAAATTTCTAGAAGGCAAAACTTTCAGGCCTTATATATCCGAAGGTACGCCCTTCGGAGACATAAAAGCTTCTTTAGGTAGAAACAAATATAATTTTGATCAAGAGGGGATAAAGACCTGTCATTCCATGTAAGTTCCTTTGTGGTATCTTCATTCGTTTTTGAGTTTTTGGGGCACACACATTGTACACTTACTTCTATAATATATATTTCGATTGATTACAGTGACTAGTTATTGTAATTAAAACTAATTACGATTGTTAGATTAGACAGATATTTACTTCAAAACCATTTTTCGCCGCACTTCTTCATCTATTTACTGTAGTTAACAATACTTAAATAATAAAGGCGGTCGAATCGTCAACAACTCATTTTAGAATAGAAATATAATTGGCTCTATCACGAATCGGGGGCAAATTGACCAGAATTTTTTACCTTAAGCCAAATCCGCATTTAATCATACGTCTGTGAGCATATTAAATCATAGATTCCCGAACCTGGTTACCCACGACCCTTAGTACGCTTCAATCTGGGTGAGCACGAATGGCTTGGTATTTCAATTTGACATAAAAAAAAAAGTATGGGAGGATGTATCTTACCAGTGTACCTCTAATACAAAAAAAAACTGATAGCTATAATTTACCATTTTTTGATTATCAATCAATAGATATTATTTATTGGTAGCAATATTATTAATAGACCTATAACTATTATTATCTTGTAATATGGTTCATCATTATTCGATTTAACCAGACATTATTTATATTACAGTCGTCACCGGAAACCCCCCGACAACCCAACTCCAACCAGGGTTCAGTCTCCGCCGCCTCCACCGCCTCGAGCGGCTCGACCGGCTTGACGACGCGCTCCTCGGCCCGCCGGGCGCCATCCTGGAACCCGTTCAGGCGTCACACGGCGAGGGACAACAGCTCCCACAGGGGCTCGCACGTCAGCAATGTAATATTTAGATAGACGCCATCTAGCGTCGACTAGCGCGGACATTAGAACGGGAGCCATATTAACATTCGTCCGCCGCATATATCTTAGGGCATTTAGGTGTGTTTACGCTTATAAACGAGCAAATAACATTGTCCATTTTATTTTTTAATTTTTTTTTCAGAGGGACTTTCCGTTTACCAAACGATTGCAAAAAAAAAGAAGCAACAAATGATATTTTTGTTATTCCAATAACAGACCACAGATCTAATCTTACCTCTTTCAAGTGTTGAACACGTGTTTCTACCAAACTGTATTTAACCCATCGATTAAACGGTCAATTTTGATATTACGATTAGCACGAAGGTCTTGGCTGACTGCGGCATATGCAACTATTACATATTTAGCTTTCTAAATATGTAATTAGCTATTTTAGACACGACTTCCTGTGGGCTATGATTATGCAAAGCGTAGATATTTATTTATTGATATTGTATATTATATATCATCATTTAAACTGATTATAAATAATTATTAATACATTTTTCTTATTTTATAATATAAAGTATAAAGCTGTCACATCTTTATACCAGATCAAGACGTGTACAGTTAGATAATTTTAAAGGGATTTATTAATTATTATATAGTTGAAACATGTTACAATAAATAAAAATTAACTATATAAAAATAAAATTGCAACTTCTTAAAAGTTCTTATTGCAAAACCGTCCCGTATTTTATTTAGTATATTATTTTAATTTTATATATATATTTCAATATTAATAATAGCCGATATTATATTTATGGTATTAAAGTAAGTCACAAAACTAATATACATTTTACTAATTAATACTAATATTCATTGGATTTTGGTTGCGATCGACATCGTTTATATAGATATAAAGAAAAATATAAAAATTGATCGCTACCGAAATACGACACGCTTTCTTTATCATCCTATTTATATTGTACGAGGGACATTCCGATTTCTTGTTTGTAAAATAAAAATTATATAAAATGTATATCGTGTAAAAAAATACTATAAGTTAAATATTTTATGGATTATGAATTGTTAAAATTGTATCGTGAAATAAAGTTTTCTAAACTGAACTCGGACTTTTATTTTTTATATAAATACTATCGACAGGATATAATCAATTATTCCGGAATCACCTTCAAGAGCGGTCTCGGCTCCAATGATGAAGAGCAACGGCTTCGGACCGGAAGGTGTCGACATCGATCTCGAGCGCGGGCGCGCTGAACAACGGATTTTTAACTTAAGCCAGATCAAAGCACCAACTCTGTGCCTCGGAAGGCACATTAAAACGTCAACCCATACTCAGCCAACGTGGACGGATACATGTCCGAGCTCCTCCTTCAGAATTGGTTGCGGGCGAGGTAAATGAAAAGACCACTCTGACCCACGCTCGTTAATAAATAACGAACACATAAGTCTAAAGTTTACACAATACCGGGTTAGAGAGCGACGATCGCCCAATACGGAGGCTTACACAGCGTTTGTCACCAATATCTCTCCGCAATCCGTTCTTTGCCCATCTTCGTAGGCGGAACGTGTGCATTTTCAGTGTTAAAATGTAAGTCGTGGAGATAGCGAGTGCTTTCGACCGATTTCTAAAAAGTATGTTCGCCGAAATCTTCGTCGTACCTGGGCCGATTTCGAATATTTGACTTGAGTTCTGAATTGGATTATCATCAGAACATTGTGCGTTTGTAGATTTTTTTTTATTTCATTGTACATGTACAAAATACATATTGTACTTCTTTTTCAAAAAGTGATGTGATTATTTTTGAAGTATATATTTTATGTTCTTACAACTAGCCCAATTTTCACGATAAGTTCAATCGTAAGAAATATTAGAGGATCGCAAATAAATTAAATTTCTATTTAAATATAAATACTAGTCAAAGTGCTTCTTGTCTAACTTACAAATGTTCAGTTAGTCTAATTCGATTTCAGATGTAAATAGTTTAGAAATCTGGTTTTTTTGTTATAACCCTTTGCTTTTAAATTTATACACAAGCAAAACAATGTATATTTTTTTGTTATAGGTCAGTTTTCACAAAAAACATACAATATTATTTCTTTTAAATATAACATTTTACATTACAAAAACAACCCATTTGTCTTTTTTTCTCATCTAGGTATTTATATTAATAAAATAATTGCAATTAATGAAATATATTATTTGATATTTATAAAAATATGTATTGATTTCCTTCAAATCACATTAAAAGTACTAACATGAGTTGGTGTTAACGTAATTACATTGGTGATCTTAAAGACCTATGGTAAACTATTTATTCTACTTTACAAGTTATACCATTATTATATATTTTAATTTAATTAAAACAATAACAATCATTAATACAGTCTTTACCACAAAGAAGACGATTAGAAGAAGACACAGTACATGAGAAATACACAATGAAAATAAATCAACGAGTCTTACTGCAGATCATCGCAATCTGGTGTTATTTATACCTAGACATTTATGTATACTTTGAGCTCAACAATTGCAACACTCTAATATCAGGGTGGTGGACAATAAAGATTAAGAGTTAGTTGTAACATTGGAAAAAAATGTGGGAGGACAGAAGGATCACTACTGCACTCGGTCATAATTAATACTTTTGTGAACGATATATTGTCAAATTCGTGTATTTATTTTTTTTTAATTTTCTTAAATTTGCGAAATTTTCTTAAATTGTAACTAGAAATATTTTCTAAAATAAAGATGCTAAACGAATAAACTTGTATATTTTTACTTTTTAAATTTGTAATTTTCGAAGTTATGCTTTTTTTTTAATATTTTGGGGAATATGGTAAGAGTGATTTTTACGATGCGCGCAATCATTTAAATGGACACCACGAAGTTCGCGCGTATACCGACATTTAAATTGATACCACGAACTTGTTTGGCAAGTGTCTCAAATTTTACAGAAAAAGCTACCAAGAAAGTAAAAGTAAGGACATCTAGCAAATACATTCACGTACACATGTGAACTGATAACTATATTCAAGGTAATTAATCAAATATTTCTGATTCTATTATTATTATTATTATTATTATTATTATTATTATTGTTACATTACAAATCAAGAAATAGTCTATTCTAATTATTTTTGGTGTATTAATTGATTTTGTTAACAGATACATAGAAAATGAATTAATTTTATACACTTATTCTTACAAACGTAAATAACTATTGGCACGCGGAATCAAATTTTCAGTTATTTATGTATTGTTACTCTAAAGTATAACTTCTAACGTGCGTACACGTAAGAAAAGTACACATACGGTTTTTTCTATGATTTTCTTATACTTAAATAACAATGTTAACAATATTATAAAAAAATCGATAGGACTTGTGAAATAATAATTTTCGATAATCATGAATAGAAATTATTTAGTTTAGATCATATAACATAATAACATTAATTTAGAATATTTAATATGAACTAAATCAATTTTAATCATTCAAAATTGCAAATGTTGTCGAATTTGAATAAAATCTAAGCAGTGAACATTGCTTCCTTACATAAATATCAAACATCGTTTCTTGAGCACCATTTACACGCCAAAATTTAAAAAAAAAAACAAATGATAAATAATATTTAGTCAACAATTTAACAACACGTCTTAATACTCATTCATATATTGTAACTTCTGGATAATATTAACTTTTGTATAGTTTCTTTAAATATGAATTCATACCTTTCCTGATATAAGCTACAAACTAGAACAGCAACCTCAGAGGAATACTTTAACAAATATATGTGTGCGCTACCTGTTCTCAACGAAGTTTATACACAAAGCTTTCGCATATTCATAAGCTCCGAAGAAGACGAAACCTCCTAAACCGAAAGCTGTGATCCTAGGGAGGAATCCGGCGAAAAGGCCTCTCAACCCTGACTCCAGGTAGATGGTGTGCAGCACCGGCCCAACCTTCAGTTTCCTGGTGGCCGCGTAGTCTTCGGCCAACATTATCCTGGTCTTCGCCAAGTCTAGGGGAGTCGTCACAGCCGCCGCTATGCTCCCAGCTAACGAACCGCAGAGCGCGCTCTGTAATGAAAAAGATAATTAAATAATGTTTGACACTGTACCATCATCGGTCTATCAGAAAATAAATATCTAAACTAATCATTTTTTAATCATCGATTAGCAAAGTCCGCAGTTTTATTATGCATTTCTTTAAAATAAACTATATTAAAAAATTACTTTATCTCCGACTTTTTAAAAATGAGAAGTATTTATTACGCACTGTACAATGATTATGTGAAATATTTTATTAAAAAGTCACACCTCTTTCTCCCTCTCAATGAGATTCAGTAAAATGTGACATCCCCCCTCTCGTTTGAAATTTTCCTCATAATTAGTAGGGTAATTTAGAAATATTTCAATAGATATCTAACTCTCCATTGTTCTTTCTTTTTTGTATCTGGTTTACTTAGAAATTATAGAATGATTGCAATAAAAATAAAAATCTCTTTTTTTATTTATGGGCATGTGCTCAAGATGGCAAGCCTTTATGACGTTCAGGATCTTAAGTCAAACGGTTGGTAGCGATATAATTTATTTTTAGTGTTCACTTCTTAGGTATACCTCACCAGTATGTGTACCATCTGTATGATACTAACTACGCCAGATTCATTTTCTTCTTATTACTCTCAGGGTCCGAGTTTTTTTGTCTAGACACACTTCATCTATAATACATACATATTTTACATTAGTATCGTCAATGTTGGATTAATTATGTGATGATAGTTTAATAAATAGGAAATGGTTCAAAATAAAATAGGTCGAGTGCGTTTCGGCCCATACGCAGTGAAGGGTGCCGTAGTTGCCCGTCACAATATGTAGACTTAAAATGGGACTTTTTGTTTGACATTATGATTGAGTTTGATTGATTGAGTTGAGTTAAGTTAAATTCAATTCACGATTTAACGGCTAACAACGTATCAAAACGGGCCCACATACGACAATTGTTAATGATATTATTGTTTTATATTTCCATAATTTTACACACTTCAAAAATTTTATTTACTATCTAGTTTACAAAACCAACAATGTCATTTAAGTAAAGTTCAACGGAATTCGTATTAAATTTAGCTTTTCACTTCTCCAAGTACATTTTATAAGTTGGTCTACTATTACTCGTTAACTAGTAAAGACTAATTTCGTAATTTTCTTCATTTATCCAAGAATGACCGTGTAACTGGCAGGAGGAAACATTTGAGTCCAACAAAAATTATTACTTTAAAGTTTAACATTTCGTTAACAGATCCCTAGATCGAAAAATAGTTTTCAGAGATGCGCAGTGTCTTTGAATGAGCCATTCGACGATACCTCACACCATGGGATAGACAAAAAAAATCATCAGCGTTGTTGAGTTGATACTATTGTATTAATACTGTTAGTACAAGTGTAGGGGAGGTATATTAAAAAAAAAATTAAAAATTTTAATTTTACTCGACCAATTTGTCGGCATGATTAATATGTATGCAAAATTACAGCTTTCTATTACTAAGAGACTGTCAGTTAAGCGGCGGACAGACAGTCGGATGGACTGGGTGAAACTAAGGGTTTCAGGATATGTGTACGGAACGGGTCCTTTATTGACTACGGAATCCTAATGATAGTATCGGTGATGACCGCATTTGCTACACTTCATGAAAACATAGAATGTATAAACACTAATGGGTTACATTGAAAATTCGAACATGTCTGTCTGCACATCAAACGAGAAACGAATATGAACATGAAATCTCCTTATGATGGTGCAGTCAGACCTTGTGTAGTTTTGATGACGAACTTTGAATAGCTGTGAAGAAACAAACCTGGAATAGTTTAATGCAAACAGATCTAGTTTAGCTTTTGGTGGCGTTACAGTGCGAATAGGGATGGTCAATTTCGAATTGTCGAATTTAAAATTTAACAGATTTGATTGTCGTGTGTACTATCCATCTGACTCAAGTTTGCCGGCGCGTGGAAGACTCAAGTTCGCCTCCCTCCCCACCACACCTCGGCTACTGCGCCGATACCAGCGGTAGGGTGACGCTGTGAACCTTTGGTACTATACTACTATACGTAGTATATTAATATTCTGTGGTTAGTGCCGTCTGCGATGTTCTCGAGTATTGAGGTTCGTTATTCAATGTGTTTATCTATTTCTCTTTTATTGTTGTGTTGTTAATTTGTTTTATTTTGTTGATCGTTAGTTATTTTTTTGTAACCGTTATGTTGGATTTTGTTGAAAGACTTTTAAATAATCATGGGCAAAGGTAAGCCAATACGAGGCGATCTGCGAAGTGTTATTTTTAATGTATTGATAAATGTTAATTTTTGTTTTTTTTTTTCTTTCGTTTTCGAAGTTTCATTGTGCCCGTTGACCAAGTTTTGAAGTGTGCGGTATTGGATACTGGCGTATCAGAACACCTGTACGTATTATATTATAAAACACGAAGTATAGAATGTTATTTCTCAGTCACAGTCTCAGTCGCCCACACCTACAGCCAGTGGCGGATTTATATTTTTTATGAGTATAGGCCACTTTATTTCCGCCGCCCCGTGTACCTTTCTAAAATAATGATTTTCTAAAATCTGCCGCCCCTGGGCCGCGGCCTACACGGCCTATTGACAAATCCAGGACTGCTTACAGCTGGTACAAATAGTACGCCAGTTCAAAAATTACAGTCTCGATACCAAAAAAAAAACGAAATTACCGCGAAAAAGGTTGAAAATAGACGATTTTATGATTTACGGAACAAGAAATATTATCAACAGTTTTTATGTTGTTAAGAAAGAAACACCCACGTTGTGTATAATTTTAGTAGTCGTGAAAAAAAGGATTAAAATCTTCCTGGAGAAAAAGATACTTTATGGAGAATAATCAAAATCAAAATAGATTATAAATTCAAAAAATCTAAAAAAGTCAGAGATTTATTAATTCAGAAACTTGAGATATGTGCTTGGCGAGCACTTTATTTAAGAAGTCTAAAGGAAAATGATGACCAGGGTATAGGCAAGAAACAAGTGTTTTATGTTGATGAAACATGGATACACAGCCACTGTACAGTGACAAAATATTGACAAAATTCTACAGATACGAGCATACGAAATCATCACAATCCCTACCAACGCTGGACCATCGCTCATGCCAGGTATGAAAATGGCTTCGCTCCAAAAACGCTAAATTAAATTATAAGCGCAAGAGTGTTACAGGAGACTATCATGACGAAATGGACTCTAATAATTTCCAAAAGGGGTTAACAGAGAAGCTATTGCCAAATATTCCAGCACAATCAATCATAGCGCTCGATGACGCTCCTTATCATTCGAAGCCGATTGAAAAACCACCGACCTCGGTTTCTCTCAAAAAAAAAACAATAAAGGACTTGTCACGTGACCGTAATATAGAATTTGATGTTGAAATGGAATAACCAGAACTGTATTGTTTAATTAAAAAAAAAAACTTACCACCTAAAAAGTATGAGATAGATGAGATTATTCACCTACTTCCCTACCCGTGTGATTTGAATAATTGAATCCCATAGAATATACATGGAATTTAGTGAAACAGGAAGTGGCGTCAAAAAATAGTAATCAATTAGAATCAGAAATTAAAGTTTTAATGCAAGATGCACTTAAAAGTATAATGACAAGTGATCGGTGAAAAGAAATGAATCACTTGGCACGACTAAGGGGGCAATATTGGAAAAATGGCCGTTTACAAGAATTGAATGAGGGAGAACTCATAATTCCTCTCAATGCGAAGAGTAATATGGAGTCGAGTAGTATTGATTCAAGCGGTAGTGAGGTGGCGGGTATTGAATATATGAATGTAA
This sequence comes from Eumeta japonica, assembly GCA_005406025.1. Taxonomy (NCBI): domain Eukaryota; kingdom Metazoa; phylum Arthropoda; class Insecta; order Lepidoptera; family Psychidae; genus Eumeta; species Eumeta japonica. The sequence goes on from BGZK01000386.1 coordinate 436,199, forward strand.
GCGATTAATAATAAATTAAATAATGTAAAACAATTTGATTTGTTTTTATTCATTTGGTCACCCAACTCATTTTTGGCAATGACATCACGAGTATAAACGGCAAACTTGAATTAGACGGATTATACTTGCGCCTTAATTCTGTCGGATATATTATCTATCCGTCAAAGAAATGCAATGAGAATCGTCTTAGCATTTATACACTTGGGGCTATATATACTATTTTATATGTTATTATATATATATTTGTTGATATTATTTCGTGTCCACTACCACAAGTATATCTAAAATGAACAAATATATATATATGATATTACCTGAAAACTGTTGATTTGTCCGTCGTTATGTTCCCGTACGTAGCGCTTGAACAGCTCCCACAGCGGCAGCTCTATGAAGCTGAACGGCAGGTCGCGGACGACCGTCGACAGGAACCCGCGGTACAGCCCGCGACGGACGCCCTCCACCTTGTACGCCTGGAACCATAGACGTTCTAGAACCATAAAATAAATCAAAAATATTACGCCTTTTTACTGTCTGAGGAAAAAAATAGAATAGAAAGAATGTTTTAGCTTTTCGTAAAAAGACCGATTTCTCAATTTATGTGGACATAATCCTTCCTTCTTCGTGCCATACCATATCTTGTTCCTGGACTTCTAATTACATTTTCAGTACGTTGAGTTTTTGCAATTAACTTCATTCCTTTTTGTTCTACATCCCTTGTGGATTTTACATCCAGAATCCACTTTACATTCTGATTATATATATAAGAATCGAATTCAACAAGTCAAATGAAACAACTTTTTTGTGACTCGATATATTGAAGATTTTGAAGATATGAAGAGAAGAAGAAATAATATTACAAAAACAGGACATGGGTCTTTGTCTTGCTATTGTAATCAAATTAGAGCCAATCCTGACGCAACCTTAGTTGTATGCCCCACCCTCCCTCAACGCTTCCAACTTGAAGGATAGATTCACGTCTCTAGATAGAATCTTAAACTGAAAGAATGAGATATCTAAATACAATGAGTATCTATTTTCAAATAATAAATAATATGAAAAAAATTGATAATTTTGCACTAACTTTCAAAATCATAAATTGTAAAATTGAATCTAGAGTACATCCTTTATTGATAATGAAGTAAGTGAATACTAGGTACTTATGAGAAATAATACTTTGATATGATCTAGTTTTAGACTAACCCAGTGGCGGATTATCCTTAAGGCAAACTAGGCACGTGCCTAGGGGCGCGAGGGTACAACACTGTTGAAAACATCCAATACAGTCCCATACAAAACAATAGAATCTGTAATGGCTTATATGTAATCTATCTGGAAGAAAAAAATTCCAGATAGAGAGTTAAATGGAATCTATATGTAAGACCATCATAGCAGGCTTTCTTTATTGGACTGAATGGGATTGTAATGTTATTTGTATCTGTGGATCCTAACTGCTTACCTGTTGGTTTGTATCCGTTTTATCTTAAGTCCATGTGGACATAAAACCAATGTGGATTTCGAATACGAAATAGAAAATGTTTTTAATGCCTTTTAATGAATTCCACAATCGGAAAAATGATGTATTCTATATGTAATCCAGATAAGAACTCTGCAGACATATAAGTTCGATTACTTTCCGTTTCGTCCTTCGAAAGTTTTATGGGTATGAATATGGATTTGCAGCGACAAAAGCACATTAGATTTCAATACAATCATTTCTTATTGGAATCTATTGGATGTTTTCAACAGGGAAAGGAGCGCGTGGGTGGAATTGTAAAATAAAAAAATATAATATACCTAGCATAAAATCAATTGTGTACCACACATGTAATAACGCCAACTACAGTCATAAAATTTTTACCACTACTTCTACTACTACTAGTATTAGTTATTTTTAATATAGGGGCGCCGATGAAATGCTTGCCTACGGCACTCTCAACGATTAATCCGCCTCTGGACTAACCTATCAAAAACATGGGCTAATACTGAATATGAGCCTGACTGAAGATTTGGGAATGGTCTTTAAAAACATAACGATGAATTTACCTCTACGAGAATGGAGAGAATGGAACGTTTCTGAGTACCGATGTAGGTTTGTTTACGCTGTTTGGCTATCTCCATGGGCACGCGCACCACACATGCCAGCTGCAACACAGTAGTTGGTTAATATTTGTGCGCCTGTTAAATGAAATAATACTTAATAATATTATCCAATAAAAATAATAGATATGCATAATGAGGCATTTAACGGGCGGTAAAATTGCCACTTAAAATCACATAAAACACAGTACTTAAATTCTCTTCAGTTTCATGTGAGCAAGCCCGCTGACAGAAATATTGATGTCCGTTATTCTGAAACTGATGTGGGCCATCCAGATCTCTGTCATGTATTACATGAGACCTCTTATCGCCCAGCATCTGATACAGCCGTATCTATAGACCCCTTTGTCGCCGGGCCTGCATGTTGATTTGTACGGAACTCAATTCTCCAGGCATCTGCCAGTTTCTAGACGAACCTACAAATGTGCCATACCCACAAACGCCACAGGAGTATGATGCTCGCATGTCAATTCCAATTAGAGGATCTGATAAAAAATGCTGAAACACCAGCATGTTGCTGGTCGAATCAATAATTCTATCACATATTGTCTTGTCGATGTTTACTCAATATCATGTCTACAACTTGTTGATTACGTGTTTATTAACTGGCATCGCAGTAAGTATGCGATTTTCTTTTTGACAGCACTTTCTTGATACCAAAGTTTAAAATCAACCGACATTTGTATATGACATGTCGATAAGAAAAACATAGTGTAGTACGTACAGTACAACGCAATAAACTTTGCCGCTGTGAAGTTCGCCACGAAAGCGTCGTAACGGTGTACAATGGGAAAGCGACGAAGAAGGAAGAGTAGAGGCGTAATGCCAGCACAGTATATTATTCGCGGCCAATTTAGAGCGGCAAAGTTTCGTGCATTGTGCTATTTAGAAGGTATCGATTTCAAAATCTGACAATAGATGGATTGACCGATGAGTTTTATGTTATGAGTTTATTAAAAGAGCTCGATTCAAATCCCAAAGACACTGTCTAACCCAAACAATTTCACCGGATTGATGATGAGGTTCATCAACAAATAAGAGTGCTTGGATTAAACTCTCAAGATGCAGCGATCTGAAATAAAATATTGTGACAAAATGTTATATATATCCCTACTGTGACCATGAATGACAAAATTACATTAATAGGCGACATAGACCCACACAAAATATGATTATCAAATTTGATATCTATTATGTAGTCGGACAAACTTTTATATAAGTTGTCACCACCCATGTAATGCAATAGTTCCCACTGTACTGTTAGTCTGATTTAAAACTTCAATTTGTTTACCAAAGTTCTAGTGAACTTTCTCCGACACACAGGTCACATCAGAATGAGTTCCTTCATCATTTAAAGCAAATGGTTATATTTAAATGTGTAATATAATTATTCATTCTGTGCAATCGCGGGATTCAGATCTTTGTCTTGCCAACAATCACTCGGTTATCGCCCTTCCTTTAATTTATCATATATTAAACGAAAATTAAAATGAAATATAACAGAAATTTTACCGAAAATTCATGCATTATATATATATACTTACTACTTCACCAATACTGGCTGCAAACATATGAACCAATGGTGCATAGTTCTGGTGGACACGGGGCTGTATGCTGTTCTTGGTGAATTCATACGATGCGAAGAACAGAGCTGAAGTCGGCATCGAACCCGCTAAAACTGCTGTCAATCCTGTAATTTCGTATGACTCGACTCGAATCCATTGGGATCAATGGAAGCAATTCCAATGATTCCATTGATTCCAATGGAATTAATGGAATTTTGATTCCATTTCTCAATTAAGGAAACATGATTGAGAAAAAAAACGTGAAAGTTTCTCAGGCCTAGACCACATATAGTATTGCACATGAAATCTACTAAATAATTAGTACCTATGATAACAGAACCAGGTTCAAAACCGAAATCATGACAGCAATCAAATAGAGTAAACCAAAATCGGAACTAAGAATGGGGCCGGAACCAGTAATCAAGCAGGACCATGGCATAGAAAACAAGAGCAGACGCAAAATTTATACCGGAAGCGGGCGCAGATTCGAAATGGAATCGGAACAAAGAACAACACTGTTGTCAGAATCATAAGTGAGATCGGATTTGGAACCAAAAGGCAGCGCTATTGCTTATCGCATTATCAATGTTTATTTAATCTCATGTCCACAACTTGTCAACTATGTTTGTTGTCTATACATTGTCATTTCCCAATGAATTCTTTTATGTGACAATGCAGTCGTACTACAAAAGTTTCTAATTGATCAACATTCTATAAAACGTCTACACTAAGATTTTACATACGTAATACAAATCTGGATTGCGAACTAAAACCAGAAATGTAATAGGAAATGAAAGAAGATAGAAAATATAATCGACACAGATCAAGAGAGGGACAAAGACTAGGTCAATATACATATATATTTTTTTTTATTTTATGGAAACTAATTTTATAGTAAAATCGTGGACGCCCTTTTCAAACATTTGTCACTAAATTACAAAAACCACTTAATTTTTTTTCTACTCCATTTTTATTTTAGTTATGAAGGTGTATGAACTTCCCTTTGAATTATCATTGTTTATTCTTCTTCTCAAGAGTATACGAAATATAAGCAGTCATCTCTTCTAGAACTCCGTGCTAAAATGTAAGGTTTTTATACAACATGGTATGCCTGTACCTCGAGGATGCATTAGCAGATCATATTTGGTTGCAATAGTTAGTAAGTACCATTCATACTATGACTACGGTACAAACTTTGAATTGGGTGGCCTAACACAAGCCTCGCGCTCTCAAGTACACGGTAAGTACAAATCTTAAATTAATAGGGAGGGTATAGTACTATAGTCACATCATCATTAAGACGAAGCCAACGAGCTCAAAACTTTAGTACAAGTATCTGTCGGAACAGAGATCATGTGGTCGCTTTTTGTCTCCATCATTACATGAACTCATCATTACATAGGGGCCAATATATGGCATTGTCTTTAGATTTAATATATATGTAATAATTTTCAACTAATAGAATCACTAAAAATGAAGGCATTTATTCTATGCTCATACGAATGAAGCTCATAGCAAACTAGAAAATTTGTTCTTTTTAGAGATCATATAGTGGTGCAAACATTATAAAAGTTGAGTCAAAGCATTGTCATGCAAAAAATATTTTATGTTTTATTTCATAACCAGATAATTATTACATGGTGAATTATTTAC